>CM052809.1:61072989-61184843 GCA_028533885.1 Nasua narica | reverse complement strand
CTTTCTTGATTTTATTTATTTGTTTGACAGAAAAAGAGCACAAGTAAGGGGAGCAGGCGGCAGAGGGAGGGGGAGAAGCAGGCTTTATGCTGAGCAGGGAGCCTGATGCGGCTTGATCCCAGGACCTTGAGACCATGACCCAAGCCAAAGGCAGATGCTTAACTGACTGAGCCACCCAGGCGTCCCAGGGATAGTCTTTTCAACAAATGATGCTATCCATAGATCAACTGGCTTTTCATAGGTAAAAATATGAACATTGACCTAAACCTTACTTATACAAAAATTAAGTCAAAATGGATCATAGAGTTAAATGTAACATACAAAACTATAAAACTGTTAGATGATAAAGTAGAAGGAAAATTGTAAGACCTAGAGCTTGTTTAAGAGTTCCTAGATATGACACTACAAGTATGACCCATAAAAGAAAAGAATAATAGCTAGTACTTCATCAAATTTCAAAACATTTTGTTTCGTGAAGGTCTCTGTTAAGAGGAAAGTATTTGCAAACAATATAGCTGACGTTCATATCTGGAATATGTAAAGAACTTTCAAATCTGAATGATAAAAAACAAAAATAAGACAAAACACAACACCCCCCAAAAAACAGTTCAACCAGAAATTGGGTAAAAGACATGAACAGACATTTCATTGAAATGATAAGTGGATTAAAAATAAGTATGTGAAAACGTATTGAACATAACTGGACATTAGGGAAATGCAAATTAAAACCATGATGAGATATCACCACTACCTATTAAAACAGTAAAAAGAAAAGATAGTGACAATATGAAAACCTGTCTATGATCTCTCATACATTCCTGTTGGGATTGTGAAATGGTAAAGCCATTCTAAAAAAATTTGACGGTTTTTTAAAAAAAATAGACATGCATTTACTATATGATCCAGCAATCCAGAGAAATGAAAACTTAATGTCCACACAAAAACTTGTACATGACCATTCATAGCACCTTTATTTGTCATAGTCAAAAACTGGAAACAACCAAAATGGTTCTCAATTGGTGAATGATTAAACAAACTGGTACATCCATACTACGGAATACTGCTCAGAAATAAAAAGGAATAAAGTATCTATATATACAACTCTTCAGTGGATCTCACAGATATTATGCTGAGTGAAAAAAGTCAATCTCAAGAGGTTACATTAAACATAATTCTTTAATTTAAAAAATTATGGAGTTAGAAAGCAGATCAGTGGTTGCCAGGGGTTGTTGAAGGATATAGGGGTGATGTTTAAGAGTCAGTTTGGAATCTTTGTGATAATAGCAGAGTTTGAAATTGTGATCTGTGCAGGGGTGACTACACAAATCTACACATGTGATAAAATGATGTAGAACTACACACACTTTGTACCAGTGTCAATTTCCTGGCTTTGATACCATACTATGGTTATCTAAAATGTAACCACTGTGGAGAACTAGGCGAAAGGTACGTGGAGCCTCTCTGCAGATTCCTGTGAATAATTTTTTCAAAATAAATTTTAAAAATGTGTTTGTGACTTAAAGTGATTGTTATGGTTTCTATTACCTGAAAATAAGCAGAAAAGTCATAGGACTTCTGAATTTTTTTCCAGAGGGGAAGAATTGCTGTGATCACTGAACAAACTTAAAGGGACAATTAGAGACAAGATCAAGTTGTTTGTATGACTGCACTCCAGGAGAACTCCTTGCTAAATCTACCCATTACCTGTAATACTCTCTTTTTCCTAAAATACTTTTATTCCCTTATTTTGCTTGACATGACACTCTCCTGATTTTGCCCATGTTTCTTCTCACAAAATCTAGTTTTTTGTTTGTTTGTTTTTGTTTTTAGTATTTTCTCTTTCATTTGGTGGAGATACTAACCAGCTAGTCACCCAAGCTTTGACTCATTAATCTTTGCTTCTTTGCTACTCTGATTTCCTCTCTTCCCCAGATAATTACTCACCAAGTCCTGTTGACTTCACTTTCTAACACTTTGTTTACTTCCACTTCCCTTGTTTTTACCTTCATTTACTCTCACCTGAATTACCGTGACATCTCCAACCTTTACATTCATACCTGCAGATTTGTTCTCCTTAACTCTATCTTCCAACAACCAACCAAAGTGCTATATCGAAACTGCATTTGACCCTGTTGTGTCTAGCCTGAAGTGTTTTAGTGGTTGCCCATTGCTGACAGGAAAATTTGAAGCTCCTTAACTTGCCAGCCAAGGTTTGTTTTTTTTTTTTTTTTAAAGATTTTATTTACTTATTTGACAGAGAGAGAGAAATCACAAGTAGGCAGAGAGGCAGGCAGAGAGAGAGGAGGAAGCAGGCTCCCTGCCGAGCAGAGAGCCCGATGTGGGGCTCGATCCCAGGACTCCGAGATCATGACCCAAGCCGAAGGCAGAGGCTTTAACCCACTGAGCCACTCAGGCACCCTGCCAGCCAAGGTTTTTAATGGTCTCTTCTCTGCCAAGCTCTCTGCAGCCTGACTCCTATTTGTTATACAGATTCATATCTCTATGCTATTGTTCATGCTTCTATCTCTGGCTTGAATGTTGTCTTTGCTTGGAGTACTTATACAAACACATACACACCCTCTTATTATTTTCAAGATTGAATGCTTCCAGGAAACGCTCTATCACCCTCTTGGGCTAGGTCAGGTTTCCACCTCTGTGCTCCCTAAATTGTTCTCTCGCGTAGACCATGCCTATGTATCAGTGTAGTCTTAGTCTATAAGCAGAGAAATGGATTAAATTATCTCTAGGTCTTTCAAAGTTGGTTCTTATGAACCCATAAGGTGGCTCGTATCATCTGGCATCTCTCATTCCTCATTCAAGAGACATTTATTTAATTGCTTCTGTGTTGGAATTACGTTAGGGACAGAGATGCAAAAGTAAGTGAGGCACGGCTGTTGCCCTTGTTTACCTTGAAGTATATGACGTGCATTTTATGTTTGTGGTCAAATAGGAAGAGGGCAAGACTCTCTTGAATAAATTAGCAACCTGACGGTGCTGTGTTGGCACCCAGATGAGCGTGGGGGGAAGCGCTTCGTTGCTGAGGCTTGCTGTGGGAGGACTAGCACTGGTGTGGAGACTCCCTTTGGTCAGCATCTGCACACCACTTGGCCTCTTTCAGGATGGATAGAGGCACAGACTCTTAGAGTCAGTATGTGCCTTTTAATTTACTCTGAGCAGTTTAGCAGTAAGATTGGCTACACGGCAAGGCATTTGGAAATCTGAGCTTTCTCAACGGCATTATCCAACAAAAGAGCTTTCTGAAGAGTAGAAGGATTTATGGTAGTGGTTAGTTGGTAAAGTCAGAACTTAAAATTCTTCTATCATCAAATCATCATACTGCTAGTTTTCTACCATCTTTTCCTCCTCCCAATCTTGATTCTAAACATTACTCTGTTTTTATTACTATTTTGGTTGTAAAGGATTAGAAATGCTATAGTAAAATGTTGTAGGAATTATAGAAGACTGAAAGTGCTTGGTGTAATGCCTGGTCCTTTGTAATATTAAACAATAAGTGTAGAGAAACAAAAAAGGGTATCTTCGCAATTTTGTTAGATATCAAAAGAACCCTTAGGAGACAAATTGGAGGAGCAATGGAGCCTCTCTTTTTATAATATGACAAAGAGCTAATTCAGCTTCTTTAACAGAAACTCACATAAGCCCAACCCTTTCAAAAAGCCTTTATATTCAATGTAAAGGAAAATGTGTCTTCAAATCCTCAGAGTTCAGCTTCCACTGGTTTCAATGGGAGCTGTACATTCAGAGCCAAGGGCTAATTTTGGTCTATGTGTTTCCCCAATAAGTCCTCTTGGGTGATCATTTTAGCTTCAGCAAAGTGTTTCCTCTAGCTATAAGAGCCAGTGTTTAAAAGTTTAAAGTAATGCGAATAGGCCAAAATCTAAATCAATATTCTGTGGAACAAATAAAGAGAACAGAGTTTAGGCAGCAGGCACATGGTATGCACTCCAATTCCCTGGTAGACAGATCAAGGAGGTTTCAACAAGAACTTAAAAATAAAGAAGCCTAAAAAACAGATGTTAACAAAACTAATCTCTCCCCCTCGCTGAGAAATGACTGGTTATGTTTTCAGATCAAGACACTGGGGTCCCAAAGGGAAATACCATTGTGTCGTGTCAAGTGAGATCTAAAGAGCAAAGAGGATACAGATCAATAGTGGCTTATTTATCTTCCTCGATGCTGGTGATTTGAACAGAGTTTGTAAGGACTTTGTTTAGCTTTTAGGCGTGCTACTTTGGTTCACGAAGTAGCTTATATGGAAATTACATGGTATGGATGCCACGTTTTCCTTTTCTCCACCGCCCATTCTTGCTTTCAGTTCCCCCTGAGAAGTCCCCTGACTTAGTAATTTTATGGGGAGGACGGCTTGCCTGCTGATCTCTGGGGCCCTGAAGACTACTTATTATCTTTTAGCCTTTGAGAACCTTGAGTGATGCTAGCTCAAAGCTGATGACTGGAAAGAAATACTGCAGTGAAAGAACATCCAAAAGCAAGTTCATCGCAAACCGTAGATCATAATATCTGACTTCCCCATAACAGTAATTTGAGATGTCATGGTAGGAAAAATGGACCACTGGAATGCGTAGGACCTTCAATATGCTTTAAAAGAGGGTTCAATATAAGACGGTTTAATTGCTGAGATGCCAAATGCATTTTATTATGAGGAAAATTTACTTTTTAAGAATATTCCATAAATGTAGCAATAATAAAAATAAATGGAACTTGGAGAGTGACTTATGTTCCAGAGTGTATTTTTACATTTATGAACCTCTCAACGCAGTTTTTAAAAGGATTCCCCTGGTTTTATTTTTCCCCATGATATGTTCCTAATAGGTAAGTACAAAAGTCCAAAGAAATAACTGTTTTAAAAAGTTGGATGGTGGGGGGGCAGCTGGGTGGCTCAGTCAGTTAAGCCTCTGCCTTCAGCTCAGGTCATGATCCCAGAGTCCTGAGATGGAGCTCAATGTGGGGCTCAGTGGGGAGCCTGCTTCTCCCTCTCCTTCTGCCCCTCCCCCACATTGTGCTCTCCCTCTAGATCGTACTCTCTCAAGTAAATAAATGATAAAAATCTTTTTTAAAAAAGTGAAAAAAGAATACTCAGTGGGGAAAAACTAGGGTTATCTGAATTACAAAGTACCACTCTTAAGATATGCAGCAATTATGTATCTATTTTGTGACAATAAAAAAAAATGAAAGAAAAGTACAGTGATAAGACTATAAGTTATGGAAAATATACCATGGCAATATTTCAGGAGATGGATCCTCCTTAAATAAGGGTTACTGAGTCACTGAAAAGGTGTTATAGGTACCCCACATTCTGATTCCACTGCCTTTTCTATTTTCTTCTCCTGTGGAAGTTATGAGA
The DNA here is from genome assembly GCA_028533885.1 of Nasua narica. Taxonomy (NCBI): domain Eukaryota; kingdom Metazoa; phylum Chordata; class Mammalia; order Carnivora; family Procyonidae; genus Nasua; species Nasua narica. The sequence continues at coordinate 61,179,463 of CM052809.1, read as the reverse complement.
GCTCCCTGAAAATCTTGGCTCTATTTTAAGATACTAATACTTTACTCAGTGAGCAAATGCTTGTGAAAGTGCTTAAACATGAGTTATTTTTTATTCTAGATGTTATTTCATATGATTCTCAGAGTATAATTCTAGCAATTTTGAAGCTTTTTACTCCGCCCCACCTTTCACCTCTTAATTTGTGTTTGGAATTACAGAGGCTATATATATGAAAGTGTAAAAAGTTCCATCCCTCTTCTGGAGGAGTTTGTTGCCACATTAGGAAGAAGAAGCATATACAGAGGAAAAATTAAGTTACAAGATAGAATATATCTGGAGCAGTAGAAACTTAGTAAGGAAATCAGAGGAGTTCTTCATGTGCGGCTGGACTAACTGTTGAGGTCTATATAAACGTTTCCAGAAGAGGCCTAGAGGGAAGGGCGAAAGCACCGTTGCAGGGGTGGGTGAGGGGGTAGAAGCGATAATAATTGAGCAAGGAGGAGGCAAGCAACACCACTTAGGACATGGAGGTGATATTAATGAATGTGTGCATAAGAGACAGAGGCTGATTAACTTGCTGGCTGGCTTGACAGGGGAGAAAAGTTTGCGTTAGGGGCTAGTGAAAAAAACCATGACTGAAAAGAAGACTGGGGAAGAGCACACATTAAGCTATGGAGTCTGAAGAATCTTCAGCAAGATGAGCAGCTCAGGTTTCTGAGAAGGGACATGACTTGGTAAAAGCAGTATTTTCGACAAATCTGGCAGGAGTGTTCAGAAAGGGTTAAGTCTGGTATTAATGAGAGCGATTAGGAGGTGGCCCTAGGAAGCCAGGCATCAGGTGATGAAGGGCAGGACTTACTCCAGTTCTGTTCAAAACCTGGGGGCACAGAATTCCCTAATGTTCCCTCAGAGGCCACCCGTCTCAGCAGCTTTAAGCCAAATGGGGTACTTAACAATTTGCTGTAGTGATTATGAAAGTATCCACATTGGTAATTAAAGAAATGAAACTGTTTTGGACTCCAACTTAACCGAAATGTAGAATTGCAGACCAGGAGTAGCAGATGCTCAATTTATATAATTCCTGAACACTGTAAGGAAAAATCACTACCTTATCTAGGAGGGAAAGGGTTTTTATTTCAGGATTTTGGAGATTGACCAGACTTGCCTTGCTTGGATCTTCTTTATTTTCCCTTAGGCCTTGCCTTTTCATGGTTTAGTACAGAGTTTGTATTGCCTGCCTCCTAAATTCTTTCAGTGGACCATTTGACAACGAATGGAAACTTTATGTCAACCTTTCCTGAAAAAGCAGAGGGGCAGCCAATCTGCATCCTAGCTTACAATTTGGTTAACTAGCGGCATGTGGCTTCTTGTTTACTTTCCTGGGGCTGGTTTTTTCAAGAAATTATTACAGACAGGAGAATTTAACAGGAGCTGTGGCTTTTCTAAATATCGGTGAGGTCAGATTCTACTGAACTTTGCGATTAGTTGTGATCGGGTATAGTTTCCTTTTGGTGCTTGTTACACTCTCTGCAGCTCTATGTGGTCCTTTTTGTTCCGGAATGTCTCTTTAAGTTAAGATGTTTAGGAGTTGGTAGAGCTGGCAGACTATGACATTACATGCTGTATTATTCATTGTTTGGTGACTAGACTTCATATCTGTGGTAAAAATAAACATGATGGCTCTCAGCTTACTTCAATCCATTCAGTACTCTCTTGAATGGCTTCCTGTAACTGTGTAGACTCCCTTTAAAGAATGCATGAAGAAGAGAGAGGTGGAGGAAGAGGTGGAGGAGGAGGGGAAGCAGGGGGAGCAGAGGAGGACAGGGAGAGGGAAGGGGGAGGAAGCTCCGTCTCAAACATGAACTATATGACCTCATGTTTAGAAGCAGGCTGAATGTCGACCTCAGTTTATAGAGAAGCACATCACCTTTGTCCCACTTTCAATAGAGTTTATTTTTCTTCAACCACTATAGTTTTCCTTTCCATTCTTTAATGTGGCTGTAGTCATTCTCATGTGTTAATATCACAGGTAAAAAGCAGGTTATAATTTTTCTTATTAAGATGGAGGAAACGATTTCTGGCCATGTTGGTTTCAACTTTACTTCATAAACATACCAGTAGGTGTTGCTATGCTAGCACTAATGCGGACTCTCAAAATTAACTGGTCACTTTGTGGTGAGTGGGTCCCCAAATAATTCTAATTTGCGTCTTCTTTCTCAAAGATCAGAACACTGCTACCAAACACCGCCACCAAATACTGAAGGCTTGACGGGATTGTTTTGACTGCAAAGTGAGTTTTTAAATGAAGAAGATCTTCTATTCTGCTGTGTCAATTCATAAGCCTGGAAAATAATTTCATTGACTTCCCAATAGTTAAAGTATTTTGGCCTTCGGAGGAGCAAGCGATAACCAATTTGTGTTACTGGAAAAAAAAGATCATTTTTCTCCTTTGCTCTTCTTAATTTCTACACTTCATTCATATTACATATTACCATCACCACTGTGTCCCAAATGCACATAAAAAAGGGGTGGAGGGAGTCTTTGCCTGGTATAGCTTCCAGGCATAGATAACCTTTGAAACATGCTCTGGCTTGTCAGACAAGTGAATTTACACAAGACCCACAGTTTAACTCTTCACAATATACCTCAGCATCTCAAATATGTTTACATTGCAAAGTGTTCTCATATTCCTATGTGTAGGCAGAAACAAATGATTTCCTCGAGTTAACTTCCATAACCCTGCCACCCGTCCTAATTATTAGGCAGAAACAACAGACGCCACTACTTCTGTTTTTCACTTAAGTTTTTTAAGTGAAAACTAAAAACTTAAAAGAGATTTTTTTTTGTAATTTCTATATTCAAAGTTGAGGTTCTTAAATTTTTTTTTAAATTCTGTTAATTGACTTTTAGGCAGTAAGCCAACCATTTTAGTATGTGTTTTGATGAAAAAAGATATATACAGTTCGTGTGTATTAAACTGCTTCTATATTTGATGTTTCCTCGGTTGTACCAAGTATGTGAAATTGAACAGTTAAAATCTGAACCTGTCAAGCTGCTTTTTTCTTTTTTAATTGCTAAACACATACACTGCAGATGAAAACTTGTGCTTTGATCTGAAAAGCCTGTTTAAAGAATGTGAATGTCATATACACAAAGTAAAGATTGGTGAAGGAAGGAAAGAATAAAGCTTTAGAAGGAGACGCGATATGAAGAGTGACTGGGGATATGAAGCTATTATATTTAGGTTTTCAGAGTTGCAACTATTCAACAAATATGAAGCAATAACAGTTTATTGAGCCTTTAACAGGTAGGGTTGAATCACATGAGCCAAAGAGAACATGGATTTTTCTATAAATTGCTCAGTGCTCATTTAAAAATAATCTCTAATAAAATAGTGAAGTGCTTCTGTTGTAGAAATCTCTTAGCACTTTCTAAATAGCAAAACAATAAAACATTTTGAAGAGTAGGGCTCAAAGCAGAGTAAACAAATCTGAACATTTTTTCCCTGTATTTTTTATAATGAATTTCCATTGATTTTTATAGTCATATGCTTTGTGATCTGTGATCTTTTCCCCTGCCTCCTTTCTTCTCTCATTCCTTGCCTTCCTGTTTCCTTTTTTCCATCTTTCTCAATGGTGTCATTTGGGGGCAATGCTACTATGTTAGATAGCTGGTTGAGATTACACAAGGTGAAGGAAAAGCATTCAAAGTTTTTCTCCCTGTAGAGTTTCATTATTGAAATGTTCTGAAGTCATGGGTGGTGAATGTGAAAATGTAGAGAGGCAGATTGGTTGGTAATCAACTCGGTGTTTGTAGTAACTGGAGATATAGCGTTCTAATCATTCTCTGTACCATCCCATGGAAGCTGGGTTTAATTCAGCTAAATGGCCCATGATACGGACTTCACTCCCCTTCAATTTGGTTTCTCCCCTCTGGTGAATTCTTAATCAGAATTTCCTACTATTTAGTAACTAAATTAAAATCTGTAAATTGTAGGCAACTGCATATAATGCAATGATATATCCATAAGCATTGAAATTGCTTAGAACATTACATATAATGAACATTCTAACATAATAATAACACAGTTAAGCCTTGGTATGGGGAGATAATCTGGTTAGATATGGCAATAAAGCATAGAGAATCACTTGTCTTTATTTCTGAAGAAAATACTTAAAAGGTAGATGGTTCTTCTCAAGAAAGTATAGATTTAAAAGGAATTAGGTATGAAATTTTCACTCAAATAATAATTATATTTATGAGATTACTTAATATGTGCTAGATGTTTTGCTAAGTATTTTACTTACCACAATTCATTTATTCTTCACAACAGTTGAATGAAGTATTACAAACTTTTTACATATCAGAAAACTGAGGGGCACCTGGGTGGCTCAGTGGGTTAAAGCCAATGCCTTCGGCTCAGGTCCTGATCTCAGGATCCTGGGATCGAGCCCCACATCGGGCTCTCTGCTCAGCGGGGAGCCTGCTTCCCCCTCTGTCTCTGACTGCCTCTCTGCCTACTTGTGATCTCTCTCCTCTCTGTCAAATAAATAAATTTAAAAAAAAAAAAAAAAGAAAACTGAGACTCAGAAATGTTAACTTGCCCAAGTTCACACCATAGCCAGTATTGGAGCTTGGATCCAAATCCAGGTTCGCCTGACTCTAGAGTTTGGCTTTTAACAGTACGTTAAAATAATACAATCAGAATATATTTATACATTTAGTTTTTATTATTTTTATTTATTTTGTATGGTGTGTTTATCTTAAAGTGTGATCAAATCAAAGAGATAATTGAAAGTGTGGCATATTTATCAACTTTAAATCAGATTTCTTGCCCTGAAGGCATTTGTAATGGAAAGTCAAGCACTAATCCATGAAACTGTGAAATAGTAAGTCAATAAATGTGAAACTCTAGAAGATTAGAGTAGATAGGGATAGTGGGGGAGAAGGGTTCCTGAAGGAGGTGAGAATACATACTGAATCCCATACAAATATAGAGGTGTCTAAAAGTTACCAAAATAGATAGGTAGGAGGACATGAAAATATTACTAAAAGTGAGTGAATTGCTATCAGGAGCGAGTGAGGCAAATACACTAACTCATTTCTTAACTGTGGTTGCACATTATAATACTCTAAAGTGCTATTTAAAATTCAAAGACCTGGGGCATCTGGTGGCTCAGTCTGTTAAGTAACTGACTCTTGATACAACTCAGGTCATGATCCTGGGGTCCTGGGATTGAGCCCCACGTGGAGCCCTGCGTTAGGCTCCGTGCTCGAGGGGGTGTCTGCTTAAGGATTCTCTCCTCCCTCCTCTCTCTCTCAAATAAAGAAATCTTTAAAAATAAAATTAAATTCAGAGACCTAGGCCTTACCGTTCACCACTTTAAAAAAAAATCTTTGGTAGAGAGGGTTGGGGACTTACTTGGGCAATGGAATTTTTAAAAGCTCTCTGGAGAATCCTAATGTGTGGCCTGTGCTGAGAGTCACTAATAAAGTTGTGTTGGTGTATTTGTGTTGGGGTCAAGTAGGAAATAAAATTGAGTGGGCACTATGTAGCCACAAAGATGGCAAGATTGTGTTGTTGGACTTGATGACATAGACATATGGGTATAACTGGAGATTTCTGGGCAAGCGGTCAACTCAGTGCAATTCAACTAACAGGAACTGAAAACTTATGGATAAGGGACTCTATAGAGGATGATAATAAGATGAACAAAATATACTCTCTGTTCTTTAAAGTTTCATAAATATGGTAGGAGGTATACTGGTAGCTAGCTGTATGAAAGCATGCACATGTTAAGGACTATAGTAGAAATGCAGAAATGCTCTGAGATTGCTTAGCAATACTCTATTTCTGGTTGGGAATATCTGAAAATTGCAAAATGAAGATAACATTTGGATTTTAACCCAAAAGTAAAATGTGATTTTAGGAAGACACGAGGAGAAGGGCATTCTTGGTATAGAAAGTACTAGAGCTCAGAGGCCTACGGTTGATATGGGTGAGAGCAGGAGGTAGAAGTAGAAAGGAGCTGGATGAGAAAACGAGGGGACAGAAAGGGAAGAAAGGCCGTGGGGCCAGAGTGCTGAAATGCCCAGCTGAAGGTCCAGGCATGCCCCTGACACTCCATGTAATGGACTGCATATTTGTCCTCAAAAGACTGCCTGTGCTGCTCATGATGGAGGTGAGATGTAGCTTAAGATCAGCTGGAGGAGGAAATAGTAAGAAAAAGAGTGGTCTGCCCGTGCAGAACATTAAATGTGCTGGAAGGAATTATGTTCAACAGGACACACATTCTTGTGACTGTTAGCATGACTCTCATCGTCCCCTTTTTTCTAGCTGCTGATACCCTGCCAGCCTTTTGTTTTCACCTTCTCCCTTAAGTTTTTCTCTGAGTCATTTTAAGGAAGACTTAATTTGAAATTTCTTTTTATTCTAATCGCATTTTGTTTAAATGCAAGTTTCAGCATTTATTAAGTTTTATTAATGTGTGACTATGTGTGTTTCTCCATTAAATTGTGAGTTTCTTGAGGGAAAAACCACTTTACCAACATTTACTACAATGTGGAAACAGGTGTACAAAATGGTAAGTAGATTGGCTTTTCTGGACCATAGAGAATATAAAAGTATATAGTTTATAGTTCATATAGTGTGTAGTATAAAAGTATATAGTTTATATAGTATATAGTTTTTAAAAACCCTAATATTTTAAAATAATTTATTGAGCTTTTATACATAAACTTATTATTCAAATTAGTCTTTTCCTTAAACCTGTTAGGTAGACATTATCTTCACTTTTGTTTTTGTAGGAGGAAATCAAGGCTTAGACCAGTTGTATGAGACAATGAGGGGACACTGAAAGTGGAATCTTTCTCTCTTCTCTGTCATCTTACACACTAGAGACAATCAGATCTTCCTAAAACATTGCTTTCATCCAGGTGTTATTCAAACAGGTAAGCCTGAAAGCTCCCAACAAGCTACTGGCCTCACTTTTCCTTTCAAGCTGTGTTTTGTGGCACAGTAACACTTCAATTCTGATCAACAAGGCTTTTCGCTGAGCCTAAGATTAACACTGTGCTTTTGTGTCTTCAGTTTTCCTTGATGATTTTGATGTGCCTTACCACCTTCATTCTGCCAAATCCTATTCACACCACTAAGCTCTCTACCTAAAAAATAAAACAAAGCGAACAACAACAACAAAACAAAACAAAAGCACATTTAAATTTAACACATGGTAAAAAGCAAATAGCATGGACAGGCTGATAAAGAAGACCTAACTTTCCCTTGCCCCCTCATCCCCTAGACTACACCCCAGAGGAAAGACTCTTTAACCCTTTATGCTATTTAACTCTTTATGTTGGTATTTTGTGATGAAGAATTTTAGAAACTATTTACTTCCTGCCCTGAATATGGGATAAAGACCTCTTAAAGTCCTAATTTCCCCTTCCTATACTCTTTATACAGTAATATGATATTTAGTCAAGTCAGTTTTCATTATTATGACTGTGTGAATCTTGTTCTCTCCAGATTGAAGTAAATCGCTATTCTCCTTTTCTTCTTTTTTTTTCTCCTTTTTTTTTTTTTTTAGATTTTTTATTCATTCACTTGACAGAGAAAGACATAGTGAGAGAGGGAACACAAGCAGGGGGAGTGGGAAAGGGAGAAGCAGTCTTCCCCCGCCCGCCAAGCAGAGAGCCTGATTCAGGGCTCCATCCCAGGGTCCTGGGATCATGACCTGAGCTGAAGGCAGACTCTTAACGACTAAGCCACCCAAGTGCTCCCTCAGTTTATTTTCTAAATGTTTGGGGTTTTTTCTGAAGTTTTAATTGTTCCCTTTTTTCATTGCCATGGTTTCTTTCTTGTAACTTTTCACTTCCGTTTCATACCCTTTATCATATCTTTTTTTTTTCAAGTTTTTAAAATGTTTTCCTTTGTGTCCTCATGACTCTCTTTTTCTGTCATGTGGAATGGTTATTACCAAACCTGCCATAAAGCAGTAATATTAGAACTTCCTCCAATACCTTCCTGGTTTGAATCAACTGATTTTTTTTGGATTTACTTTTTCAGCTTATATCTTTTGGTTTACTCCTTCCTTCTGCTGGAGCACATTCCCAAATAACTTCCCAAGAAAGGATGTGTGAGAGGAAAATTGTATGAGTTCTTGCATGGCTGATAGTGTTCCTTATACATAGACATTTTATTTGTAGTTTGGCTAAATTCTTCAGAAATCAATGAGAAAAATTATATTCCCTCAGAAACTTGAAGGCATCACTCCATTTTCTCCCCCTAATGTTCAGTGTTGTTCAGAAGTGGCATTCTAAATTCCTCCATAAGAGAATTGGATATTTCTTCTTATAGGAAAATTTTAGAATCTCTTTGTTTTAAAGAGAGTGAGTACAAACTAGGGGAGGGGCAGAGGGTGAGGAGAGAGAGTGAGTGGGAATATCAAGGAGACTCCCCACTGAGCACGGAGGCTCACATGGGGCTCCACCCCCAACAATGAGATCATGACCTGAGCCAGTTAAGAGTCAGACACTTAGCCAACTGAGACAGCCAGATGCCCTGGAGAGTGTTCTGAAATATTTTTAGGACATCTGGTATGACGATTTCCATTTACTTATTAATAGTTCTGTTCTTTTAGTAGAGTATTTGAAAGTAGGAATCAATCTCATCATCATAAGCTTTGGAAATTTTATTTTATACTTTTTTTTGATAATTTCTTTCTCTCCATATGTTGTTGAATCTCTTAATTCACAATCTTTTATATTACATAGTTTCTGTCAGACTTTCCATCTTTTTTCTGTTTTGCTTTATCTTTTCAATCTATATTTTATCTTTTAACCCAGCATTTACATTTTTATTTCATTAGCACTTTTAAGTGTTCTTACTTGTTCTCTGACTCTTGCTTTTTTTTTTTAAAGTGCCTTTTTTATGAGTTATAGGCACAACGTAATGATTAAGGGGTGTAAAAAATGTTTTCACTATTTGTTTTCTCTGTGGTCATATATTTGGGCTGATTTTTTACTCCTTTCTTACACCTTGAACATTTTTTTCAAATCTGATGGTCTTGTTTATATTTAAAAGAAATTTAAAAAAAAGTTGAGTGGGAATTTTGTTTTTGGATGTGGCTCATGGACTACAGGGACTATTTTGAAGTTATTGTTTGGGGAGCTGATGCTTATGGCTAGAGAAGTGCTGTGTGTCAGAATGTGACGGTCTTTCTCCAGGCTTATTCTGTTTTTCCAGAGGTGAAACATTCATTGTTCTTTCCAGGGTGTAGAGACCAGCTGCTAGTGTTTTCTATAGTACATATATAGTATATATGTATACATACATATAGTGTGTATATGTATATATATATATGTATATATATATATAGTATAGTTTTCCAGAGCAGCAGTAGAATGATTTCTGGTATCCTGTCCTGGGTGTCGAGGCTGTAGGTGGGGGTCTTTCCTGGGTAGTCCTTCAGTTTGGTTAAGGCATTTCTCCTGATTAAGTAGCCTCCAAGCCTGACCCTTAGGTGATCTTGGACACTCTATATACATTCTTTAAGACTCCCTCTGTGTCTGCTTGCATCTAAGAAAGCTGAATGATATAACAAACAAGAAATATGTGTGTGAAATGAAGTATAAAAGAAGACAAAATTAGGTCTCATAGTTGGTTTTTTTTTTTTAATATGTAAACATGTAACACAATCCAAGAAAAACTGGTTTCTGACAAAAAGTGGAATCAAAAGTAAGGGGACAATAGGTAAGTTTAACATCCACCATAGTCAAGGAAAGGAAAGGAAACATGTTGTTTCCCATTATATAATAATACAAAAAATGGAAGGAATAAGGAGTACTCATCTAATTGGTTCTGCAGTAAAATGCTTTTATAAATATATTCATCAAAGCCTGAGTATTCGAAAACTCTTTGGGGATTGAGCATATTACCTCTCCCACTAATTCTTGTCAGGTTAATGTTGGTAGTAAATTATGTAATTGCTTATTGACATTCCTTCATTTGTTCTCCCAACTATTTGGCCCTGCATGGAAGAAACCATGCTCTGAGAAAAAGGCAAATGCTTGCTCTCCAGTTACCATGAGTGAGTTACTTGATTTAAAGTAGCCAAGGAAATAAATTGCTTCAAATGAAACTTCCATTCCTTTTGTTGTATAGGAAGGCTTGGCTAACCTATGAAGAGAGAGGGAAAGATAAGGAAGTTAGCGTATATATCAGTAGGGGAATATATTAGATAGAGTGTGGGCATGGGAGATGTACAGGAAAACTGAATTTAGGTTAGTTTTGGACATGTTGGGATTTCAAGGGCAGCATGGTAATGAAGTGTATTTGGGAATTAGTAATTGAAACTGGGGTGAAAATTTATGCCTAGAAACAGATGAGAACCATTCATAAGAGATGATGATTGAAGCCAGAGAGCTGATGCTCTTTCCAAAGGAAGAGAGTAGAGAGATGCAGTGGAGTACCTGCTACTGAGCATGGGAAGAAACTCCCATTAAGGGCTATTGGAAGACGAAGAACAGCCAAGAAGGATAATGGAATAGTCAGAGGTGAAGTGTGAGAAGCATAATGGTGTTTCCATGCTAATGAAGGCAAATCCAAGGAGATTCTTTAAAACAACCCAGGGCTACAAAATGGTGAGATCCTCAAGAACTTTGCTTTGTATACCAATCCCTTTATTTCATATACAGAGGAGAGGCTCAACAAATGTTTGTTGCACAAACATTTGGACAGAGTTTGGACAGAGAAAGGAATATATAAAATACAATTATCTGAGGGGCAGAAGATTCCAATAAAAAGATTTCATAAGTTGAAATAGATCTTTATGTGATTAAAGATCCAGGGAATAAGCCGGTTCAAAGAGAGGAATTTAAAATATTGCAAAGAAAGTATTAAATGAGGGAAATGCATATATCAAAAGTCTTTTTATCTGGGAAATTATTAAAACAGAATTTGTAGATATATCTCTTTTGATATAATACATGAAAAAGAATTGAGATATGATCTACTTCAAGTCACAGTGCAGTATAGAACCTTAGACCCTAGGATTTTGAAACTCCCAACAGCACTCATTCTCCTCATTTTACAGAAAAGATCCCATGAACTATGTTTGATCTTAAAGACTGGTTTAGGTTCAAGGATTAGCAAGGATTAGCCTAAAATTACTTTCGCTTTGATTTACTAATGAACTGAACAATTTTAAGATACACATAAAGTCAAAGGTGCAATGAGAAGGTGCAACTTCTTGGTGCATTCATTTTATCAGCTGAGGTGCAGGCTAATCTGCTATAACCAAGTGTACCTGATACCCAAATCCAGTAAAGTTGGAGAATACATAATTGACATACAGAAATCTGTTGCATTTCTATACACCAACAATGAAGCATCAGAAAGAGAAATCAAGGAATTGATTCCATTCACAATTGAACCCTAAATCTTAAGTTACCTAGGAATAAACCTAACAAAAGAGGTAAATGATCTGTACTCTGAAAACTATAGCACACTTATGAAAGAAATTGAAGATGATACAAGGCAATGGAAAAACATTCCATGCTCATGGATTAGCAAAACAAATATTGTTAAAATGTCTATACTACCCAAAGCAATCTACACATTCATGCAATACTTATCAAAATACCACCAGCATTTTTCGCAGAGCTAGAGCAAACACTCCTAAAATTTGTATGGAACCACAAAAGACCCCAAATAGCCAAAACAACCTTGAAAAAGAAAAGCAGAGCTTTTCTTCTGGAATTCTACTTATATTACAAAGCTGTAATCATCTGGAATTCTAGTTATATTACAAAACTGTAATCAGCTATAATCAAAGGCAGTATGATACTGGGACAAAAACAGACACATAGATCAATGGAACAGAATAGAAAACCCAGAAATGGATCCACAACTATATGGTCAACTAATGTTTGACAAAGCAGGAAAGAATATTCAATGGGAAAAAGACAGTCTCTTCAACAAATGGTGTTGGGAAAACCAAACAACGTGCAGAAAATGAAACTGGTCCACCTTCTTACACCATACACAAAAATAAATTTAAAATAGGAGAAAGACCTAAATGTGAGACAGGAAACCATTAACATCCTAGAGGAAAACACAGGCAGCACCCTCTTTTACAGCAGCCATAGCAACTTCTTGCTAGACACGTCTACGGAGACAAGGGAAACAAAAGCGAAAATGAACTATTGGGACTTCATCAAGATGAAAAGCTTCCACACAGTGAAGGAAACAATCAACAAAACTAAAAGACAACCTTTGGAATGGGAGAAGATATTAGCAAATGACATATCGAATAAAGGATTAGTATCCAAAATACATAAAGAACTTACAAACTCCCACCCAGAAAACAAATAATCCAGTTTAAAAAAGGGCAGAAGACAACATGAATAACATATTTCCCAAGAAGATGTACAGATGGCTAACAGACACATGAAAAGATGTTCAACATCACTCATCATAAGGGAATTGCAACTCAAAACTACAATTAGATGTCACCTCACACCGGTCAAAATGGCTGAAATTAACAACATAGGAAACAATAGATGGCAAGGATGCAGAGAAAGGGGAAATTTCTTACACTGTTAGTGGGAATGCAAACTGGTGCAGCCACTCTGGAAAAGAGTCAAAAAGTTAAGAGTAGACCTATGCTATGATCCAGCAATTGCACTACTAGATATTTCCCAAAGGATACAAAAATACTGTCCTGGAGGGATACATGCACCCGGATGTTAATAGCAGCATTATCAACATTAGCCAAATTATGGAAAGAGCCCAAATGTCCATCAGCTGAAGAATGGATAAAGAAGAATATTACTCAGCCATCAAAAAGAGTGAAATCTGCTATTTGCAACCATATGGGTGGAGCTTGAGTGTATTATACTAAATGAAATAGGTCAGAGAAAGACAAATACCATATGCTTTCACTCATGTGGAATTTAAGAAATGAAATATGTGGGGACACCTGGGTGTCTCAGTCGAGTGTCTCTTTTTTTTTTTTAAAGATTTTATTTATTTATTTGACAGAGAGAGGGAGATCACAAGTAGGCAGAGAGGCAGGCAGAGAGAGAGGGGGAAGCAGGCTCCCTGCTGAGCAGAGAGCCTGATGCGGGGCTCAATCCCAGGACCCTGAGATCATGACCTGAGCCGAAGACAGAGGCTTTAACCCACTGAGCCACCCAGGCACCCCTGAGTGTCTGACTCTTGATTTTGGCTCAGTTCATGATCTCAGGATCTTGGGATCAAGCCCTGAGTTTGGGGGTTGTCTCCGCTCAGTAGGGGGTCTGATTGTCTCTCTCTCCCTCGGCCCCTACACTTGCTCACACTCTCTCTCTTCAAATAAATAAATCTTTTAAAAAAAAGAGATGAACATAGTGGAGAAAAGAAAGAGAGAGGGAAACAGGATTCCTGGAGAGGAGGTGGGTGGGGGGGGATGGGCTAAGTGTATAATGGGTATTGTTGTAATGAGTTCTGGGTGTTAGGTGTAAGTAATGAATCATTAAATTCTACTCCTGAAAGTAAGATTACACTATATGTTAACTACTTGAATTTAAATAAAAACTCGAAAGTACAAAAAAATAAAATAAAATAAAAGATGTGTGTAGGTTAAAAAAAAACAACCAACCCAAAGTGTACCTGCTCTATAATCTTAAGAGTGATAACAGTTCATTTTTCCCTAATGGAGAAGTGGATAGCTGGTGACTAGTATGGGGCTGTCAGAGCAGCTCTGTCATCCAACGCGGCTCTAGTCATCACCATTCCAGTCAGTGACAGGGGACAGAGAATTCAAGGCGAACAGTCTATACGAATGAAGGCGAACGAAAGTGATTCAGAAGTTGTGCTCATCCCTTCCATTCGTGTCCTGTAGGCCCAAATTTAGTCATATGACCACACATAGCTACAAGAGAGGTTGGGAAAAATAGTTCATAGCTAGGCACCTATTACTGTCACTGCCTTTTAAATTCTTCAGAGTCTAGGATAAACGTTCTTCATCATAGAATTAGGTAGGTGTTTCAGTTGGGAGAACTGAGGCAATGAAACAGACAAGCAAAATGAATACTTAATGAAACATCACAACATATTGAATAAATATGAGAGAGATTAAATACAAATTTACAGAGGCATCTATTTAAAACGACAATTCTATTTGGGTGCCTGTGTGAGTTTCTACCATGCGGCATTTTCAGCCAGTGTGTGTCTATTGTCTCTGGGCAATTAAAATTATTCAGCATCAAAATCTTAGCTCTGGGACCAGAAAAAAGAATCTAAGAAGCATTCACTGATAGTCTGATTCGGAACAACTGCTTTTCCCTTTGCTCTATTCATGCATATTTCAGTCGGCATTAATGTAAAGTACCTCGTGGGCTCTCTTCTACATGAAATCCTTGTTCTCAACTTGGCAGCAGTCCTGGCACTAGGTTCTAAATGGTCATTCTGGGATGGTAAATCAGCAGCCCTCAGCTGATGGGTCTAACAATGAGGAGATTGCTGGAGGCAGGTGGTGTTGTGAGGCGTAATTCTGTTGGCATTAAGTGACAATTCATATTTGCTACAGGAGCAGTAAATTGCACTGTTTTAAAACAGGAAGTCTGAGTTAAAAGCTGTGTAAAACCATTATACTGTAGCCAGCACTCCAGGCTTTTCTAATTAGGTCATTTGGAAAAAGATGACCTTTTAGTTTCTGTGCCTCTTTGCTGGGGACACATGTTTCTAATTATCATTTGTATTTTACTCCGCCAAAGCTGTTGACAAGCTGAGCTTTTTTTGTGTGCGTGCATGCCCGTGTGTGTGTGTGCGCGCGCGCGCGCGTGCGTGCATATGTGTGTGCGCATGCGCAAGGGTACTTACTCAGTGAGTTAATAACATTTCTGTGTTTTAGCACTGGGCAAACAGAAGAAGATGGAAGCACTATGTATAGTAACTTTAATGTCAGAGAACCAAAAATCATATGGATTTGTGCGAAGAACATACTAAAGGACATTTCTGATGTTCCCAGTGTTTTAGGACAACTTGACTGGAACTTTGTCTAAAATCACCGTATCGGTGTTTCTTCTGTTTGGGCTGGCAAGTGTGAACACACTGTGTAAGATATAAGGAAGAAATGAACTTAGGTCTGCACTGTTACCCGAAACATAACCGCCAGTCATGCTTCAAGTTCTGTCTAGCGCTCATCTCATGATGGCCTCTTAAGGCTCACTTGTCCTTCTCTATGTTGTTCTTGGAATGTTTACAAATGCAGACAAATACTATCTTCGACTGTCCCCTTCTTTGACAAGAAGTTCTGAAGAAAGGGACAACATGCTTATCTATGGTTCAAAAATATATTTCATATTTTAGGAGATTGCTGAAGAAGCCAGGCATTCTCTACTGCTGGCTTTCCCACTGACTTCCTTTTCTGTTGTTCTCAGTGAAAGTTTCTCAGTGTTGTATTGGGTTCTCCATCTGAAATCATAAAATCATAAAATCACAGAGCTGGCAAACCTTTGAGAAGTCTTCCAGCTCCTGGTCTGCCCTGAGGCCTTTCTGAACTTACTCTCTCCTGGAATATAATGGTCTCCTATTTGCTTAGCAATCTCTCACAAGGGAGACTTGACAAGGAAGGATGGTACTATCTAAATGTTTAATATACAAATTACTCTGGCAGTTTGAGGAAAATGTATGGAAGATGATTTGAAGTTTATTATGAAATTGCTAATAATTTATTCAACTCAATTTTCTCTTAGAAGTTCTATAGTGGATAATGATGGGCCTCTAATGGAGTGGTTCCAAGTCTAGAAAGGGAGCTAGCAGTCACTGAATGACAGAGGTGGTGACCTGCTAAGATACTGAGCTGGAGTTCTGAGCAGCACAGCCTGGGTCAGTCCCATGTAAAAGCTTCATATAGGGGAAGGGTTTCTTGATTTGGGCACTCTGAAGTCTGCTAGTTTTCTCCTACTGCTCTGGCGATCCTAGAGGATTTGGCTTTTATTCTTTTCAACTCTCAGTTGGGTGGAAACTATTTACTACTGAGTTGTTTATCAATAATTAAAACATCAATGCAAGTGGCTGAAAGGAGGGCATTTGAACAGATAATGGGGCTGAAAGTTGGTGTCCAAAAGACCCAGTCAAATAGCTGGCGATGGTAGTGTTTATGAGATGGCCATGAGAATGTACCTACCGGACCTCCCAGTGCAGTGACTACAATTGACCAAGGTTCTGCAGCTGGTGCCCTCTGAAATCTGTTGCCATGTTCACAGTGAGGCCACACTTCCTAGCCAGTAGCCGAGCTAGGCAGGCATAATAGGGCAGACTCATTCCTGGGAGACACAGGACGCCCCTGACAGCCACCTTTGGTTCATAGACTTACCCACGCCTTTGCAGAACTTCCCTTAGGCTGTTGGGTGAGTGCTTTCCCTCTTTGGCTCCTCAGGGAATGGCTTACATGTGGATATCACCACTTTTCCATTTTCTCCTGGCTCTCTGCTTACTTTTTCACCTGTACTTGCTCTAATGAAATCCCGGGTTTGGTAATCATCATGCCCTAAACACAACAAACACTGGGTTGTGGTACTTTACAAACCTTCTTTTGAAGGCTTGGGGGTACGGTAAGACAACAATAATACGAGAAAGGAAAACTTACCCCTGGTTCAGATCTCACCGATTCTAGATGCCATCTGTCAGTCTCATGACAGCAAGCATCGTTTTCACGGACTCTGCTTACCCCTTTGTCTATGATGACATTGCTCAGGGTCGTTTAATCTCCCTTAAAAGGGAGTTCTCTCAAATCAGTTCTTCCTGGAAATCTGGGACATTTGTTCTTGCCTCCTCCTTCGTTTCTCATCCCAGCCAAGGAATTTAAAATGAAGTTAACAACATCCCGGTTTCCACAGCGATGCTGTTCCTAAAAGCCATCATTCAAACTTAGTCTGAAATTCCCTATTTCAGACTAAGACTTTAGTTTTTCTTTTGCATTAAACAAAGGCGATTAACACAATTTCCTAAAATTGTATATTGCTTTTACCCCTAGATCAGGGTTTCTCAAACTTGGCACTATTGACATGGTGGATGTAGCACTTCCTTTCTGTGGGAGACTGCCCTGTGCCTAGTAAGGTGTTCAGCTACTTGCCGACAGCATCACTGCCCCAGTCGTGCCAGCACAAAATGTCTCCAGATATTGCCGAATGTGCCTTGGGGGCAGAATCACCCTTGCTGAGAACTGCTGCCCTAGAACAACAGGAACAAACTGAAAGCAACCACCTGTGCTGCACATTGACTCTAATGTTAACCCAGAAAAGCAAAGTACAAGAAAGATAGTATGTGTGTGCGTATATTTGTGTGTGCATATATGTGCACATAAATGCAGTAGTTTACCTCCGTGATGCTTGGAAAAGTGAACTGATTTGTCATCTAACAATGTTATTGACCAATGCAGAAAAAAACCCACTGAAAATTCTCCACTGTCTACTAAACCCACCACACAGCCAAAACACTGAAATGTGAATAGAACTACCTGTTATTTTTCAAAGGCAATAGAAATCTACTTCCATCTTTACATTTATTTACAGTGAAAAACTTGCTTATAAGACATAGGTATGTGCCTTTTTGAGATCACCTCTCCTGATGTGGCAAGGATGCTCTGTTGCCATTTTTATGACACATCCTATTACTATTTCTGGAAATAGATTATACCCGGAGGAATGAGGGCAGAGTCCTCAGCTGACAGTGGCTGGGCATTGGTTTTCCCTGGTTGTGACACATCACCACCCTCTGCTGTTTTTTAAAATCCCCACCACCAAGTCTTCACTGGTGAAATAGTCCATTCGCTGGAGTGGCTTACTGGGCTCATCCAAGTTTTGGCCTTTATTTCAGTCTGACTCCAAAGCCCAAACCACTGGGGACAGCTGTTGTGGTGGGTGGTTAGAGGGGAAGCTCTGTCTACCTCTTTGGGTCATTGTACATGAATGTGAAAATGGATGAACTAAGAATTGGGCAAGATAGGAAGATCTTATTTGCCGTGTAGGCTTTTCCTGATGTATTTCATTTTTTATTTTATACACATTTCCTCCTATCCATGACCTTTTGATCAAATCAAAGAACCAGGATATGTGCAATGAAGCAGTTACATGATGATGCTATATTTTAATAGCTCATTATATATAATGACCCCAAAGTGTAGACAATTAATTAGATTATAAAGATTAAAAGCCAAAAGCTGGCGGGGGGGGGGGGGTAGGGGTTGCCTGGGAGCCTCAGTTGGTTGAACATCTGACTCTTGGTTTTGGCTCAGCTCATGATCTCTGGCTCTATGGCCAGCGGGCAGTCTGCTTAAGATGCTCCCTCTCCCTTTGCCCCTCCTCCACTCATGCAAGTGCATTTTCTCTCGCCCGCCCCCTCTCTCTCTCAAATAAATAAATAAATATTTTAAAAATAAAGATCCAAAGCTGGAAAATTTTGGAGGCATATGGTGGGCGGAAGGCATCTCGTCTATTTTTTAAATCTTTCCACCTCGGTAAAGCAAGGAGTTAGGGAAGAAAGGAAAACATAATCTTAGATCTCTCTAAGAACAAGTGGCAGCTGAATAGCGGACCACCTCATGGCTGTTCCATAGGTACCTGATTGCCACCAACCCGAGGAATCACCTGCACGTGAACAGTGAAGACAAGATGCCTAGTTGTTGCATAAGAATCTCTTTCTTCAAAAAAAAAAAAAAAGAATCTCTTTCGTCCCTTGTGTTGTTGAGAACACTAGGAGAATCATTATCTCACACACTCAAGGTGTGGCAAAATAGTACTGAATTGGGATCAGCCTACCAAGACTGCATTAAGTGACTGGGGACTTTGGATGAGTCATGTAGATTCTTGGCATCTCAGTTTCCTCTTCTGTTCACTGATGCAGCTCCTCTCAAAGGTCCCTTTTCTGCTCTGATTCCTTGTGTCACCCTCCAAACCTATGCTTCCAAAATTTTTTAGTGTTTTCTAATTTATCTTCAAAATTTAAGAGACTTTTGCACTTGTCTGTGTATGTTTGTCTTAATATAAAAATAACAAGTCATTTCTTTTTCCGCAAGAGACCTGCTTTGTTTTTTTCCAGCTTTACTGGGATATACTTGACATGTAACATTGTATAAGTTTTAGGTGTACAGTGTGTTGATTTGATACACTTTTACATTGCAAAATGATTACTACCCTAGCATTAGTTAACACCTCCAGCACTGCACATAATTACTATTTTTTTTAATAGTGAAAACATTTAAGATCTTACTCTCTTAGGAGCTTTCAAGTATAAAAATAACATTTAAAATTAACGAGTCCATTGGATGCTATGACAAGATGAGCCTCTCTTATTTGGAGGCTTATTTGGTATGTAATACTGTAACTTCAGTTCGGAGAGGTAAGGGATTAACCATTTTAGCTCATCCCTGCTCTTATCAATCAGAATAGGGTAGGTTATAATCTTAAGATTTCAATGGCTTAAAATAGTAAAGGTTTATTTTATTTTTTTCCTGATAGCAAATAGTCCCCACTGGTCAGCGGGGAAGTTCAGCTCATTCTCACTCAGGACCCAGGCAGACAGTGGCTCCTTCTCTGTGCTTTATGGTCCATGTTAGGCAAGGCAGGGCAATGGAGATGTGGTGAATTGTTCACGGGTTCTTATATCACTCACATTTCATTGACTAAAACAAGTTACAAGACCATGCCTAGCCGCAAAGAAGAAGGAGGGAATGCCATTCTACACATTCCCAAAAGGCAGAGAGCCAGAAAGATTTGGCAAACAGGACTAATGCTTACCACATCAGCTAAAATCAAGAATGGGATAGAAAGAGGTTTCTAAGGGAGCCAAGGACAGTTTCGGACAAGTCACCAGAAGATTACCAGCTGCCCAGAAGTCTCTTTACAAAGGAATTCACACAATGAACTCATGACTAATTTGTATTTCCCTTTATCTTCACGCTTGCTTCACACCCTTTCTTCAAAGAATATATGAGATTTCGAAGACTACAATCACATTCTAGTCCTGCTTCCCTGAGATTACTGCTAGAGACTACACTGACTGGAGTTCTGGGATTTTTAGATCTCTTTGTCTAGGCGTGACAGTTTTCTGTATGACCTACTCTCACAGCTGGTTAAATAAGCAGAGCCATTGTCTCTGGATCCTGCTGGTTTAAATTTCAAAGGACCACCTTATCTCCAAGTTTTTAGAGGGTACCTCGTTAGCAAAAGAAAAGGGCATCCTCCCTCTTTTGAGTAATATTTTGCTCCCCACAGAAGGAGGGAGGACATTGAAGATAGAATCACTGTGGAGATGGACTCTAGCCAGTCTACCTAGGGTCCTTTTCAGTTGCCCAGGGTCTAGAAAGTGCCATGTCAGGTTTGTACTTTCTCCTTGCAGCCACAGACTGTCTGTTGACCACTAGGGAATATTTTCTGAGCACATTCTTTGTAACATGGTGCCAGGAAATACAGAAAATCTGAGGCAAACTGAACCACCTCTCTCGCTCTTGCTCTCTCTCTCTCTCTCTGAGGCTCCTGGGATATTAAAAACTAAAGTAATGCCAAAAAAGGATCATAGAAACTGTGATGAATTTAAAGTTGTTGGATGGAGTGCTTCTTTTTAAAACTCTTGCCAGTATGTCTATGAAAGTCTAGGTATAATCTCATTTGGAGATATCAAAAATCTAAATTTGAGTTTTGTTTTTGAATATGAGGCTTATGCCAAATGGTTCTCTTGGATTCTCCCATCCCTACTATCTCCATGATAGGTCCTGGTAGTAAGTGTAAGACATTTTGTCTGCCCTTGAGACACTCAAAATCAATTTAGGGAGTCAGTATTAAAAATATAGTACAGACACTAATACAGGTGGGTATATAATAAAGTGCTTAGTTGGCAGCAGATACCATATGTATTTTTAAGAGTTTAGAGACCAGAGGGATCATCGTGGGCTAGAGTAGTGAGGAGTGTTTTTGTGTAAGGCTTGGGATAAAAGGACAAAAGGATTTTAGGAACAACAACAACAAGATATTGATGTCCTTCTCTAAATCTACATTCAATTAAAACTGTCTCTGCCTTATCAGTTTCGCTGTTGGTCCATTCTCAGCCAAGAAACCCCTGGATCCGAGCCCTACAGAAATCCTATATAATTTAAGCCCTATGTTGCTGTCTCTTTGAAGTAAGTAGGCTAATATGTGAACCAACCACCACCAGGGATGCAGATCTGAGGGCAAACAATGGACTTTGCTCACGCTTCCCTTTGGGTCCAGGAGGGAGCTAATAACTTTCCTTCCTGGTTGGGCAAAACGTAGCAGGAGATGAGCAGTATGGATGGCGGAGTTGACACAGGCAAGCCTTCTGGAGGGGTTTCTAAAGCTCTCCGCTCTTTGAAGCAAGTCAGGATTACTGCATGTGGAACTATCCTGAGTGTGATGAGTACAGACCCACAAAACTTTCTCGCTGTAGTGGGGCTGGGAGCATCCCCTACGGCTTCCCTTTTGGGCAGCAGGAGCCCAGGGAGCACACCCCATGGAGTCACCAAGTCTGCAAGAGGTGGGAGAACCGTTTCCACTCATGGAATCCTGCTCCCCTCTGCGGTGCTGACTGGAGGGGGGAGGCTCATCGGACTGAACTTTCTCCCTTCTCAGAGGATGTTCCTCCCCACCACCCTTAAAACCAAAGTTAGAATTTTTGGTTGAAAATGAATTCTTAGATTCTGGTTTTAGTGAGAAATTTCCATCGGGAACAATAGAACTATAGTACATTTCTAATTTAAAACTTTGCATTGTTGACTAAGTCTTGAAAATGACGAGACCAGTAAACCCAAACATCTGTTACTTTCAATCTTTTCTCTCTCCACTTGCAGCAAGCTTGTGGCACGAGTCTTGGAATGTGGGAACTGTCTCTGATCAGTATTTTGGGGGGTTTGGGAATGCACCATAAAATACAGATAAGATTCTGTGCTCAAAACTTATAATGCATTGCAGATTGCACTGTGGGTTTCTGCAACAACAACAACAAAAAGTCATGGTGGATTTTAAAGCAGTTTGGAGAAATAGCACAGCCCTTTGATGCAGGGTATTTAAATTAAGGTTAGTCACAACACAAAGCTCAAATTTAAAATGTGTCTCCTTTCGATTACCACACATCAAACTACTTGTATTAGAGACAAAATTGCATTTCTCTAGGGGGAAATGCAATGCTATTTTGATGATCAAATGTACTGGGAACAAAGGTTCTTGTTAGCCATACTGAGTATGGTATAGACAAGTTTCAGCCAACTTGGCTGTGGGCCGGTTGTGATGGCTGAGCAGGGCGGTTTTTGCTATCAGCAGCCTGCGGTGGGGACAGTGGGGCTGGGGTCTGGTGGAGGCAAAGGCCAAACTCTCAGCACTCTATGATTTGAGGCCTAGGATGCTCCAGCTGCCTAATCCCTGGCTTCTGAGTCAAGGAGAACTGGCAGCTCACTGTGCAGAGGCTCAGGAGAGCCTGAGAGACACAGCTTACCTTTGGTAAAGGATTCCCATCCTTTGGTAATGGAACAAATCCCTGTATGCCACTATTGTTATGATCATCGTGATGATGATCCCAGTGATTTTCTGGCAAAGACTTTTTTAAAATGAATGTGACATTGAGATGCTTACTATTTAACAAAAGTGTTATTATAGTGCAACCCACCAAGAAGTTATCATCGTGTGCAAAATATTAAAGGCCATTTTCTGCCTCTTAAAATTTCCTTCTGTAGGGCGGCCCGCAGCCCGGCAGAGATGAAGTGCTGAGAGGAGATTGTGTACGGGGACAAAGTTTTTCTCTCCACCCTCTGAGCAGGGTCTAGGGAATAAATGAACAACAGGCAGATTAATAAGAGGAAGGTTTACTGTCTTTATTAGTTTTTAACATTACATACATGGGAATGTCACAGGGAAAAATAAATACCCTCCCCAAAATGGTGAAATCTGAGAGCTTATGTAATGTCTTAATAGAGGAAGGGGAGTGGGAATGCAGGCCACTTAACAAAGATGAATGGGCCCTTAGAATAGAAAGGAGGTATGACAGTTTGTGACAAAGCTTGTCAGGGGGTGGTGTCAACTTCTAGTCTCTTCTGTGACCAGAATCAATCTTCCCTGGTTGATTAAACTCCCAGGGAGGGGTTTTATAACAATTGAGTTCCTTTTGGAGGATTTGTCTTTAGGCAGACAAGGGAAGTTCAGAGAAAGCCTCTCTGCATTTGCTGTTTCTGAGTCTTTAGTTCACAACAATCGGTATACCAAAGTGGCATATTTTACGGACGGATGGTGTGTCCTGAACTCCTTCCTTCACTGCCCAGAAGGTAGCCTTATCTGGGCATCCACAGTGAGGCCCTGAGCTGATCTAGGTGAGAATAAAGGATGACCAGGTGAGCAGGTGTGGTCTGGTGCTATTTCTAGGGACACCTGGGTGGCTCAGTGGGTTAAAGCCTCTGCCTTCGGCTCAGGTCATGAGCTCAGGGCCCTGGGATGGAGCCTCACGTGGGGCTCTCTGCTCAGCAGGAAGCCTTCTTCCCCCTCTCTCTCTCTGCCTGCTTCTCTGCCTACTTGTGATCTCTCTCTCTCTGTCAAATAAATAAACAAAATCTTAAAAAAAAATCAAAGACAGGGTAAAGAGAACTCTGTGTCAGATACTCCAAGGAAGCCTGGAGCTAAGGGTGGTAAAGCAATTATGTCCAACCCCGTGTGCTCCTATTTGATGCTTTTCTGGACTCATCAGGTTCCCTTCTTTTCAGTGCTCTGTCTTTTGGGGAGACTTTTGGGTCTTAAGTACTCAGGTCTGCTTGGTTCTTCAGTTTCATCGTTGGCCCTGTTTTTTCACAGTGGGCCATTTCCTGTTATTATGGGGAGTGTTGGTCTCCCTGGGAACAGCAATGGAGGGACTGTTCTGTTTTTCCCTTTTATCTGCTCACGCATTCTATAAGGTATCATTCTTGACACTTTAAAAATTAAACTCTTTCTTCTTGATTCCTATGATCCAGAGAATTTTTTTTTCCCTGCTTTCTTCTCTTATGAAATACTAACTTCTGAAATGTATGCATCATAGATCTAAATCAGAATTAAGACTGGATCTCTATTAGTTTGGAAATCTAGGGTCTGACTTATATAATTACTAAGTTGTTTTCATCTCTGCAGAAGTTCCTGCTAAGTATTCTACCATGTTGGATTTTTCCTAGTTGTATTCTTATGGTGGCTGTATCCACCTGCTAACTCAAACAAACATGGTGGCCTGTGAGGCTAGAGGATTGCCAGACAACAATAGCAACAACTCCAACTCCAACAAGAGCAGTCCTTATCTCTAGTGTCAGTGTGAATTGCTTCCCACATGAGTAAGATCTCACCCCTAGCACCCTAATTTGGTATCTTTTTTCATGAATCTGAAAGGCTATTGAAATAGAAGTTTGCAGAGTTTAAGGAGAAAAGAGAATGGCCAGCCCTCTGTCTCTTACTTTGCAAATGAAAATAGTGGTGTGGTTGCCCTATAAATTGCAAACTAAAATTCCACAAATTTAAGAAGGCTTCCATGCAACTTCAGAAATATTTTAAAATAATTTCACTTTGAAATGTTGAATTGAGGGACTGAGGGGCGGCTCAGTTGGTTAAGCATCCGACTCATGATTTCGGCTCACGTCATGATCTCATGGGTCATGGGGCTCCATGTTCAACAGGGAGTTTGCTTGAGGTTCTCTCCTTCTGCCCTTCTCCCCACTCATGCTCTCTCTCTCTTTCTCTCAAATAAGCAAGTCTTTAAAAAATTTTGAATCGAAAGGTGTTGAGAATGGTGTGTGTATAACCTGCTTCAGTGGATAATTTCTGGTGCCCTCTGATAGTTGGGTGTCATCTTACCTGCATATGTCCTCTTTGCCCTTAGGCCTTTCTCTTGGCTTTGCTTTCACAGATATATTCACACATAAGGTCATATTCACATAACATACACATATTCATACATGTACATCACATAAAAATTAATGCACATGGCACTCAATAAAATTGTGTTGAATTAGTTAATAAACATATGCTGTAGAGTGTGTGTGTGCGCACGCACGTGTGTGTGTGTGTGTGCACATGTGTGTGGGAGGCGGTGGGAGAGAGTTGGTTTGTTTAGCCTGTGCTCTTTAGATGGAGGTATGGGGAAGAGGCCTCTTCTGTCTCTGAAGTTTTTATTGTGTAGCTTCAGAGATTTTCCTTTCCAGATAATTCCTGTCCAAGAAGTTTGAAGAAAATTTGCACAGCAATTTTGATTTACCTGTAGGTGGAAAAAAGGACAATTTTTACACTTTACAGCAATTTTGGATTTTTCAAATGTGGATAATTCTGAGTTTACAAAGAAAACACTTCAAAATATCCTATTCTTTAAATTGAAATGGTTTAAAGTAATATTATGTTTGTATTTTGCTTTTCATAATTATTACTATGTATACACACTTATATATTTATGTAATTAACATTACTATGAATTTGTAGTTGATTAGTTGCTTACTTTATCAATGCATTTTTTAATCTTGCTGAAATCTACATACATCTTAGGTACAAAGGAAATACTCTTTTTCTTTTTGAAACTCTGGAAAATCCACTTATTTGCTTTTAGCCCTGGAAAAAATTATGTGTATTTTTTTGTTCAAGGAGGCATTTACTTTAAGCTGAAAAATAAAGGATACTTTTTTCCCCCCCAAAAGTCTATTTTAATATCACCTTCAACTAAGTGTGATGGAGACTGGGTTACTGTCTTCCTCACCTTATCCACTTTATCTCAGAGTGGTTTGCAGTTAGGTGGCATTGGTCCTTTTTATGTAGGTGACAACATGTCTAGGAAATTTATGATGGTGTTAAGTCCTATGGAAGATAGAAATTCTCTCCTTTGAAAGTGGAATGTCCTTTACTACTGGTAAGAATAAGCCTTTTTTTTTTTTTTTTTTTTTTTGATATTGAGAGAACTTCAAGGGTTCTGCAAATTAGGAGGAAAAAATCTCACACAATCTGAGAATACAGCGTTTAGGAAAGTTTGGCTACCGACATCTAGAATGGTCTTCTTTTATTTCTTGGAGAAACAAATCTGTAAAAATGTAAGACTTTCAAGCAGTAATAATAAAGACTGAAATTTAACTTACAAGGTCTTTCAGTAACACTAACTCAGCTCTAATTCAATAGTATGTCCAGACTGGATATTAAGTATTATTTTAAAGTACAGGGAATAAAACATGTAGTATACAGGCAAAATATTGTGCTCCATGAAAGTCATGTTTGACATTGCCCTACTTCTCTGGGTAGAATTTGTGACTACAATATTACTATAAGCAGCAGCATCGTGTTCCTGAGCATTTATATTCCCCAAATTATCTGAGATGGGTTGGCAAAAAACTAGGATTGCAGGTTCACTCTGGCCCATCACTTGTTTTTGCAAATAAAATCTTTCTGGACACAGTCATGCCCATTTATTTAAGCCTTGTCTATGGCTGCTTTTGTGTTAAAAAAAAAGAGTAGGGTATTCGTGATACATACTGTATGGTTTGCAAAGCAAAAAATATTCTGACCCTTAGGGAAAAAGTTTGCTGACCCCCTAATCCAAGATATCAGTTTTCTTCTCTTTTCCTCACTGATGGTATCACAGAAAACCTTAAAAGATATATATTTAACCTCTCGTGAATAGAACCTCTCTTCTTCAAAAGTAAAACAAAAATTACGAAAACAAGAGTCTCCCCCCAAAAAAAGAAGAAGCTCTTAGAAACTTAAGAAGAACTGATATAAATTAAACTCATAGGATCATGAAATAAATTCTTTAAAACATGCTGATGTTGATGAAAAATATTATTCTTACCAGGCAGCATATGAGAAAAAGAATATATTTTTTTAAGATTTTATTTATTTATTTGACAGAGAGAGAGAGAGAGAGATCACAAGTAGGCAGAGAGGCAGGCAGAGAGAGAGGGGGAAGCAAGCTCCCCACTGAGCAGAGAGCCTGGTGCGGGGCTCGATCCCAGAACCCTGAGATCATGACCCGAGCCGAAGGCAGAGGCTTTAACCCACTGAGCCACCCAGGCACCCCGAGAAAAAGAATATTGGTCCATGAATCAGAGGATTTATGTTCCTATTTCAATTTTGCCATTCTCTGACTCAGGCATTGGCATCTTTTCTGGGAATGGCAAGCCAGTAAATACTCTACACATTGTGGGCCATGTTTATTTGATTTCATACATGAGAGGAGGGGGCTGGATTTGGTATGAGTCCTGTGATTTGACCACTTTGCTCTCAGGGTGATAAGCCTGATAAGCCACAACCTTCATGGACTCCATTTTTAGGAGCCCCTAACTCAACAACACTTTCCAGTTTTAATATTTTTCTATCTTGTTCCATGAATCAAAGTCCGTGTTTACACATGGCTAAGTTTTACATGAATCATTTTCTTACCACATGGCAAATAGCGTCAGAACAATGCAGGTGAAAATAGTATGTGACAAGAAACTCAATTTTGACATTTCCTCGTATAAAAGTCTCTATTGCCTTGTAATGCCTTGATTCCAAACTTAAAAGTGTAACACAACAACTATTTGATCTTACTTTGAGTTTTGTGGGTCAGGAATTTTGGCAAGGCTCGTTTAGCTTTTGTTAGATGTCAGCCAGGGCTGTGGTCATGTGCAGGTTTGACTGGGCTGGAGAACCAAGACACCTGACAGTTAATGCTGGTCATCAGCTGCAAACTTAGCTGTTGATGAGAGCACCTACATGTGTCCTCTTCACCATGGAGATCTTGGGGTGGCCAAACTTTTTGCATGGTGCTTAGTTACCCCACAGTGAATTTTCCTAGAGAATGGGGTGGAAGCTGCATGACCCATTCTGACCTAGCTCCATATGGAGGAAGTCACAAGCTTACACAGATTCAAGTGGAGGAGAAGGAGACCCGCCCAACGTGATAAATGTCAAAGAATTTGGGGCCATATTTTAAAATCACCACGCCTAGCTTTTGTGATTTTTAAGTTTATAACTCTTAACACCAAATTAGTAGAACTTTTGTACCAGCTATTATATAATTAACCACATCTATTAAGATATCGTGATTAGGATCTTGTTAGATTGCAAATAAAACTGACGTGTGTGTGTGTGTGTGTGTGTGTGTGTGTGTGTGCATCCATTTCTATCCATTCATCATTCATCAGTGGACATTTAGGAGACACACACACACACACACATGCTCTGGAATATTATTCACCCTTAATAAAAAAGAAAATCCTGTCATTAGTGATAATATGGATGAAACTGGAGAACATTAATCTAAGTGAAATAATCTACAAAAGTAAAACTCAGGGCAGAATGGGTGTTACTAGGGGCTTTAGTGTAGGGGAAATAGGGAGATGTTAATAAACTTTGAGATATAAGATGAGTAAGTTCTGGAGACCTAATGTATAGCAGAGCGACTTTGGTTAATAATACTGTGTTATATGTCAAAACATGCTAAAAAAGGAGACCTTAAGTGTTCATCACACACACACACACACACACACACACACACACACACAAAGAAACACATGAAGAAAAGAGGTAACTGTGTGAGGTGATGGATTTTTAAATTAGCTTCACTAATCATTTCAAAGTGTAATCACCTCAAAATGTATATCCAAATGAAAACATCACCCTGTACATCTTAAATATGTGCAATTTCTGTTAGTCATACCTCACTAAGCTGGAAAAAAAAGATAGTTAGAGAACTGGTGTGGGCGAAGAGTTCAGATAGGCCTTGTCACCCATGGGAAGGAGTCTGGATTTCACTGTGTAAAGTGAGAAGTCATTACAGTGTTTTAAGCAAAGGGGTAATACTCTCTGACTTAGATTTTTGATATTACTATGACCCCTGTGTATATAATAGCCTATATTTTTGAGGGGGTAAGTGGATAAGAATGGAGGCAGAAGACTCTAATTGGAGGCTTTTATATAATTTTGCACACAAGATGTTTATGGATTGCAATAAGTGTTAACAGTATGGGTGATTAGCAGATGTAAACATAGATAAGAAGCTATTCCCATTTTCCAGATAAGTAAGTAGAGAGAGATTAGCCAATTTTTATGGAAGTGGTAAACTGGTATTTGAATCTACATCTAATTTCACAGAGCAACTTCGGCCAAACATCATGTAGATTTGTCACATTTAAAATTAATGAAGTCCAATTAAATGAGATTTTATTATAATTTAGGTGGATTAGGCCAAATTAAGTCATTAAGCATGGTCCTATTTTAGACAATTTTTATGATCATGCCTCTTTATTATCTCCATGTTCAAAATATTTTTAATCAATTAGATGAAATGTAAATTATATGATTTTTTTTGGCAAATGAGGAAATCTCTGCAGATATAAAACCCAGAGCCTCATATACACATTCTGCATCATCCTGAGGATCAAGGTCTAATATTGTCAACCTATGAAAGCTTGTTATCAGTTCTGGGAATTGATAAATGATCAGTAATGTATCTGAAATGTGTTTTTCTTCAGGTTCAATAAGGGTGGAAGAGAGTACTGATTGTAATTTGGAAGCAAATCTAAGGAGTGCATATTTTTCCTTAGAAGGTAGATATTATGAGCAATTCCTTATGGTACCTTAAAGAGCCTGGAGACGTTCCCTTAACCGGATCTTTCTTCCTTTCCACAAGGGGTAAAGGGAGACTCTTCAGTTCTATTCTTGCTGCGGTACTTTAAAAAATGTTTATTGGAGAAGAAATTGACTCCTTTATCATCAAGTTCACGGAATCCTTTTGTATTTTCTTCACTACGTTACCTCCTCTGTGATCTCTCTGAGTTACTGGCAAGGTGATTTACTTGTAGCTCTAAAACCTCTCTGTTCCTTGATTTATAGGTTATATCATGCTTCCTCTCTTCCACATGATCAAGATCTTCAAAGTGAGCATCTTTCAAAGGAGCGACAAGCAAAATACAGCTGCAGGATCAGTAACTCCCTGCTAAGCAGCTTTGCCTGCTGTCACTGCTGACTGCTGGAGGTGGTGATCCATGTCAGTCACTAAAACGACTCCTTGGCAAGACTGCAGTCTGCTCCCAGAGTTTCTGTGTATGGCAACACTTTTAGATAATGAGATTTTCATATATACCCAGCATCTCACACGGTGCCTGGAACATAGTAGGTACCTGGTAAATATTTATTAATATTAACTAGAAAATCATATTTTGAAGGCTTTGCTAACCTGTTAGAGGTAGATTTGTTGCAGAATGGAACAAGGCAAGAATTTCCTCTTCCATCTTGGATAAATTTTATTAACATCAGAATAAATAACTCTCCAAGCAAGCAGAGACTTTTAATGAGACTCAGTGGATTGATATAAACTTATATTTTTAAGCCATCAAACTAAGAAGAGGTTAAGACTAACGTTTACTTATTAAGATAATTTCCTAATCATTCTTATAAGAACTTAATGAGTGACAAACTGACGCTGGATATAAATTTATGATTTCCCAAAATAACATTTGATTGGTTTGAGTGATGTCTTACATCAAGTAATCATAGTTAATTTTTGCTTCTGGAGAGATTTGACTTTACCAGTCTATCATGTCATCAGATGTATTTCAAGAATGATTTCTTTGTCTGTTGATACAGAGTTAAAGAATTCCTATGGAGATTCTTGAATCTATAACTTGTATTTTTATCAGGGCAGATGGAAGAAGTTCAGAATAGTGGCAAAAAAACTACATCTTCATCTGAAATATACTGCAAACACATAAAGAATAATTTCACATCAAAAAATATTTTTAGTCATATAAATCAAGGGCAAATTTAGGATTTTTCTCATATTTGAGTTACAGTGCAAAAAACAACAGGTCACTTAAGTTTAAAGAAAGGTCAATAAATGCTGAGACCTTCATTACAGTGCAAATGTCAACAATTACAACAATGAGAGGATAGGAGTTGTAAATTAAACATATACTATAAAATAAATGTGAAATATATTTTTCTTGTTATATTTATTTATTTTGTTCTTGTTATATTTATTTCTCTAACATTTAACACCTACAATTAAGACTGATGTTTGCTTTTACCTCACAAAAATCATCCAGGTCTGGAAAAAATTTCAGAGAGTAAAATGTGGGGATAAAAATGTTAGGCTTTATATTTCTGGATTCTTTTCTAAAGAGTGAATTTTGAATTATTATTATTTTTGTAATGAACAATCACCCTAACAACAACAACAACAACAACACAAAACCCCTAACATTAATATCACAGCCATAGAAGAAACCAGGAAAACTGTGAATAGGGTAACCTTTCTGTGTAGAAAGAACTCAGGCAATATGTAGGAATGGAGACTTACCTTGGGTGAGGCAAAAATGTTCCCCATATTATTCTAGCACCTGCTGCCGGGGCTGATAAATTTGAGTCTGCATCTGGCTGTCTTTTTACCCAGATTCCAGTTCTTCCACGGACCAGGCACAGCTGTTATTTCATGGTCTTTACCCTTCCCCATAACAGTGGTGAGTGCTCATCCCAAGAGCCACTGTTGTTTCCCACTGTGCCCTTGCCCTTGCCCTTGAGATGTGGAAGTCAGCCTGCTGCCTTGGTTCTCAAACCCTGGCTGCACACTGGAAGCCCCTGTACGCTCTTACAAACCATTCATAGCCTGGCCGCTCCTCCAGAGATTCTGATTTCATTGGCCTGGGTGGGGCTCAGGCTTTGGGAATTCGGGAAAGCTCCTCAGGTAGTTCTGAGTTGAGAATCTGTGGTCGAGAAGGAAGAGATCACCATTAGAAGTTCTGCCTTAGTTCCCACCCACCTTAGTTTAATGTTTCTCCAACGGGTCCCCAAGAGCTTCACAAAACCCAGGGCAGCCAGTCTCAGGTGAACTCAGGGATGGTGATCTGTGGTTCCTGACTCTTGCCTCAACTGCTTTCTGGATTCTTGTTGTCCACAATCTTTCTCAGGTGAGAAACTCAAAAGAGAGGTCAGAAAAGGATAAGGAATCCCGATGATACTTGGCATCGTATTGGAATACATTGTGGAATGGATTCTTTCTACATGCGCAGTAAGTGAATGGGGAAGAATTAGAGGGTAGTGGATTGGCATACCAAAATACATATATAGCAAAATTAATCAAAGCAAACAATTTTAACCAACAGTATCACAGTAAACAGGCATTTCTACAGGATTTGGACAATCTCCGATTCAAGTGCTGGCTTCACCGTTTCCAGCTGGGTGACTAGTACAAATTACTTACGCCTCTCTGAGCTTTAGTTTCTTTATCTATAACATAGGCATAGTATCTGCTGTGCTTTCCTTACATGGTTGTTGTGAGGATTAAATTAAATTAGAGAAGTGAAATAACATTTTATATTATTAGGTGATATAGAAATGTTATTACTATGGGTTGAGCTGCTTTAATACGTATTTATATGAACACATTTCATAGTTCACTTTTTCAACAAGGGAATAATTCTGGGGAACAATGGTTATAAAACTGAAATGAAATCAATGTGTCACAGTCTTCAACCTAATCTGCTTGGGTGGCAAGTTTATATGAAGTGAAGAATGCATCTTTTATAAACCTGATGTTTTAACCTTACATAGGGTGTAATTGGTTATTGGTTTTGAAAAACAAAGTTCCATATGATTTTCTCATAATTTAAGAGATTTTATTTCAATAGCTATTGAGTGTGTAAACATTAGATGGGGGGAAAAGCCCCCTGGGAATAGAAACATTTGTGATTCTGATAGGTTGTGGAAGAAGTCTTAGTTTTGTCGTACACAGTAGTGTCTCAGCCAATTTGGGTGGCTATAACAAAGTACCACAGGCTGAGTAGCTTAAATGACATTTATTTCTCACAGTTCTGGAGACTGGGGAGTTTGAAATGGGTCGTCAGCCTCGTTGGGTTCTAGCAAGAGCCCTCTTCCAGGTTGCAGACTGCCAATTTGTGTCCTCATGCAGTGGAAAGAGGGCGAGCTAGTTCTCTGGCATCTTCTTATAAGGGGACTTAATCTCATTCATGAAGGTTGCATCCTTATGACCTAAATATTTCCCAAAGGCCCCATCTCTAAATACCATCACACTGGGAATTCCAAAAGTTTTTAAAAATTGTTTCAGAGAGAGAGAGAAAGATTGAGAGTGAGCCCCCAAGCGGGGGAAGAGCAGAGGGAGGAGAGAGAGAATCTTTTTTTTTTTTTTTTAGAGTTTATTTATTTGTCAGAGAGAGAGAGAGAGAGAGAGAGAGAGCGCACAAGTAGGGGAAGCAGCAGGCAGGGGGAAGGGCAGGCTCTCTGCTGAACAAGGAGCCAGATGCAGGACTTGATCCCAGAACCCTGGGACCCTGACCTCAGACGAAGACAGATGCTTAACTGACTGAGCCACCCAAATGTCTCAGAGAGAGAGAGAGAATCTTGAGAAGGC
The DNA here is from genome assembly GCA_028533885.1 of Nasua narica. Lineage (NCBI taxonomy): Eukaryota > Metazoa > Chordata > Mammalia > Carnivora > Procyonidae > Nasua > Nasua narica. Next base: position 61,146,102 of record CM052809.1, on the reverse strand, counting down.
TCCATGCCCAGCACAGAGCCTAACAGGGGGCTTGATCTGATGACTCTGGGATCATGATCTGAGCCAAAATCAAGAGTCAGATGCTTAACCAACTAAGCCACCTAGATTTCAAAATTTTAATTCTGAGGGGACACAAACATTCTGTCCATAATATGTGACTACCACAAATGGAATAATAGGTAATGTCCATTTCTACCATTTACTGAGCCAATGCTGTGTATGGGGCACATGCTAAAATCTTTGGATGCTTCATCTCATTTGGGCCCCCGAAATTTTTGTGTTAGATTCTACTATTTTTTATCAATTTTACTGCTGAAAAACAAAACAAAACAAAACAAAAAAACCCTCTGAGGTACACAGGGGCTGTCGTTTCCCTCTTCATCTCAAGTAGTCTGACTCTGATCCCTTCATTTTAACAAATGACCTGTACTGTCTTCCAGTAATCACTGTAATAAAGGTTTATTGGCATATTGATTTGTGGGAAATTGGTGAAAGGAACTTGGAATGGGAATGAGGATGAAGCATAGCTTAGGATTTCTTTCCGAAATAGTTACCTTGGCTCCGTGCATAGACCTACAGTTGAACTCTGTGGAGAGTGTGGCTGCACATATTAGTTGAAAAAATTGTTCTCACAAGAAACTGTGGGTGGCTGGTACTCAATCACCCTGCTTCAGGTGATGGAGTGTGCCATCACTGGGTCTTCAGTGAACTGGGGCTTTGAGAATATCAGAAGGCAGCACTGTAGGTTGCAGTTACAGTGGTCTCAAGTCATGGACGTTCGACATTACTCAGGGCACCAAGCAGGAGAGGAAGAACATAATAAAGACCATACTGTAGTAGATTGCACTTGGTCATGAGTAGAGGCAACATTCCCTTAGAAGTCCCCAGACAAAATCTGTGGGATACTTTGTACAATCAAGGGGAGACACATCCCAGTAAAACATAGGTGATTCCTGTGGATGTGACTTCACAGTCTCTGTAGGCTGGGGTGGCCTCAATAACAATAGGAACAAGAATGATAACAATTAACTTATCATGTGCTCTTCTGAATGCTTTACATACAATTATCTCAATCTCTAAAGCAGTTCAATGAGCTAGATAGCTAGGTAATATTAATACCATCATTTTACAGATAAGCATCTTGGAGATAAATAACTTGTCCAAGGGGTGCCTGGGTGGCTCAGTGAGTTAAAGCCTCTGTCTTCGGCTCAGGTCATGATCTCAGGGTCCTGGGATCGAGCCCCACATCGGGCTCTCTGCTCAGCAGGGAGCCTGCTTCCCCCCTCTCTCTTTGCCTGCCTCTCTGCCTTCTTGTGGTCTCGCTCTCTGTGTCAAATAAATAAATAAAATCTTAAAAAAAAAAAAAAGATCATGCCTTTAAATAACTTGTCCAAGTTCACACAAGTTAATCAAGGTAAGGCAAGATTAAATCAGATTTTTCTAATTCCAGAGCCCATGCCATATATTACACTTTGTTTTCTTATTAAAAAAACCTAGCTGAAGAGGGTGTTGTACACCTTTTGATTAGAACTACCATGAGTATTGGAAGTGATTGAATGTCAACCAGGCTATTACACCAAGGGCATGAACACCAGTGTTGGACTCATTAATATAACAGGACACAGCTGGGGCTTTTTGTTCAGTATTGCTCATAGTTTCTTCAACTGATCCTATGACCTGCAGAAACTATGCTAATCATTTAGAAACAACAAGTGAAATTAATTACCCTTTAAATGCGGCTTAAGTCAGAAAAAATGCTTTGAATAAAAGGATTTTGATTGTTTGTTTTGCACTAGAAAGGCCAGCACTGATCAGTGATTCCAAATTACAATCGCAAACTCGTGTTTATCTCAATATCAAAGAAGTGGGTCTCTAATCCTGTTGGAGGACACCTCAATTTGAGATTTTGGTCTCGTTAGGAATATGAACAGATTCTACTTAATTATAAAGGGTGGGAATGTGGAAATATTGAAAACCATGTATTTACAAGCACTGAGAATGATAATAGGGCAAAAGAGTTTCAATGACTTTATTAGAATACTAAGTCATAACATCAGCTGGCACAGTACACCATATTATTGTTCCCTGGGTATAGGGGTATACTGATTTATCAGCCTCAGAAACTGTCTTCTTTCATCATTGGAGTCCAGTTGGCCCCTGGAGGCAGAACTGGCCCAACATTCTGGCCTTCAGGATGAGATCGCCCATGCTGCCATTTTATCTCTGATCTTACGATTTAGTTATTATTTAAACTTTTTCCTTATTCCTGTGACCTGTGACTTTATCCTACTCTCTCTTCCAGCTCTGGACCCTAAATGCTGGCATTTCCTCTATGCTGGAGTTCTGGCTTGGTAATTTGTCCAAGACCACAGTCCTTTTTTTTTTCTTTGCCTAACTTGAATCTGTTCTAAAACTCCAACCTGGTGGTTGGGAACCCCTGTCCGCCCAAGATTCTCTCTTACTGATTATCTTCCTGTACAGACTTGTGACTACTTTCAGCTGCTGGACATTGGCAGCCACATGTGTGAAGAGGCTACTTGGTATTGTAGTGGTTCCTAAACCTCAACTTTCATCAAAATCACTTGATAAACTTTTATAATTCAGAATTCTGGGTTGCACCCCCCAAGAGATTCTGATTCAGTCGGGCTGCAGAGGAGCCTAGAAATCTGCATATGGAGCAGCGTCCCTAGGAAGGATTCTACAGGTGGGTAGAGAGGAACACTGCCCCATTGTCTGTTGCTACACCAGTGCCGGCCAACATTGCACTTCTTGTTCTACCAGGTCGCTCCCTCTATCCGAAGGTCATGTCACTTTATCTTGCTCCAGTTGACCTTCAGATCTCAGATGTTGCCTCCTCTCATCTCCAAACACTGTTAGGTGCCTCTCGTATGTACTACTGTACATTCTGTCCTTATCCTCTCCTAGCACATATATCGTGGTTCATATTTCTCTATTCACTTCTTTATTCATATAAATATAAACTGCTAGACTATGAACTTTGAAGGGAAGGTTAAGTAATGTTCACCTCTGAATCCTCACTGCCTAATATAGTACCAAGTGCAGAGGAGGAAGACAAAAGAAAGTTATTGAGTGGTCCAGTCTAAATGGGTCTAGATCGTGGCTGGGCCTAGTCAGCCTTACTCAGCTGAGTCAGCTGGGCTACTTGAAGATCTCATTTTGAATTGCTCTAGGGATTCTGTTCTAGACATGTTTCTGGGATGGGAAAGAACTGAGGTTAAGGACACAATCTAGCCCAATCTATGCAATTGATTGCTAGACTCTGATACGGTTTCCAGCACTCGTTCTCATGTAAGGATCCACCTCAAGTACAAACATGGAACCAAGCCCTTGTGGTTTCTTAAAATTCAAAATATTCAAATTTTTGGTGTGAAATAAAACATTTTGGACATAAGGCACTTAAGTGTTAGAGAAAATAGAAAGTCTTCACATTGATTTGGGGCTGGATCTTGTAGTTAGAGATAGTTAATGTATTTCAGAGAGCAGCAGTTTCCTTTTATTCCCCCCCCCCCTTTCTCATTGGAGTTCATATCTGATTTGGTGCCAGTGGAACCTAGAATGTTAGAATCACTGAGTTCTGGTTTTGGAAAGGAGGACTTTTGAGATGATCATGTTTATAGATGAGGAAAGTTGGGTCAAATTTTTCTTCAGTGTCTGCTGTGTACAACAAAACAAAACAAAACAGAACTGAGACCGGAGGCTATCATGTGCTCAGGCTCACAGAGCAGGGTAGTTTTACATTTTGGCCAGATCCCAGATCTCCTGATCTCCATGACAATCCTTGCTCTATCCAGAAGTTGCCATGCTGAAGTGGAATCATGGACTACAGTACACGCTTATCTGATTTGGTCCTGCCCTGCAGCCAGCTTTTTTCACTCTTCACTGGATCTTCATGATTTCTTTTTATAATGCATTATTTTTTCCCAAGGTCTTCTATTATTTTTGTTGTTAGCCTGTTGAGTGTGTGTATTTCAGGGCTAATTATCTTATTACTTATTTAAGACACGTATCTGGAATTGGCAATAAGGGAACATTTAAGTGGCGCTTAAGAAGGAAATGGAGGGCAGTTGAGAATGGCCATACTTAGGCTGCTAGATGTTTTTTGGCTCATGTTTTATAAGTGCAGATTTTATGATATTGTATATCTTCTCAAATATAACTAAACAATTGCCAGTTCCTCTAATGGAAGAAAGCTGAGGTTTGGGTAATATAGAATAGAGGATAGTCCAAAAATGATTAAAATTTGACATTTGAGTGTTTTCCTACTCCTTTTTTCTCCAGCAAAAGTTTGCTAAGCATCTTTATATGCCAGACCCTGTGCTGGGCACTAGACATATATTTGTTCATCTGAATATAAACATGGAAGCCAATTTAGAATTTCATCTTAGGAAAAAAGTTAGAGGTCCAATTTTTTTTTCATTTGTGTCTTTGTTTTTTAAATTTTATTTTATTTTTTCAGTGTTATAAGATTGATTGTTTACGCACCACACCCAGTGCTCTATGCAATACCCAATATTGAGTGCCCTCCTCAATACCCACCACCGGGCTCACCCAACTCCCCCCTCCTCCCCTCCCAAACCCTCAGTTTGTTTCTCAGAGTCCACAGTCTCTCATGCTTTGTCTCTCCCTCCGAATTCTCCCAATTCACCCTTCCTTTCCTTCTCCCAATATTAAATAGTAAAGAAGCTATGGAGAAGCTGTTTTTCGTCCTATATTTCATTTCTCCCAGAAGTCTACTCTTGGTGGGGCCTCACTTTTTTCTTAGGTTAATGTAAAATTTGCTTTCTCTCCAGCTTTCCCTGGAGGAATCCTCCTGGATTAGCTGGTATCTTTGTATGCAAATTGCATAGAGAGACTTGGGATGTCAACAGGACTGTCATTATATAGATTAAATGTTAGCCTCTAATGTAATTTCTGAGCTATAATCTAAGTAAAGATACAACAAATGTTTTCAATACACTAGGAGGCAAATTCTGCCTTTGACGAGTCATATTGTCTGGTCGGGTGATTAAAACTGAATTGTATCATTAATGAGAAATCTCAGTAAATATGGAGAAGATTTAATGAAGCTGAACTAGTGCTCTTTTAGAATAGGAAGGAAGTCACACACAAACCAATAAATAGTATTAGATAACTCTTTTTTGTCTCTCGAAGCTAATATTTCTAAATGGTTACGGTAAGGATATAATATTTCTGATGCCTTTAATCATCCCAGAACTGCTGTAGATAGTCAGTTTTCTTAAAGGTAAAAGAACAGAGCACTAGGTATTCCTCGACTAAATAAGAAGTGGAATATCTAAAATGCAAACTAGTATCTAAAATCTAAAAGTAGAAGAAAACACAGAGGACCTATATATTGATGAAGGTTAGAGTGCAGAGGTAGAGATGTAGGAAGTATTAGTCTTACAGAGACACACACATAATTTTTTAGATGATAAAGAATGAAAGATGGTTAAATTTCATTCTAATCTATCCACTTTACCTTTTTACTGGACAGACTCAATGATTAGGTAAACCCTACAAGGTCTAATGTCATGTAAGAGACACTCACCAGATCCTCGTGCTGAAAGTATTATTCCTTTCGTTATATTTGTATTCAAATGTCTTCTTCATAAGGTCTCTGTCAAAATATAAATAGAAGGATTACATGTATGGCACACTGACTTTGTAACGCAAAACATTTTTTGGATTAAAAAAGTGTTGCTCCGAATAAGGCAAAGTTATGGGAATTCTGGAAAGATGGGCAAGTTTGAAGGGAGCGTAAAGATGAGGGATGATGGGAAGCTCCTATAGATGGGTGCAGCCCTATATGGGGTCAGCGTTCTGGAGAGATGGGAATGGATGGGAAGGCTTAGGCAGATGAAGCTGCCAGAGAGGTTCCCCCTCTCTGGAGGGTGGCCTGGGCTGCTGGGAGTCTACCTTGGTAGCACTATCACTGCACACTTTTCTACTCATGTTAAGTGGGACATTTAAAATCGCAGAACAAATAGTTCTACCTGCCTTATGTAGCTGCTTTGAAGATTAACGAGGTAACGCCTAAAAAGGGCTGGGGATGAAAGTTCACTATAAATGTTTGTGTACTGTGCCAAGAAGAGCTCTCTTTTGGAGCTGGTGTTTTTAAAATAAATATAAACATCTAGTGTTCCTGGTGCCTCCAACCTATTATTAGGGAGCTACTACATTGGCAGCTGGACAAAACATTGGTATTTGATCCTCTCTGATGTCTTTCTCACAGTTTCCCTGGGATATTCTCCACAGTGATGAGCCTTGTCAGGTTGGATCAGTCGTTTCATACCACTGTAAAGTAAGAAGACAAACCAGGAGCTTCGAGCATGGCTACATTACACCGTCATGCTCCACCCCTGGGCTTACGAGCCTAGCGAAGCACACACAGATACATAATGCACACATTAGCAGATGTAGGCAGAACCTAGTTGCATGTTTGCATACATAGGAGTGTAAATTTGAAAACTATAAAACAAACATTCATGGCTTGGTATGGGTTTTGTCTCTAATGATGCATTGGGGTCAGGGGTGGGGACCTGGAGAGTGCCTAGGGCATCCAAATTCATAATCCTGCCCTGGCCAGGAGAAATAGCAGCTGAGAGCCATGAGTGGCTTTTCTTGTGGCTGCAGGAAGAAGTCAGGGATCTAAGTGGGAAGATCTCTTGAGTGTCATCTGTAATTTTGTTCTTGCCTTTTTTTCTCCATGGCAGAGACATATGCTTGATCTATAATTGGGCGCTCAAAGAGCGAAACCTGGATCGAGTCATCAACTTGAGTCTTGTTTTGTAGCCTGGTCTAATGGATCAGCAGTGGTATAACTGGGGACTTGCAAAAGGAGTAGTAATTTGCCAAAAAGAATGTGACAGTGGAGAAAGATCTGGACCATCTTCTTATTTTACTGGGCTACACTGAGCAGAAAAGAGGAAACTGAAGTGAAGAATGGGGTCTCCATTTCTATAAAACCAGGAGGCAAAGGTGTAAATATTGTATCGTAAGCAGAAAGAAACAGGACTTCTAGATAGAAGAGTTACAAGTTAGCAAATCTCTTCCTTCTTTTCTTCTTAGGATAGGATCTATTTTCTTTGCTTCTTGCATTTCTCCTCCCAAATAGTGGACTTTGCATTTTAAAATAGAATACATAGAAATAATATACCAGAAAATTCTCCAGAAGGAAATTTCTATACCGGTCTTGCCTGTGCAGGATCCTAGATAATAAATACGTTTATATATATGACTAGTGATATACCATAATTCTAAGGACTTGAGTTTCAGAGTGAGATAAGGATTTTTCAGAGAATGAAAGAAGATAAGGAGGGAGGTTCAACATGGTAAGGGTCTTCTAATCCTGGGATTGTTTGGAAGGGGGAAAGTAGATCCCTAATTCTTCTAGGAAACAAAACCGGAAGGCCAGAAGCACCTTTCCTTTTGTTCTTGCCAGTCGGCAAGAACCTCTGCTTGCCCACAGAAAGAAACTTGACAACACTTTGGCCTATAAACACCGGCATACCAACTGTACTAAATCTTTGCCCAGCTATTCTGGGTAGCTAGAGGAAAAATAGCAGACTGCATAGGAGGATGCTTGGGGGCCCGCCAAGGCCATGACGTACAGGTTTCCAAACAAAGCTATGGTTGCATCAGAAAAAGCATGTCTGAGTCAGGCTCAAATGCAAGGCCTCCTCTTCTCAAATTTCTCAGATTCTTTCACAGGAAAAAGAGGTAGGGATTCAGAGTAACTCTCCAACTCTCAGAGGTTATCCAAGAGGCCATCAAACTATCTTGTTGAAGTTTCATGAAACCTAGAAGGGGATGTTGGTGGAGGTATTCTCTGTATTATTTGCTTTTTATTTTGCTGTTTGGCCACTAAACAACTCATATACTAGGGGCCCTGGGTGGCTCAGTTGTTAAGCATCTGCCTTCGACTCAGGTCATGATCCCAGGGTTCTGGGATCTAGCTCCATCGGGCTCCCTCCCTGTGCTTCTCTCTCTCCCTCAGTCTGATGTTCCCTCTACTTGTGCTCACTCTCTTTGTCAAACAAACAAACAAACAAACAAACAAATAAATAAATAAAATCTTAAAAACAAACAAACAACTCATATACCCTCTTCAGTGAAGCCAAAGATTTCCATTGGAAGAATAATTAAAACTACCGGTATTTTCTTAATTCTGTTCAATGTTTCAAGAGCTCTACTGACTGGCTACATAGCAATAGCTTTCACACTGCTGTTAGCATGGAAGATAAAAAGATTTTGAAAAAGTATTTTTCTTGTGTTAGGTTGTTTCTAGTATCTGATGGCTGGATGAATGGTTTATTTTTCTTTCATCAGGTTTGGATAGAATTGGTGGCAGGGTCACCTATTGGATATTGAATAAAATAACAGGAAAAATGTTCACACTCACATGTATAGAAATGTGGGGCCCTTTCCTTTTTTTTTTCATTTATTAAAATGAAAGAAAAAAAATTTTTTTTAATAGAAAGTATCCAGGTTACATCTGTCAGAATCTCTTGGCTTTTAGAGAAATGGTTTTCTGTTCCAGGTAAATGGCCAGGTAAATCATGGGTTTGATTTAAACGATAGATGTTTTATATATAAGCATCTTAGGAGTATATTTCTTCTTTGTCCAGGAAACATCTTAACCAAGGCTCAATAAGTTCAAAACTGTTTAGTAATGACATGAATGGCCATACTGAAATCATATGTTAACAATTTAAGCGATGAAATTTTGGCCTAAAGAAAAGCCGTATTTTTAAGACCAATTGTATTAGTTTGGGCTGCTGTAACAAATGCCATAGACTGGGTGGCTTTACAACAACAAAAAATTATTTCTCACAGTTCTGGATCCTGGGAAGTCCAAGACCAAGGTGCCAGTTGATTTGGTTCTTGGCAAGAGCTCTCTCTTCCTGTTTTGCAGACATCCACCTTTCCCTGTGTCCTCATATGGTGGAATAATGATTGGGATTTGTGGTATCTCTTCTTTTTACAAAGACACCAGTTCTATGGGATCAGGGCTATACCCTTACGACTTCCTTGAACCTTAATCATTCCTCAAAGGCCCTGTTTCCAGTCACATGGGGTCTAGCCCCCCTTCAACATACATATTTTGGGAAGGACACAATTCAGTCCACAGTGCCAGTTGTGTGTAGTGTGAAACCTTTTGATGTAAGTCAGTCTCAATTCACGAAACAGCTCATTCAAGGGCCACAAAGAAGTAGAAGGCTATGTTTTTTTAATATTCTCCTTTTTGGGGAAGAGACCTAGATATAGAAAAGGGTACTTCTTTTCCTGTACTGCTAATATGCATTTTGAATTAAAAATATGGGATATGAAATAGTCATCATTTTCAGAACTTATTTGAACTCCATATTTAATTTGATTTAGAGAAAGGGAGAGACAAGGATAGAGGGAGAGGAGGGGAGGGGGAGAAGGAAAAAGAAGAGGGAGAGAAAAGAGAAATATTAAAACAGAAGGAGAAATTAATAGAGACAAAAGTGTTCTCAGAGAAGGAAGGACATTCAGGAGAGAAAATGAGAGACCCATGTAGATGAGTAGATGATGGACATTCATAGAAAGGATCTGCCAATGAGGGGCAAGGTTGTAGGATGAGCCTTTGGATGTCTAGCATAGGGGTCACTAGAAGGTCAAGTAACTGTGTTCACAATCTACCCAGTTATTTACTGTGTGGCCTTGAGCAAATTAATCTCTCTGAGCTCAGTTTCCTAGTTATAATGCTTATCTCACGCTATGGTAGTAAGGATTAACTGAGATAATACGTAGTGCACGACAAATAGTAAGGGCTCAATAAATGTGAGCTATTATTATGACTACTTGTCCTCCTTTGACATATGCTCTGTAGCTGTTGTTAACATCTCCTTACATGGGGATCACACTCAGTTTAATTTGCTGTGTGACCTGGCATCTGTTCCATGCTGATTATGGACCCAGAATTATCTTGCATATGATGTTATAGCAGGTATCTTGGTTTAATGTGGACTCCCCACACAACCTACTCCCACTCCCAGATTATAGTTATTAAAGATGGCATTTTTGATGGCAAGACTCTGACTTATTGCGGCTCATTATAGGTAAGGCTCAATGAAGATCTCTTAACAGATAAATATCATTTGATATATCCATCCATGTCTTTAAGAGAATGATTTGGCTGTTGGATTAGAAGTGCTTTGAGTTTATTTGTGTTAAACATGGCTTGGGTAAATTATAAATTTCCTTGATCGTAATTTTTCCTTTATAAAGGGATATTCAAGATGTTTGTGAAATATGATTCACCAAATGAGTAGAAGCTCTAAATATGTTTTTGTTTATCTTCCTTTCTTGGCTTTTTAAAATCTCAAGTTCCTGTGTTTGGAGAGAGGCAGTTCCTTTTAAGACTTCATCTTGTGACCAGAGCAGAAAGGATCAGTGACCTGCTTTTGAGAAATTTGCAGTTCAGTTTAACAGATGATGTTTCTGGGAAGAGGCTCATCTAAGACAGACTTGAGAGTTGCCTGTTACCCAGTCTGGTGTTTGTGAGACTGCAGTCCTGATCATGTGGCCTCGAATATGTTTTAGAAGTTGTGAAAGGTGTGTAGGTGACTGAAGTCATGAAAATGAAACCCCGTTTTTTTATGTTTGTTTTGTTTTGTTTTTAATTCGCTGTCATTCCTTCTTCCTTTCTGTTCCCACTTCCATTTCCTTATATTTCCTTTTTCTCTGGGCCTTCTCTTTTCCGGTTTACTGCCACAAAGAATGTGGCCTCTTTGGATTGTAACCTTAATTCTGAGAAGAGACTCATAACACAGGTAGGGGAGAGGAGGTATGCGCTCTAACAACAATAAAAAGAAGGCAATTCGAGTACATATGAAACTAAAGCTATGCTTCTGGTTATTTTCTGCCTCTACCAGGGACTCTTAAAGCAGATACTTTGTAATTGTAGTTTACATGGTGACCTTCCTCCTCTTTGACTCTTAAATTCGCTCCCTCTTTCTGCTATTGGCCATACTCAAGATTACATATTTGCACGCTGTTACCGCGTCCACAGGAAGAAATGTATTCCAAGCCTCTGTTGTCCGATATATTACACCAGGGACCTCATCATCTGAATCCTATCTGGAAGGGTGGCGGGATGGGGGACCTAGAGGATAAACTTTGCAAGTTATGGGAGGGCAGGGGAGAGAGTTGGGATTACGGAGCCCTGGAGTTCCCTTGAGATCTGTTTATCCTCATTGTGACTCTGCATTTTCTCGCAAAGCTTCCCTTTCTCCCTTTCTGCCTTTCACAGTTTCTCAGCCACTCTGCTGTTAGGACAGGCCTGGCTGTGGGTTTTGGGGTTGTAGTTCTGTGCCTGCGTGCCGTTTGTAGGGAGTGCCTCCCTAGATTCGCCTTGGTGGCTCTGCACTCAGGGATGTGGCTGGCACACCTTCTCTCCTATTAGTATCCTGTTCGATCAGTGCTGCATGACAGGCCCTGGGAGTGTCTACAGCCTTGCTGGGGAGTGACAGCAGAAACCTGCTTTTTGTCGGTGACCCTACAGGGACTTCTCCATCAGGATTTGAATCTCTGGTGTACAACTCACTGCATCTCATTCTCTGCTAATTTGCATCGTAAGCGAAGCATCTTACTTTCTAGTCATCCATATTTATGATCTATCATAATACATGGGTGACTCCTTTCAGTGCAATTTTCCAATACCATTAGTCTCTGTATTCCAAATTAGGGCCACCCTGATAAATAGGCAAATAGTTTAGCAGATTTCAAACAGGGATTGGATAAACAGGGGTAAATAAGAATGAAATAACACTCGTACTGAAGCCAGCTTAGAAAAAAATGCACAGTTTATGTCAACATCTGATCACCTTAAATGATATATTAATAGTAATAATAAAAAGTGCCTTGATATTTGTGTAGTATAGAAAAATATACCGAGTACTTTCATGTGTATTTTTTCACGCGTGCCCCTCTAAAACCTGTGGAGAATGGCAGAATGGGAATACAGATGAGAGAACCATTGGAGAGATAAAAGACTTAGCAAAAATTTCCAGGGGCACCTGGGTGGCTCAGTTGGTTATGCGCCCAACTCTTTATTTACCCTCGGGTTGTGATCCTAGGCTCCCTAAATGGAGCGTTGCGTGGGGCCTCTGTGCTTAGCTCAGAGTCTGCTTGTCCTGCCCTTCCCCCTCACCCCTTCCCCCTTTTGTCCCTCTCCTCCTCTGCCCCTGGCTTGCATGCTCTCTCTAAAATAAATAAATAAACATTAAAAAAATGTTCCAGAGCACACCTAAAACCCTAACCTTCTGTGTCCTAGTCTTATGTTCTTGTCACTATAACAAGTTGTTTGGTAGAGTAATTTTAGACTGGATAAGTGTTTAGGAAATGCTGTTCAATCTAACAAACAGTAATTGAAGCTTCATGCTAGGTTTTGTGTTAGGTTGCAGGTACACAATGATAAATAAGAACTGAACCTTCACGCTTTTCCCTCCTTACTAATTTCTGTTAACTGGTTTCTACTTACACAATATTCATACTCAGACTGGCCTGGGGCTGTACCGTCTGGATACATGATTTAGCATCCTATTTCTTCAACAACATTCCAAGATGGAACCCTTGCTAGAGCTAGGGTTTGCATTTCCACTAACCCAAGGAGAACCTGCATCCTAGCACTCACCTCCTGTTCTTAGATTAATAGGGACACCTTTTTCCATCTATTCATGAAGATGAACCCTAAGGAAGGCTGAATGGCATCTTGGTCATCCTGATGCAGTGAGACCAATGTGACATACACGTGACATGCCAAACTTTAGCATGCCTCCACCAGAGAAGTGTGGCTCTGGTGGTTAGAGTGTGAGTGAGGGCGAGATTGGAAGGAGTGGGAGGGGTTTGAAGAAATTATGGTTTAGACTGCTCTTGAGAGATACTGTGTGATTTATGATCATCTCTTTTCGGAAGGTTTTCCCCTACCTTGAAAAATGTGTTTCTCAGCTTGTTGTAGTGACTGTCTCATCTTTACTTTCTGTTTGGATGATTGGTCTATGGTTCTAATACCATTTTTTAACCTTCAATTCCATCTTGTTAGCATAAAATATGGCTTTATCCCCTGCTCCTTTCTTATCTTCTCCAAGGTACAAATGACCTAATTACTAAAATAAATGTCAGTATATTTCCTGTTCTCATCTTCTTTGACCTCGACATAGTAGCAGACAGAAATTACTGAGCCCACTTTTCCTGAAACTATCCTTTTCTTTGGATTCACCAGTTTCTATTCTACAGGTTTTTCTTTACTCCATCTCACCATTTTTATTCCTGCTGTAAGCTCCTAAATGTGGACACCACTAGATTCAATTCTTTATACTGTTTATACCCTCGCTGGATATTTAATTTGTATCCACTGATTGAATAATTATCTATATGACAGTGATTTATAGATCAGTAGATCCTGCTATATATCACTTTAGATAGATGATCTGCAACTTCCTCCAAAATACTCATATTCAAAAAGTTCCCCCAAATTCCCATTTTAAAAAACAAAACCCAAAACAACAAAGTTAAAAAAAAAAAAAAAAAGAGAGATATCTTTCCTGACCTAAACCTTTTGTTGTTCCTGTATTCTCTATCTTGGTTAGTGTTATCACCATCTATCCCAAGTTAGAATTGAGACCACTTTAATTCCTCTCTCACACTCTGATTGGAGTTACTAAGACCAATCTAGTTCTTGGTGTCTCTAAAGGCTCCCTTCATCATTCCCAGTTTACTGTCCCGCTCTGGGCCATCATCTGTTTTTCCTTGGACTACTGCAACAGACTTCCAGCTGTCCTACAGTTTACTTGTAAATTTTCATGTGGATATAATTCTTTTTCCAAGCGGAAAGTTAGAATTCTCATAAAAATATCTTACATTTCCTGTGGTGATCAGGACAGCTCCTTATACCTAGTAGGGACTCAGTAAATATTTGTGAATATTTTTAACCACATTTGGGTTTCATCTTTGTTAAGAATGATCGAGAAGAAAAGCGGATTTTTCCAGGAACAATTCTGATTGAATTCTCCTCTGCCTTCAGTCCTAGAGAACGTCCTGGTGTGGAATCATACTCATGTTAGACCTATGCAGGCTTCTTCAGTGTGGTGGGAAAAGCCTTGTTTACTAGGCATATCCAACTGATAGCACTAACTTTTTGACTGTGCTATAACATTAGGCAAATATCAAGTTACATTATGGATATGCTCTACTTCTTTGTGAAATCTTCGAGATTTAAATATTCATGTTTATCAGTATTTACATATTTAAATCAAGTTGTATTATGAGTATGCAGTGGATTATGGGTATGTGATGCTTCCATGTCAGTTATAAATATGCAAATATAATCTACTTTGCACTGAGGTAAAGTGTTTCTTGGCACTACTGCTCTCAGTACTGTTTTCATACTACCGGGGTATGAACAGGTGATAATAGAAGTTTGCAGTGAGTTTTAGGTACAGTGGATTCTTCTATGTAGACCAGGTTCTTCAACGACCAAGAGGGCCAAAAATTGCATAGAATCAAAATAACACTATAATTCCCTTAAGAAGTTGTTACATGGGACACGGATATGAGCTATTATCTCACTGAGTCCAAAATATCCATATTTTCCTCCTAGTGTTTAAAAAATTGCTCTTTCTGGGGTGCTTGGGTGACTCAGTCAGTTAAGCATCTGCCTTTGGCTCTGGTCATAATCTCAAGTCCTGGGATAGAGCCCCCACATCAGACTCCCTGTTCACTCGGGAGTCTGTTTCTCCCTTTGCCTCTGTGTCCTCCTCTCCCCCACCCCCCGCTTGTGCTCTTTCTCTCTCTGTCTCAAATAAATAAATAAAATCTTTTTGTTTTAAGATTTTATTTATTTATTTGAGACAGAGAGAGATAGGAAAAGATCATGAGTGGGGAGAGGGAGAAGCAGGCTGCCCTCTCGGCAGGGAGCCTGACACTGGGCTTTATCCCAGGACCCTGGGATCATGACCTGAGCTGAAGGCAGACACTTAACTGACTGAGCCACCTAGGTGCCCCTAAATAAATAAAATCTTAAAAAAAAAAGTTCTTCCCTTAGTTGAGAAACAGATGACTAGATAACTTGTTTATAGGACACAAACCTCAAAATGCATACTATTAAACCCCAGAATCATACACAGCATGATAGGATGCTCAGATTATGAAAGGCATACATTAACTGTGATGACTGAGGGGACATGGAACCACACCTCCCATTTCTAACATCCCAGTCTGTGTGCTCTTTGAGTGAAAAAGTGAGAAGAATAACTCTTCCCTTTATTTTTTAAATCATCAGAATTTATGTAATTAATTTTGCGTAAGTTAAATGAGTATAGGCCATAACTCCATTGAACATACACTCATATATGTATAGAACAGATTTTTGACATCCTGGTAATTTTTAAACGAAGTAATTTAATGCTATTCACTGTTTGTTCATAATACTTCTAAGATCTGAAACAACTTTTAACTTTTCTTCATTAGCAGTGAATTTTGAACATAAAACATAAAATCTAGATTCTCCCAGAAATTAAAGATCACATGGTCTTTATTTTATTGTTATTTTTTTAATAAAGACGGATTTGTTGCATCTCCCTATCAGGACCTTGGTCACATTAACACAATCACATGATATCACACTCTAAAATACTTTAGCTTCATCAGTTTGAAAAGGTATAACTATGGAAGTTACTTTCATACTACTGCCACGTTTCTTCTGGATGATTGTAATTTACTGTTAATAGGTGTATTTTGCTTTGTATTTCTGGATGTGTTTGAATACATTTGTGGGACTCCTAAGGATGCAACATTCTTTTTTTTTTTTTAAAGATTTTTATTTATTTATTTGACAGAGAGAGAGAGAGAGAGATCACAAGTGGGCAGAGAGGCAGGCAGAGAGAGAGGGGGAAGCAGGCTCCCTGCCTAGCAGAGAGCCCGATGCGGGGCTCGATCCCAGGACCCTGAGATCATGACCTAAGCCGGAGGCAGAGGCTTTAACCCACTGAGCCACCCAGGCGCCCCAAGGATGCAACATTCTATACTAAGGAATTGCTAATACACGATGAATTGTAATTATCTAAACTCTTTAACCTGGTCAAATTTTCTTAAAATAGGTGGGTGTGAGATTCAGCAGGATCAAAGGTGATTAATGTTTTCCAGCAGAAAGTGTGATAAATACTTGCTTGTTAAGTCAATAACATCAAGACAAAATTTGAATGTGAAGTAAGGGTGTTCTATAAGTAAATTGCAAATAACATTCATGTGATAGATACACTAATTTGCCACTTGCTATTCCAGCAAGATTTGAAAAATTCGATAGTTGAAGTTACTGTAAGGAACACAATTTACTGCAGAGATGCCCCAAGAGAAAACTTTAGGCCTCAGCTTTGCCTATTGACTTTTGCCAAGTAGTCACCCGGGGTCTGTTTTGAAACAATCTGTGATCATTCACACCAGAGCAATAATTGTGTAGAAAAATTAGAAATGATTAAACACTCTGCTTCCTGGTAATATAATGCTGTTTGCCTAGGATCTGCAAGTACTTGCTGCAGAGTACAATGGTACTGGCCTAAAATAAGAGTATAATAGGAAAAACTGTGGAAGAAATGACAGCATTCCCCACTGAAATGAAATTTAATGAGGACGGTGGAGAAATGTAATTGTGTGTTCTACCTGACTCAACTTTTAATTTAACTGGGATCAGTAACATGTGTTCTAAACTTATTGGTACTTAGTAAAATAGTTACAATTCTGGTTTCTACCCATTTACTTGGAGTTAAAAAAAAAAAAAGAATTGAACCAAAGGTGGAGGTCCATACTGCACCATACTGCAAAGTGGAGGACCCTTACTGCAAGGTCCATACTTTTAGATTCTCATTGTCAGAAGTTTTTAAGATGAGAAGTTGAAATTTTTTAAAAGTTAGTTATGGTTGGTGCAGGTGGAGGCGTCCCCAGGGTCGGCTAGGCCGCTGCCCGCCCCGCAGACCCCACTCCCTGCTGGGCTACGTGCTGGCTGTGGGAACACCCTCCCGCCCCAACACCTTCCGGCGCCAACACCCTCCCGCGCCTACAGCCTCCGGATATTTGGTCGCCTACGTGGAGCTGCTCGGAAGTCTTACCTGCTGTGCTTCCGGGCGCAGGAAGGCGGCAATTCTGAGGCCTCGGACCGCACCCAGGGGACGTCGGCGGGGTTAGGGGCGGAGGCCCAGGAGTCCTGAGCAGGGGTTGCCGGCCAGGCCATCTTGCCTGCCTCCCCCAGGCCAGCCCCTGCTTGCTTCCGTCGCCCATGCGGCGCGGGTCCTGCCCTCCCGTGCTGTTAGCGCCCCTGCTGTGCAGAGCATCTAGGGACGGACCTTGGAAGAGGAAGAGGAAGGGGAAGATGGCGGCGCCAGAACCAGGGGCTGAGGCTGTGTCCACTTTGGCGGGAGAAGGTAGGATGGCTTGTTTGGGGAAGGTGAGGTTAGAAGGATACAGGAGCGAGGCCTAGAGGATGAGAGTCCAGGTGCACTGGTGGTTTCCTGGGCAGTGGGGAGCTGGGCCCGTTCTCGTATCGGCGTTCTTGACGGGTCTGTCGGAACAGTTCTGGGTGTCACTCGCCGTGTTTCTGATTCGTTAGATCTGGGATGGAACTCAAGAATTTGCATTTCTAGGAAGTTCCCAGGTAATGCTGCTGCTACTGATCCAGGCATCACAATTTGAGTCATATATAAAAAGATGTTTAGAAGGATATCCCTTGTCCTGATAATCTTATTCTGAAGAGGGTTCAAAGTGCGTGTGCTGGGAGACTTTTGCTTTATGTATCATGTTCAATTTTTTTTGTTTACAATGAGGATATAATAATTTATTACTTGTGCAAAAACAAAAAAGTTAGTTATGGTTGATATAATAATACCCAAAGATAAATATTCACATGATCTATTGTTTCATCAATGGTGGGTCCTCTTGACAGTGTAATATACTCTTGTTTAACATTCAGATACCCTGGTTTTTCCAGATAGGGTGCTTTCAACCTTTGACATTTATTGATGAAGACATTGACAATGTCCGTGGAATATGGGAAAGTATCTCATGGTTATAGCTTTTTTAATTTTAATTTTATTTAATTTTATTTTTTTAAGTAGCTTTTTTTTAAAGTTTGATTTCCTATCACAAATACTTAACTTGTGTATGTGTTTCTTTGGTATCTTACTCATTTATGTACTTGCTTTTGGTGACTAGGTTTAATTTTTCAAAATAAAGATGAGTTCCCTTTCCACCTGGAAATTGTTTAGACTAAGCTCTATGAAATACTCTGGTAGATTCCCAGAGTGAGTAGAATGATTTTCAAGATGGGAATTCTCAGAAGAACATTCTAAAATGTGCATAGTATCACTGATAAAAAACTAAGCACATTTCTAGAAGAATGGGTCTCTCTGTAACAGGAGAATGCTTGAATAGTTGTGGCTATTCGGTTAAAAACACTGTCTCGCAGATGCTTTTCCCTTGTTTCCTCCTATTTCTCTCCAGCTCCTCCAAAGTTCCCAGTGTCACACTGTAGATAGGAAACTGAACTATCACCAGATAGGCCTAGGTTCAGGTACTGAGTCTGTCTCCTGTTAGTCATGAAACTTTGATCAAGATACTTCCCCTCTCTAGCTAAAATGTACATAGATCATACAGGGGTGGTGACAGTAGTTCCTAGTTTACAGCATGGCTGTGGGGATCACAAGAGCTAATATTTGTGAACTTCTTAGCACAGTGCTTGGCACACATAGTTAAAAGCATAGTAATAATTCCTTCTGGGATCAAGAGCAAGCTTCTGCTTGTCTCAGTTTCATCAAATACCCAGCCTCATCTATATCCCAGTAAGAATCAATTCCACATCTCCCAGTTGGGAATGTAGGTAGAGAAAAATACACCCCCCACACATTCCTTTCATTGCTCTTCTCTGTAACATATCTTTTACATGAGTCCCAATTTTTCCTTGCTTAATTGATAACGATAATGATAATTGGTAATGACAGTCCTCAGAGTATTTTGATCTAAACTATTAACATATTTATTTCATAAATGCATAGTATATTTAAAGGGGTGAGTAAGCAGTCTTTTTCTACTTTTTATAAATAAACTGTCAATATCAGGTATTACACAAAAAACAAGATTGGAAGTAGGATTGGAATTCGCATTTTTCCGAGAATGATACAGGAAATCCATTCCTAAATAATAAAACAACATCAACAATTAACATCAACAGTTAACTTTAACAAGTTAACTTTGTGACAGGCATCATATTAAAAAATTCATATATGTTATGTCTCTTAATTGTCCTAGTGTCTATCCCAGTGTCAAACCCTTGAAGTAAGCAGGTACCACTATTATTCTAGTTTTACATGGGAAGAAACTGAGAGTAAGTGCCTTGCCAAAGGTTCTGAAACTAATGTGTGGGAAAGCCACATTTTGATCCCAGATAGTATCATTCCACTCTTAACCATTATGCTGCCTTGTCTGTCCCCCAATGGGTGTGATGATATAGATATAGAATGATTACATATGGGTTGTATATCCTCTTAGCACTATGCAAAATTTCAACAGCTGTCAGAAAAGTCTTTTTTCTGTTCCTCCTCCCTGTGTTTTTGCAGTCACTGTCTGCTATGACCAGGTTAAGTTTATACTCTTCTCAGCCAAATCCCACCTCTTTCACTCTTCCGGGATACTTGGAAACATAACTCCAGAGAGTCTTTCTGTATAGACCAGGAAAAGATATGGTCCGTAACTCTTGTTACCATTTCCCCTTTGCCCAAAGTCATGAATTTACACCTGCATGCTTGTGATTTTTGCTTATTTTCTATGCAATGTCAGTTGCATTGTTGCATCTTTGTCTGCATTGTAATTTTTTCAAATCCTGAGTTCAATAAGGGGTAGGAAACAGGTTGCTTCTTGGTGTCACTCCGAAGTGGGTTGCATGCAATAGGAGCTCAGTAAATAGTTTCTAATGATTTTATAAACCTAAGAGGAGCACAAACAGAAGTGGAAACTGCCTTAAGAATTTAAACCTGTGTGGGCCATCTGTATATTGTCTGTGTACAATTCCGCATACTAAGTGTTAATTTTGAGATTCCCTCTTACTCTGGAGGCATAGTAGAAATGATTAGGTTGAGAATCACAACCCTGATAATTAGCTTAGAGATTCTGAATCAGGATGTGTGCTGCAAAAAAAGTGATTTTTTTTTGGAGCATTTGGCCCTAAGGGGTTGGATAACCAGCTGTCTCAGATTTTATACCTGCCAACATCTGGTTCGGTCAATAGGTACCAGGAAATGTAACAGAGCAGGAGGGAGCTCTAACTCTTTCTTGACCTCTAGAGAGTAGGACAAGGCCCTGATTCTCTTTTGGGAACAGTTGGGAAAATAGAGAATTATTTATATTGTATAACATTTACAAGTGCTTCACAAGCATTTCTTTGAGGCTCTTGCTCTCAACTTTATTTGAAGTGAATGCGTATGTATCCCCATTTTATTGAGCTTATTAAGGTGCAGAAAGATGTACTTTCTGTGCCTTGATACCCAAATGAGTAAGCAGCAGACCAGAACAAATACTTATATACTTCAAGGTCCATTCTGTTTTTCAGTTTTTATGTTATCTTATTTCAAAGGCAAATAAAACCAAGAGGGGAGGAGAATGGAAAAGAAATACAGTAGAGTGACCAAGGAGGAAAGGTTAAAAAAAAGATTATTTATGTACTTCTCATCTTTTTAAGTCTCAAATGTGTGTTGGTTCTATAGTGGTTTAAAGATGTATTCATGGTCTATGAGATGGCCTAAGAAAACTACTTCTTTTTTCTACAAGTCCTATCATCTTGCTCACTGGTATCTCCCCCGTCTGACCTCGATTGTGCTATGGAGTGGAGGAAAAAAACAAAACAAAACCATTTAACCTATAATTTTAAACTTGTAGTACTTCAGCCTCTTCCATTTTAACCGATCCTCTGATTAATTAGTCCATAGACCTCTTTCTTTTCTCTTTTCTTTTTCCCAAGGTAGCACTTGGGTTCAGGAGAAATGCCAATGATCTTAGGGCACTGGGGTATGAGAGGAGGGTCTTTGATCTTGTGCTGATCTTGTCTGCAGGGTAGCTGTGTTGCCTTCGGGTGAGAATTGACTGGTCTCTGCTGAGGTGTGGTTAGTTGTTAGCGTACTTAGCTGGTCTCTTGCTGCTTTCGTTCACACCTGGTGTGTACCTCCTATTTTACTAAGACCATAACTCTATTTGTGTATGTATGTATATAATTCCTATGTATTCATAAAATACATATACATACATGTAAAATATATATAGAAAACATAAACACTCGTGTGTGTGTGTGTGTGTGTGTGTGTGTGTATACACACACACACAGTTGAGAAAATCTGGTACAATATGAAAATTCAAGCTCATAAGTGTCCAAAGTTGTAGGTTTGCTTTCTTAAATAAGAAAACTACACGAGATTGTGTGTGTGTGTGTGTGTGTGTGTGTATTCCTCTATGGTAAGACTTTATTTTTTTTCCTATATTATTAGGGGGTTTTCATATTCACTAAGTCAGTTCTGATTTGGAGGTTTGCCAAAATAAAGTCCCACTGACTACAAAGAAACATTGTGCTTAGCTGATCTCTGTAATACTAGCTTTTGGAGACTCTTAATTCCCAATCCAAAAGATTTTGCCTAACCTTTTACAGATAGAATCACTTAGTTTGTGTAATGAAGAAGGAGAAATCAAAGAGAAAGGCATTTACAGCTAGATTGCTATGATGATCTATATGACATGATGCATTAGTATTTTTTCCTTTTTAATGTTAATATCTCTTTCTACAAATCCCCAATGATTATACCTTGGTCAAAAGTAATGGTCGAGGAGAAATATTTTATTTAAATGTCTGTCAGATAAATAAAAACCTGAAAAAAGAAAATAAAAGAAATAAAAAAATTAAATGTCTGTTAGAAAATCCACAGTATACTTCTGAGTAGACTTATTTGTAGTGAATGAAGATTCTCTAAGATACATATGTACCCATTGGTATATCTTTGAAGTGGAGCTTTTAATCTGTGCATTAATTTTAGAATTGTATCTAATGATGTTGTGACAACTAAGAGAAAAACCAAAAAATAATTAAGATGCATTTTGCAAATTATCTGTATATTCTGCTTTTTAAAAAAATGAAAAAAGTCTGTCATGAACACAAACTCAGGATTCCTGACATATATCCTTTTGAATTTATAGCAATTTGACATTATATTGTAATATAGGGGACGTAGTTTCAAATGGCCTGAAAACCTCTCTTGTACTGGTCTTTTAAAGATGGATATTTCTGAGCAGGAAAAGAATTTCACTTAATTTTGGAAGCATCATGAAAGATCCAAAGACAACATAATACCTAAAATGATTGCCAGGCTTCCAACTCAGTTTCTTTTTGAAACTGAATCCAAAAGGAAGTTGTGTATTGGCTGCATAATTTTTACCTGGAGGTCTTCTTTAAGATTTGTTGTATCCCTGAACAAATATAATTCCAAGATCTATCGAGATTAATAGTAAAAATAAATATTTACTGAGTGTCAGCAGTGAGGGAGATGTTGAAATCTAGTATATCTTAATATTTAGCTAAAGGGAATTCTTTTTCATCATGGCAAGTTAGGCCTATCTCTTATTACTGAGTGAGGAATATAGCAGCCTCATGGGTTGAACTAGGAAAAATGCCAGTTACACACATATGTACAACTACCTTCGGGCATCTTACACATTGTGCAATCCTTCTTGTTTTGTGGGGGCAATTTCTTTTTCTTCCTTGATGTTTTCTAACCTAAAAGAGAAGGATTTCCTATGCTTGTTATTCTCAAACAATGGCCTAATTTGGAAGCTCTGTGAAGTACTCAGCTTTATAACAGGATAGTTCCTTTGGCAAATAGTCTTTTCTTTTCTTTTTCTTTCTTCCTCCTTCCCTTCCTCCCTTTATCCCTTATTTTTCTTTTCCTATTGTTCTTTTCTTCCCATCTGGAATCCTCCTCCCACCATCATCAAAGGTAGTAAATCTGCATTTTATTATTTAAACATTTTTGAGTTCCGCAGTTCAAACTTGCCCAAACATTTGAGAAGTTTTTTCTATTAACAAGTGGAAAATAACATATTAAAAGCATAATGTCTATCTATAGAAGGTAAAATATATTAAAAATAACTTTCAACAATCTTTTGAATACTTCCTAGAGCATCATCAAATCATGTCCAAATTCTGCTCTGGGGGACCATAACAATGGTAGCATTTGCTGGTGTTTTTGAATGTGGAGCGTTGATCACGGTTGTGTCAGGGAGTAGAATCAGTGAAGAAGAAAGAGAAGTCTACATTGGCAGAAGCAGCGAAATAACTGGAGGAGGCTGAGTTCAAGAATGCTTATCTATGGTGTTTGGTGTAGAGAGAATGTTTGTGTTCTCTCAAAAATCGTTATGGTGAAACCTAATCCCTGGTGTGATGACAGCCAGAGGTGGAGCTTTGGGAAGTCATTAGGTCATGAGAGGAGCCCCAAGAATGGAATTAATGCTCTTGTGAGAGAGACCTCAGAAGGCTCTCTCACTCCTTCTGCCGTGTGAGGATAGAGGGAGGAGACCGCAGTCAATGAACCAGGAAATGGGTTCTCAGGAGACAGTCTATTTGCTGTTATCTTGATCTTGGACTTCCCAGCCTCCAGAACTGTGAGGAATAAGTTTCTGTTATTTATAAGCCACCTGGTCAGTGGTGTTTTGTTATAGCAACAGATTAAGGCAGTACTGGAAGCAGCAGATGAAATGGTGAGCCAGCAATGATGTGGTAGGCAGTTGAGTGCCTTCCACTGGTACATTGTAGTGGTGTGCTCACTGAGTAGTTGCATGCAGTTGAGTATTAAAAAAGACCATGAGAGCATGAAAGGGAGATTACCACATGAATTAGGATATTAGCTCTAATTGCTCCAAGATTCTTTTTTCCACCACAATTTGTGTTACACCTTTAAATTTAAATGTAAACACTATTCATTGTTATGGTTTTGTTAGATTTATGAAATGTCCACAAATGCTTACATCTAAGCTGACTTTATGTGCAGAGTAGTAGGTAGAAGGCGGCTTTAAGCAAATCACTGAAAATTGCAGAAAATATTGCAATATGTCAAGTGATTTAAGTTGTCAGGAAGGATCAGAGATTAGTTCAGTTACTGAATTTCATGCTTAGTTTTTTCCTTTCTTTTTCTTTTTTTTGCCAAATAATACTGGAAAACAGAGGTTAGCTATTACCCCTACTTTAATATTTCTCTTCCTGATTGCAATTGACATTTTTATGTGGACCACAAAGCATACAAAATATAGCCATATTCTTTTTCTCTAAAAAAAAGGTTACGTCAAATGAAATTCAGGCCATACACCTGTTTCTATTTCTTTCAGATTATGATGCAGGGAGCAGAGCATCTGTACTGATTTCTTATAGAGGATAGTCTTAGTAATGCCTCTTCACGTTGCTGGAATACATTTATTTAATAATTATTTTTGAAAGGTCTATCACATGTCATGCATGCCAGTACATGGTGGTTGGGATACATTATTGAATAAAGAAGACAAGGATCTCTGCCCTTGAATTTACATTTTTAGCAGGGAAGGCAGAAAATAGCCAAATAATAAGTAAGTAAATTATATTATGTTAGAATGCAATAAGTGCTATGGATAAAAGAAAAAGTAAAGCAGGGTGGTTAAAAGGAAAAGTAAAGCAGGATTGGGAGGATTGGGTTATTATGTTAAGTCCAGGCCATCTCCTCACTGGGATGACATTGGGAAAAAAAAACTTGAAGAAGGTAAGGACTATGGCCGTGAACATCATTTGGGTAAGAATGGTGCACCTGGCTGACCCAGATGATAGAGCCTGTGACTCTTGATCTCAGGGTCGTGGGTTCAAGCCTCACCTTGGGTGTGGGGACTCCATAATGAATGAATGAATGTCCCAAAAAGAATGCCCCCATGGAAATGTGTATTGCAGGAACAGCGGGGACCCAAGTGTTTTATCAGGTCCAGCATGCTTTGTCATCTGACAGGTGGGAAGTCAAGACTCTTTCCTTCATTCAGTAAATACAAAAAGTGCCTGCTGGCCTTTGGGGAAGATTAACATGGATCCTGACTTCTTTTTTTTTTTTTCCTTATATTTTATGTATTTATTTGACAGAGAGGAGATTACAAGCAGGCAGAGAGGAAGGCAGAGAGAGAGAAGGAAGCAGGCTCCCTGCTGAGCAGAGAGCCCATGGGGCTTGATCCCAGGACCCTGAGATCATGACCTGAGCCAAAGGCAAAGGCTTTAACCCATTGAGCCACCCAGGCGTCCCTGGATCCTGACCTCTTAGAGCTTAAAATTTATGCGGAAAAATATACCTTAAACACCTAAAAACCTTACTTATATCTCTGAGAAGTTTTCCGAAGTATGAGGATGCCACAGCGAAATGTAGTAAGAGATTTAACTTCACCTCACACTCAGCAATGATTTTCTCAAGAAAAATGACTTTCTGGTAAGATGTGAAGAATGAAGAGAAGTGAGTGGGAACAATGAATGAGTATCATTTTCTTGGTAGAGGAATGAGCCTGTGCCAGAGGGACGGCAGTGGGAAAGAGGCCAGCAAGTTTATGAAATTAGGAAAAGGCCAGTGTGACTTGAGCATGGAGAGTAGGAGAAATAGCTTGAGTCGAGGCTCTGGCCAGATGTTACATGTCCATAGACCATATTAAGGAGTTTGGACACTATCTCCAGCGCCAGATGAAATCACTCGATGAATTGGAAGGGGTGCTGGCATTATAGAAACAGCAGCTAACGGGAATCAGTGGACCTGGGTTCTAGTGCTGGCTATGGTCCTGACTTGCTATATGACTTGTGAAGTGAAGTGAAAAATACCTTTGGGCTTCAGTTATCTCATGTGTCCATATCTATATTTATATCCTTTTTAATATTCCTATCCATATCTGTGTCTATTAGCTAGATTACTTTGTCTTATGACAACGATATTGTCATAAGTTGAATTGTGTCCCCCAAAAAGATATGTCGAAAGTCATAACCCTCAGTACTTCAGAATGTGACCTTATTTGGAAATAAGGTCATGCAAATGTAATCGGTTCAGTTAAGTTTAGGTCATACTAGAGAAGGATGGGCCCTTAATCCAATATGATTGATGTTCTTATACTGAGGGAGAGATTTGGGGGCTCGCAGAGGGAGGACAGCCATGAAAAGACAGAGGCAGAGGTTGGAGTGATCCAGCTGCAGGCCAACGAGTGCTAAGGATTGCCTGCTTAATTAATTACATCTCGAAAGACCCTGTTTCCAAATAAGGGGCATATTCACAGGTACCAGAAACTGAGACTTGAATGTATTATTTTAGAGGAAACAGTTCAACACATTGTCCCACCTATTGTTCCTGTTCTCTGAAGAATTGTCTATATTCATCGTTTTGAATTTCTTATGATCCTATTTAATCCTATAATTTGGCTTCTTTTCCTATCACTACCAACTAACTGCCATGATAAAAATCACCAGTGATCCCCGAATTGCCTTATCCTTCAGATAATTTTTAATCCCCATCATACATGACCTCTGAAGGAACATTTGAATCTGTTGGCCACTTCTTTTCTCTTAAAATTTCCTCATCCCCTAGTTTTAAATTTACATTCGTAATTGTCTTGTACTTCTCTAAATTCTTCATTTTTTATGTATTGTACTCTTCCTCTGTCTGCCCTTTATTCACTGGTTTCCCTTGAGTCTTATGCACTTTTTCTGGTTCATTCATCCATCCCTATGTCTTCACTCACTGAATGTAAGTTCATGATTCTCACATTTCCATCTTTAGCCAAGACCACTTTGAACTCTAGATTACAGTGTTGAAACCCCTACTGGATATCTCTGCTTCACATATTCAAAACTGAGCTCATTGTCTTTATTGCCTAACTATTCCCCTTACTCCATTCTAGTGAACAGCGTCACCTTCTACTCTTTCATCTGAATCAGATACCTGGAAGTCGAATTAGATCCCTATGCTGCTGCCATTCCTCACAAATCCTTTTTATTCTTTTTTCATCTTCATTGCACTGGTATTAGTTATTGGAACATAGCTGGTCCTCCCTTTCCCAGTTTATACTTTCTCAGTCTGCTCTTCATCGTCAGAGAGATCTTTCTCAGTAAGAACCTTAAGATGTAAATCTTCTGCTTAACCCCTTGAATTTTTTTTTAAAATTGCTTAGAGAATAACATTCCAGCTCCTTAGCATGGTATCCACAATTAGCCTTCTGCCTTTAGCCTAGACTATTTTCTGCCTGCCAGCTTCTAAATGATGCTTCTCTCACACCCTGATGGCTCTCCTTATCCAATCAGGCCAGGTGACTTTCACAGCATTGCTTTTACTCATCTTCCTCCCTTATAATAAAAGCCCCTTCCCCAATCTTCATGAATGAACATCCTTCATGTTTTTTCAAGTCTAACCTATAGCATTATATTTTCTGTGAACTTTCTCTGATTGTCCCTGCTCAAATAGATTGCCCCTTATCCTTTGAGAAGTTCTGTCTTATCATCTGTGACATTTTATGGGTTTAATATGCATGCATCTGTTTCCTCTTTTACACTGCAAATACCTTGAGGGTAAGGGCTACCTTTATTGATCTTTTTATTTCCAGGACCTAGAACAGTGCTTTCCCATAACTAGTGCTTAATGAATGCTTTTTGAAGGTACAGCATATGCAGTTTCCAAGTACTTTATTTTTAAAAGGAGCACAATGACTTTAGGATTTTGATTTCTTTATGTACCAAATTATTTCTCCAAGTCATTAAAAAAAGGAAAATCTTGAAGAACTTCCAGGAAAGGAAAAAAATCCGGCTGAATATGAAATCACTTCATAGAGTAATAATGCAATACTGTACCTTGAAATTTTGCCATGGGCTACATTCCAATATGTTTTGTGGGTAATCACTTTTGCTTTAAAAATTCTAAGCTGATCAAGAGGTAAAATAGGAGGGAAACTCTCTTCTTTTTTTTTTGAGAAAGAGCATGCGAGCACATGCGCAGGATTGGGGGAGGGGCAGTGGGCGAGGGAGAGAGAGAATCTCAAGCAGGCCCCTCACCTAGCACAGAGCACCACCTGGGGCTTGACACAGGGCTTGACGCAGGGCTCAGTCCCATGACCCAGGGATCGTGACCTGAGCCTAAATTAAGAGTCGGAAGCTTAACCAGCTAGGCCACCCAGGAGCCCCAAGGGAAACTTTCTTTAAGCCAGCAGTGGTTGGTGAACTAGCATGTATTGTCTCCAATGGAAAAGAGTTAGTCAATGTTTCCTTGTTTTATCCTGTAGGACAGAGGGAGGTAGTGACTGTAAGCAGTAAGCAATAAATTCTGTTTAAAGAGGGCATGCCAATAAAGGTTTCCCCACAGTGAGGAAGCTGCTACTAGCTCATTTTGAATGCTTAGTGCTTTATTATGTTGTTGCTGGATGGCTTTCCTTCTTTCTTTTCCCGCTCCTTGGGCCCCTCCTCTAGGGCTCAGTAACACGGTAGAGATGCTTTTTGACAGACAAGAGATAATCTTACACTTGACTTCCAATATCAAGGCATTTTAACTGGCACACTTTATATTGAATAATTCATGGGTATTCAAGCTTTAGTTCCCTCCACAAAGAAAGTGCTTTCTCTTAGCAGCCACACTAGATATGAGCAGCTAATTCATTATTTAAAGAGATTAAGTATTAGCAACTGGTACTGGCTCTTCGGCGCTCTCTTTATTCCCTTTGCTCGTGTTATCCCCAGCCTCTCAGCTGCCTAGAACAGTTTTTAGATTGATTTTACCATATTTAAGTCTTTTTAAAAACAGATCTACCCCAAAACCTCACTATTTCCAGACTGCTTTGTCCTATTTTAAAAACGTAAAGCAATGTCTGTTAGAACTCTGTGAATCTCTGCAGGCTCGTGGGAATATATACAATTGCAACACTTTTTGCTTTCAGTTAAGAAAATGTGGCAGGTGGGAGGAATGTAAGAAATCTGAGTTTGTTCAAATTTACAGACCACTTGCTGCAATAGGCCAAGGAAGGCTTGGGCATTTTAAACAGGTGGTGAATGTGGATGAATTCTTAACTTTCAAGTATTGTTCCTCTGAAAGGAAAAGTCCCCATGGAGAACTGTCCTCTTTATATTTTCAGAGAAAAAGAGAGGAAGAAGGGTTTGAAATGTCTGTTTCTCTTTTGGAGACAGATCCTCAGGTTGCAGCTCATTCACCACAAATTTTCACTCTTTCATTACCAGTTAAGAAGAGAGAGGAAAATTTGTCAAGAGGTTATGAGGTTTCACTTTTTGTAAACCTTGGGAAAGGTAACATAACAATGTAATCAGGTCTTGAATGGTAAAATAGTGAGAAACGTATATACAAAGGCACACATATATTTATATGAGAAACTTTTTTTTTTAAAAAGTGACTGATTCTAAGGAAATATATTTTCAGGATATGAAATGAAAGAAGACATTGGATAATATATTGCTTAAAGCAGTAATAAATGCTTTTCCTAATTTTGTATTTTGGATTAGAGTTAGCCTTTTGTAGGAGAATTTTAAAGTAAATATTACATTGGAATGATGAAAATAAGTTGATGGTTTTATTTCTGTTTTATGGCCTGAACAAAACTGGATGCCTTTAAAACTAAGGAACTTCTAAACCTGTATAGTTTTCTTTTTACCTTTAAATTATTGAATGGTATGGATTGTAAATGAACTGCCTATATCTCTAGAATGCTCTTGAATTTTGGGTAACTTCTACTTACTGTGTAGGGAATATATTATGTGCATATTTCACTCATTCCAAAATTTCCTGAATTGGAAAATGGGAAAGAAAATGGGAAAAGTGTATAATAGATGATCAATAAAAAATGTATTTCTTGAATGTCTAAACCTTAAATAAGCCCATATTGGGCCCATCCTGTGAAAAACCTTGCTTTGAAAGGGAGAAAAACGTGTCTGAGGCAAAGAACAATTGCCCTTTTATTGTGTTAAATGCAAGGTCCTGTGCATTGACAAATATTCAGAAGTAAGATGCTTTCCTCACCTCATAACACTCAATGTCTACACTAGCCTTAGAGCCATCAGAGAATAGACAAGTAAGACCTAGGAGACTAGGGATGCCTGCGTGGCTCAGATGGTTAAGCGTCTGCCTTCGGCTCAGGTCATGATCTCAGGGTCCTGGGATTGAGCCCCGCATCAGGCTCCCTGCTCAGCCTGAGCCTGCTTCCCCCTCTCTCTCTGCCTGCCTCTCTGCCTCCTTGTGATCTCTCTCTCTGTCAAATAAATAAATAAAATCTTTTAAAAAAAAAAGACCTAGGAGACTAGAGGGTCCTCAAAGTTGTTTCTAAAGGTTAGATTCTACAAGCTCTTTCTTGTTAGTGTGCAAGAAGGAGCCCCAGTTGAATATTTTACACACAGAAGAGTACACAATGGTAAGTAGTTTGGGTTTTGAAGTTAAAATGACCTGTGTCTAAAATATAGTTCACCCTGTAATAGCTGTTGCAACTTCGAGGAAATGGTGAACTCTCCCCAAGCTTCTTTCTCTCATCTGTAAAATGAGGATTTTAATAGTATGTACCTCATAGGTATGAGAATTAATGAGATAATGCCTGAAAATTGCTTGCATAGTGCTGAGCACATAAGAAACATTCAGTAAACCTCTTTTCAAAAAGTGTTTTTGGAAAATTAACCTGGCACTGACATAGAAATTTAATTTGCAGTTGAGATTGTAGAAGTTTAGGAAATTGCTGCATTGTAAAAAATGGGGAGTTTTAGGAAATGCTAATGCATTTTATCCTAATTTAAATAGGCATTCCAGAGCAGTTGTGGCTAAAAGGAAAAAAAAACATTTTCATACTAATCTTGGAAATAATTATCCATAGATAACAAAAGAGACCTGTGCAATATGATCTGGTAGCTACCGCTTCCACTGGAGTGCTTTTACATGTCTTCATTAAGGTAAAATATGTCTTAAAAGAAAAATCAGTGTAGCTTTGTTCTTTGCAAAGTTTTGTAAACATTTTGAAGTTTTGGTAAAAGTTTGATAGTATGTGTTATGGTATGTATTGATTATTTTAAGCATTCAACTGAGAATGGGATTGGAATCGAAAACTTTGTTTCTTGAATGGGAAAAAGGATTGGAGAATGAGGGCCCATCTATTATTATAACTTAGCTTTAAAAACTTATTTAGGAATCTGAATTGTGAGAGGTTGAGACAGCATAGTTGGACACAAAATGTCTTCTCTAAGGATCAGAATTTAAATTGTGAATCCCAGATTTTAAGATTTATCTGTCATGTCATTTGTTGTATAGAATCAACATCTTTCTTCTCCTAGATTTCTTCCAGAGACCTTTTTAAACAATAAAACTTTTTTCTAACACACATATACACACATACACATTTATAAACACAAAACTTTCAAATTAGCCACCCCCACTTCCTCTGCATGATGGAATCTCAATAGAGACAAAATAAGAAGACTAAAATATCCTATATGTATAAAAAATTTATCAATCATTCTAAAACTTCATAAAAGTAAGCTATTTTTTCCCTTTGTAAGTGGGCTTACTTTAATATGGATTAAAAGTGCTGACAGCCAGTCTGGAGGACCAAATTGTGTTTGGCAGTTCTCATTTGCAATTAACGGAGGGAGACCATTCCTCAATGGTAGGGTCACCTAACTGATGCCAAGTTGAATTCCACCCACAATTATTGAATGCTGACAATGTGCCCTCCTTGTACCATATGCTGGGAACTTAAATAGGAACTAATGTGGAAACTCAAAGAGCTAACATCAAGATGTTTTCAACTGAGGGCAGACACTAGAATATTTGTATTATTTTGGTGTGTGTAGCAAGTACTCTGTTGCTAATAATAGTCAAAGACCTAAAGTTTGTGAATGACATGAATTTTTCATTGGTCTAAAAGGAGTCAAGGTTATTCCTCTAATGCTGTCACTTGCACTCATGCACTCATATGTAATCATATGATATGATTTTGAGAAGGGTGAGAGAAATCACGAGTAGAGCCACAACTATGCAGCAGCCTCTGGCGACTGGCCATTAGTGCTCTACGACGAACAGTTGTATGCTTGGAGTGTTTTGTAGAATTTGTGAAGTATGACATTACAGTTGCTTTCGTTGTCTTTATAATTTTACCCATGAATACATTTTTAGTGAAAAGGTGAGACCAGATAAAACACTGTTGCTTAGAATTTTATATAATTAATTGCCTTATTGAGAATGATGTTCTTTATATAAAAATATGTTACAGCCTATACATTATATGTGGTAATAAAAAATGAATTATATTTATTCATGAATATCCCTTAGTGTTACATAGTTGCTCAACTTATTAATACTATTTGTTAAGTAGAATTCTAGAATGTTCAAAATTCATATTTAAGAAATGTGGTTTAATATTAAAAAATATTAGTCACTTATTTTTCCCTATAAAAACCATTTTTGACACCTTTAAAAATATGATTTAATTTTCGTGTTTTATAAGTACTTTTTTGAATGCTATGCTAATGGAAATAAGACATTAGTATTATTTGGTTTATTTTTCAGATTTTTTTACTTTTTTCTTTTCCACTGAATTGTATGGCTCTTATAAGCATTATCTGACATGTGGAATACATGGGAAAAAAAGAAAGTTGGGACACAGTAGCCTAGTGGATTTCAATTATAACTTTTCTCCAAGTGTGTGATTGTCCTATACATACTATTACGACAATGCCTCAGAGTTATTCAACTTTCAGTACTTGGCCAGCTACAAATCTTGCCTTTGATACTTTTAACCTGTCCATTTTCCAAACCTCAAATTTCCTGATTTTTATTATATTCCTTTTTTGGGTTAAGATTGCCCACTTCTCTGGGCTACTAATATTAGGATTGAGAAACTCTTTCCAATTATTGACCAGTTCTGTCCAGACAGGGTAAATGAGGACCCTTTCCAAATGCTCTTTGGAAATAGTTATATTTAATGCCTCAGATTTGATTTGTCAATCTTATTTCAATTGACTGCCTTACCATCTAAATTCCATATTTACGAGAAACGGAATTAGCATATATGGGGTGATTCAAGAGCAGTAAGATATTCTAAAATTGCTACAAAGAACAGGTGTGTTTTAAAATAATATGAGCCTAACAGGGCTGAGAAAGCTGCATATGTCTAGAGCTAAACAGACCCATAAGAAAATAAAGATACATTGCTGGCCAACTTTGGTGCCAGCAAAAAGATTGTGGGTTTTAAAATGTAAGTATCAAGATAAAACCTCAGAAATTATGTTATAAAGGAGGAAAAATAGGAGAACTAAATCAGTCATCTAAATTCTTTTGGTAAAAAAAAATAAATTCTTTTGGTAATTTTTAAAGTACTGCACTTAATTTCCTCTCTAAAGACAAAAAGAACAGTAAACTCAACAAATAACAATTGGTTCTAGAAAGGAATGTCTTTAAGGTGACATCTTTTTGATTATTGATATTCTAACTTCAGCCTATTATTATTGAGCTGAGTTGGGTTTGGAAAGTATCTCTTTCCCTTTAACAACTTATAAATTTTTGCCACCTAAACTGTAGACAATTAAAAACAAATGAAAGCCATTTTTATTTACTGTCTCACAGGTATCATCTTTAAAATAGAAATTCAGGGGCGCCTGGGTGGCTCAGTGGGTTAAAGCCTTTGTCTTCGGCTCAGGTCATGATCTCAGGGTCCTGGGATCGAGCCCCGCATCAGGCTCTCTGCTCAGCAGGGAGCCTCCTTTCCCCTCTCTCTCTGCCTTCCTCTCTGCCTACTTGTGATCTCTCTCTCTATGTCAAATAAATAAATAAAATCTTTAAAAAAATTTAAAGAAATAGAAATTCAAACAAACGATGGATTCTAAAACACTTGAATCAAAACAGGGCAGTGTGTGGTATATTCACCTTTGTCTCTAAAATCTATGCTATTACTCACTAGGTTCAAGTTAATGTAGATAAGTTTTGGATATTTTATCACTGATAAGCATTGTTTAATACAGTTAAAAGGTCCAAGAAAGCTAAGTTAGAATTGCTTCAGAATTACATAATTTTGATGGCTGTTTTTATGTCCGTCAACTGTTTTTTTTTTAAAGTTAAATTAACTATTATCCATCTTTTTCCTTTTTTTTAAAATATTTTGTTTATTCATTTGAGAGAGAGAGAGAGAGAGCAAGCACAAGCTGGAGAGGGAGGGGGTGGGCTCAGAGGGAGAGGGAGAACCAGAATCCCCACTGAGGCGGGAGCCTGATGTGGGTCTCGATTCCAGGACCTTAAGATCATGACCTGAGCTGAAGGCAGACATTTAACTGACTGAGCCACCCAGGTGCCCTCTATTATCCATCTTGTCAATAACAAATAATGTAGCTATTGAAAAATACATATATGCAAATTACAGTTATACTGTTCTTTAGGTGGTATAACATGGATTTCTGTTGTTGATTATTATCTATTTAGAAGATTTCCTTTATATATGATTACCAGATAAAAAGCAGTAACAGGCCAAAATTAAAATTTGGCCGTGTATAAGCCACAAGATAAATTATTCTGAACATGGGAAATCCAAAATGATTTCTTCTGTGAACTTGAGATACAACATGTAGAAAGAATTTTGTCAGACCCTAGGCAGCCATGCTACTAGAGTCCCAGGACT
Organism: Nasua narica; assembly: GCA_028533885.1. Lineage (NCBI taxonomy): Eukaryota > Metazoa > Chordata > Mammalia > Carnivora > Procyonidae > Nasua > Nasua narica. The sequence continues at coordinate 61,111,365 of CM052809.1, read as the reverse complement.
CAGATTATAAGAGAAGAAACACTTTGCCTTCCAGAAACATTTGTGTATGGGGAATATGGCAAATGAAGGCAGATGTAAGATAAAAACCTGAAGGATTTAACCCTTGAATTCTTCTCTTTAGTTTGTTCCAGTTTCTGAGAATGACTGAATAAATCCTGAAATGCCTATCATCTATCCTCTATCTCTATATCTACCACAGAAACTTCCAATGTATACAAATACAAATTATTTGATATTGTCAGGACATACAGCATTTCATGTAAATTCATATATGACTTATCCACATAACTGAAGCATAACTCTATGAGAATTATACTTAAAAAAATCAACAGTTTGAAGAAAAAATGTCTTCAAAGCAGCAAATGTGTCTGGAACTTCCTAAAAAGAACACCCAGGCCATAATTATTTTCCACAAATTCAGAATTAGAAAATGTGTTGGGTGCTAATACACTGAAGTTTGAGAGAGCCCCAAAAATGTTTTGTCCCCTCCCTGAGGAGTTCATAAGACTTTGGTATGTCTACTCTTATACTTTAGTGTGTTTCAACCACACTTTCAATCTTTATTGCTGTCTGTGAGCCTATGTTTCAAACAACCCTTCTATTGATATTCTCTTTTCTCTACCATAATTTGTATATTCTGTACAACCTGAGGCTGAGAGTCTTTGCTTAATAGAATCTTCGCTACATATTGGTTTAACTAGACTCCAAGGAAACTCTTTAGGAGCTATTCTATGACTATAAAAATCAAAACTCTTTCCATGTGTAGTGTTATGACTGGACAATTACTGAAACTGTTTTGATCAGGGCCCCAAGAAACAAACACGTGTAAGTAAGATTTGGGCCCTTCTGTGATCAAATATGCAGGTCACACTTTGTTTTGTTAATGTTCTTGAGAAAACATTCCTTATAGGCAATAAGGGCAAATAGGGTATGATTAGAGTTGCTAAAACTCTAGAGATCTTTCTACTTAGCTTAACATAGCATTATGAGAGACACAGAAATTCTGTTTTGAATTACTAAGCTATTACTTTTGAACTTTGTGTAGTCAGATTTCGCAGAGTTTCCATTTAGTGTTTACTAAACTACTTACAAGATTTCCTTCTGGAACTCGCAGAACTCAGCTCTGGCAGGGACCTGATAAAGTTCTAGCCCTGGATGTGAGTAGGAAATAAAATTTCTTTGCATTTCTGTCTTCCAGAGAGGATAGTTAAACAAGTCCCATAAAAAAATGTATGTTCATTGTATTACTCTCCTCAAGAGGTTGGTCGGTTGCCCCTCCCCCACTGCAGTGCATTTTGAGAACTAATACCAGCTACTAAAAGTTATGCTGTACTAAAAATGGAAGACTTTAAGAAAAACCTCAGGTGTAGCTGGCATTGAAAATGCTAGTTTAATTTAAAATAATTTCAGTTGCATAAATATCTAAACACTCTTGACTCACTGGGTTGTATTAGTTCCTTTAGGTGATGTTCAAGGTATAGGAAGGCAAACACACAGTGATGTTCATTTATCTCTATAAAATACCTTTGGCTTGAAATTATTAGCCTATATGTCCAATTCAGATAGCTGGCTGGAGAACTCAAGATATCAGGACATCTCTTCTATTGTAGCATTTATTTTGTTTTAGTTTCACAGAATATAGTTATTAATAATAGAAATATTCAGAGCTGATGACTTATATAAAAGATTTATATATTTATTTTTAATAAACGTATCAGAATTACAGGGTTATAGATTTTCAAAGAATTTAAAAATTTACCTATTGAAATTCTCTCTGCTTTTTAAAAAATTTAAAATCAATTTAATTAACATATAGTGTATCGTTAGTTTCCAAGGTAGAATTTAGTGATTCATCAGTTGCATATAACACCCAGTGGTCATTAATTACATCAAGTGCCCTCCTTAATGCCCATCACTCAATTACCCCACCCCCACCCAACTCCCCTCCAGCAACTCTCAGTTTTTTTCCTATCGTTAAGAGTGTCTTACGCTTTTATGGTTTGTCTCTCTCTCTGATTCTGTCTTATTTTATTTTTGCTTCCCTTTCCCTATGTTCATCTTTTTGTTTCTTAAACTCCTCATATGAATGAAATCATATGATATTTGTCTTTTTCTGACTGACTTATTTCAGTTAGCAGAATACCCTCCGTCTGGTTCCATCCATGTCATTGTAAATGACAAGAGTTCATTCCTTTTGATGGCAAAGTAATATTCTCTTGTGTATATATACCACATCTTTATCCATTCATCTCTCAATGGACACCTGGGCTCTTTCCATGGTTTGACTATTGTGGACATTGCTGCTATAACCATTGGGGTGCACGTACCCCTTTGAATCAGCATTATTGTATCCTTTGGGGCAAATACCTAGTAGTGTGATTCCTGGATCATAGGGTGGTCCTATTTTTAACTTTTTGAGGAACTTCCATACTGTGTTCCAGAGTGGCTTCACCAGTTTGCATTCCCACCAACAGTGAAAGAGGGTTCCCCTTTCTCCACATCCTCGCCAACATCTCGTTTCCTGAGTTGTTAAATTTAGCCATTCTTGAGGGTAAATACCCAGTAGTGCATTCTGACCAGTGTAAGTTGGTATCTTATTGTGGTTTTGATTTGTATTTCCCTGATGCAGAGTGATATTGAGCATTTTTTTCATGCGTCTGTTGGCCATTTGTATGTCCTCTGTAGAAATGTCTCTTCGTGTCTTCTGCCCATTTTTAAACTGGATTATTTGTTTTTTGGGTGTTGAGTTTGATAAGTTCTTTTAGATTTTAGATGCTAGCCCTTTGTCTGGTAAGACATTTGCAGATATCTTCTCCCTTTCTGTAGGTGGTCTTTTAGTTTTGTCGACTGTATCCTTTCTTGTGCAAAAGCCTTTTATCTTGATGAAGTTACAATAGTTAATTTTTGCTTTTGTTTCCCTTGCCTTTGAAGACATGTCTAGCAAGAAGTTGCTGTGGTTGGGGTCAAAGAGATTGCTGCCTGTGTTCTACTCTAGGATTTTGATGGATTCCTGTCTCACATTTAGACCTTTCATCCATTTTGAGTTTACTTTTGTGTATGGTATAAGAAAGTGGTCCAGTTTCATTCTTCTGCGTGTGGCTGTCCAATTTCCCCACCATCATTTGTTGAAGAGACTGTCTTTTTTCTATTGGATATTCTTTCCTGTTTTGTCAATGATTAGTTTACCATGAGTGGAGGTCCATTTCTGGTGATCTCTGTGTTTGTTTTTGTGCCAGTACCATACTGTCTTGATGATTACAGCTTTGTAATATAGCTTGAAGTCTGGCATTGTGAGGCCACCAGCTTTGGTTTTCTTTTTCAATATTCCTCTGTCTATTCAGGGTCTTTTCTAATTCCATACACATTTTAATATTACTCTAGCTTTGTGAAAAATACTGATGGTATTTTGATAGGGATTGCATTGAATGTGTAGATTGCTTCGGGTAGTATAGACGTTTTAACAGTATTTATTCTCTAATTTATGAGCATGGGATGTTTTTCCATTTCTTTGTGTCTTCCTCAATTTCTTTCATAAGTGTTCTATAGTTTTCAGAGTACAGATCCTTTACCTCTTTGTTTAGGTTTATTCCTAGGTATCTTATGATTCTCTCTCTAGTTTTAAGTAAAATAGTATTTCAGTCATTTGGGAAAACTGTGTACTTGAAAAAAATTCTCTTGAGAAATAGTTTTTGTCTCAGTAGTTTCCAACTAACACATCAAACTGTACTAATAGGTTTCACACATATAATGGACTGTTGCCATTACAATTCCTTAAATTGTAGGCAGAGGTTTGGGAGGGGCTCTGGAGCTTGGCTCCAGAGTTTGGCTGTCTTGCTTTCAGCCTGTTGGTTTTTTGGCAGTACCTTCCCCAGCTCCACCTGATAAAAGTTTAGGGAAATGAGTAGTTTTCTTTTCCTTTTTCTTTTTTAAAATAATGAAAGTTTGAGTGACAGACAACATTATATTAGTTTTAGGTGTATAACATAATGATCTGACATTTGTATACATTACAAAAAGTCTAGTTACTGTTTCTCATCATACAAAGTTATAAAGAAAAATATTTTTTTCTTGTAAACTTTTAAGACTTACTTTCTTAGCAACTTTCATATTTACAGTACAATGTTATTGACCAAAAGTAGCCACCATGCCATGTATTACATCTCCATGACTTAGTTATTTTGTAACTGGAAGTTTGTACTCAAGCCATTTTACCCAACCCTTCAATGCTCCTCCCCCTGATAAATACCAATCTAGTTTCTGTACCTATGAGTTTTGTTTTGTTTTAGGACTGTTCTATTTCTCTGAAAGATGCTACTGGAATTTTAGTAGGGATTGCACTGAGTCTCTAGGGCTGTGGATAATATGGACATTTTTATAATATTAATTTTTCTCATCCATGAATATTGGCTATTTTCCATTTATTTGTATTGCCTTCCAGTTTCTTCATCAATGTCTTACAGTTTTCAGTGTATAGGTCTTTCATCTCCATGGCTAAATTTAGTCCTAGGTATTTTTGGAGCAATTATAAATGGAATTGTTTTCTTAAAATTGATAGCTGTTAATTTATAAAAACACAATAGATTTTTTAGTGTATTGATTTTGTACCCTGCAACTTTGCTGAATTGTTTATTAGTTCTGACAGGTTTTTTGGTGAGGTCTTGAATGTCAAATCATGCCATCTGCAAATATGATACTTTTTCTTCTTTCAAAACGAATTTGGATGCCTTTTATTTCTTTTCCTGCTTAATTTTCTCCCTAGGACTTCCAATATTATAATGAGGAGAGTGAGTATTCTTGTCTTATTCATGATCTTAGAGGAAAAACTTTCTGCTTTTTGTTGTTGAGTATGATACTAGTTTTCATCTGGTCATATGTGGCCTATATTATGTTGAGGTATGTTTCATCTATACCCACTTTGTAAAGAATTTTTATCATACATCTGATACTAATGATGTAGTATATGTTAGTTAATTGAATTTAAATAAAAAAAGAACTTTTATCATTAATGGATGTTGAATTTTTTCAAATGCTTCTTATGCATCTATTGAGAAGACTGTATGATTTTTATCCTTCATTTGTTAATGAGTTACAACAGGATGATTGATTTGCAGGTGTTGAACCATCCTTGCTTTCTGGAGTTATATCCCACTTGATCATGCTGTATGATATGCTTAATGCATTGTTGAATTTAGTTTGCTAATATTTTGTTGAGAATTTTTGCACGTCGGTTCATCGAGGATATGGGCCTGCAATTTTCTTTTTTTGCGCATACGTTCATTGGGAAATTGACCTGTAATTTTCTTTTTTGTGGTGTCTTTGTCTGGGTTTTGATATCGAGGTATGCTGACCTTGAGTTTGGGAGCATTCTCTCCTTTTCAGTTTTTGGAAGAGTTTGAGAAGGATAAGTATTAACTCTTCTTTGAATGTTTGGTAGAATTCATCAGTGAAGCTCTCTGGTTCTGAACTTTTGTTTGTCAGGGGTATTTTGATTACTTATTCCATCTCCTTACTAGTAATCAGTCTATTTAGATTTTCTGTTTCTTCCTGATTCAGTCTTGGAAGATTGTATGTTTTGAGGAATTTATCCAGTTCTTCTAGGTTGTCCGGTTTGTTGGTGTGGTCTTTTATGATCCACTGTATTTCTTTGGTATTAGTTATATATATAATAAGAGTGTGTGTGTGTGCGTGTGTGTGTGTGCATACACATATATGTATGTGTGTGTGTATATATATATATACACACACACATACATACATGCATATATATATATATTTATTTATTTATTTGACAGAGAGAGAGATCACGAGTAGGCAAAGAGGCAGGCAGAGAGAGAGAGGGGGAAAGAGGTGCCCCTCTTTGGTATTAGTTATAATTTCTCTCCTTTTCATATCTGATTTTATTTTTGTATCCTTTATTTTTTCTTAATGAGTCTAGCTAAAGTTCTGTCAATTTTGTTTATCTTTTAAAAAACCCAACTCTTAGTTGCATTGAGCTTTTCTGTTTTGTTTTTGTCTCCAGTCATTTATTTCACCTCTCATCTTTGTTATTTCCTTCCTTCTACTACCTTTTGGCTTTGTTATTCTCCTAGTTCCTTTGAGTGTAAACTTAGATTGTTTATTTGAGATTTTTCTTGTTTCTTGAGATAGGCTTGTGTCATAAATGTTCCTCTTAGAACTGGCACGTACTGCATGGAGCACTGGGTGTGGTGCATGAACAATCAATCTTGTAACACTGAAAAATTAAAATAAACAAATTTGGGGAGAAAAAAAAGAAATTCTGAATAAGAATAAATATGAAATAGACTAGTAAATCTTTTGAAATGCTAAAAAAAAAAAAAAAAAAGAACTGCTTTTGCTGCATCCCACGCATTTTAGACCATTGTGTTTCCATTTTCATTTGTCTCAAGCTGTTTTTTAGATTTCTTCTTTGATTTGTTTATTTGCTTATTGGTTTTACAGGATCTCCTTGTTTAATATTTGTGACTGTTCATTTTCATGTTGTAATCGATTTCTAGTTTCATACCATTTTGGTCAGTAAAAGATGCTTGATATAATTTCAGTCTTCTTAAGTTTATTGATACTGTTTTGTGGTCTAGCATATGATCTATCCTGGAGAATGTTCCACATGTACTTCAGAAGAATGGGGGGCACCTGGGTGGCTCAGTTGGTTGAACAACTGCCTCTGGCTCAGGTCATGATCCTTGAGTTCTGGGATCGAGTCCCACATCAGGCTCCCAGCTCCATGGGGAGTCTGCTTCTGCCTCTAACCTTCTCTCCTCTCATGCTCTCTCACTTTCTGTCTCTCAAATAAATAAATAAAATCTTAAAAAAAAAAAAGAAGAATGTGTATTTTGCTGTGTTTTGATAGAATGTTCTGTATATATCTATTAAGTACATCTAGTGTAATGTGTCATTTAAGGCTGGTGTTTCTTTATTTTCTGTCTGGATGACCTATCCATTGATGTAAGTAGTGTGTAAATGTCCTCCATTACTATTATTACTGTAAATCTTTCTCTCTAGGTTTGTTAATATTTGCTTTATATATATAAGTACTCCTATGTTGGGTGCATAGCTATTCACATTTGCTATATTCTCTTGTTGGGTTGATCCCTTTATCATGTAATGCCCATCTTTGTCTCTTACTACAAATTTTTTGTTTTATTTTCTTTCTTTTTTAAAGACTTTATTTATTTGAGAGAGAGAGAGAGAAAATGAGAGAGAGGGAGAGATCAGATGGAGAAGCATACTCCCCACTGAGGAGGGAGCCCTATGCAGGACTCGATCCCGGGACTCCAGGATCATGATCTGAGCCAAAGGCAGTTGCTTAACAACTGAGCCACCCAGGCGCCCCACAAATTTTTTGTTTTAAAGTCTGTTTTGTCTGATACTAAGTACTGTTACTCCAGCTCTTCTTCTTCTCCTCCTCCTCCTTCTTCTGCTTCTTTTTTTTTCCATTTGCTTGAAACATTTTTTTCTATCTCTTTACTTTCAGTCTGTATGTGTCCTTACATCAGAGGCAAGTCTGTTATAGCAACATATAGATTTTTTTTTTTAAGATTTTACTTATTTATTTGACAGAGAGAAATAAATCACAAGTAGGCAGAGAGGCAGGCAGAGAGAGAGAGAGGAGGAAAGCAGGATCCCTGCTGAGCAGAGAGCCCTATGCGGGGCTCAGTCTCAGGACCCTGGGATCATGACCTCAGCCGAAGGCAGAGGCTTAACCCTCTGAGCCACCCAGGCACCCCTAGATTTTCTTTTTTTATCCACTTAGCTACTTCCTTTTAATTAGAGAATTTAGTCCACTTATATTTAAAGTAATTATTGATAGATATGTACTTATTACCATTTTGTTGTTTTCTGGCTGTTTTGTACCTCCTCTGTTCCTTTCTTCTCTTGTGGTTCGATGACTTTCTGTAGTGTTATGTTTAGATACCTGTCTCATCTTTTGTTTATGTATTATATAGGTTTTTGTTTTGTGGTTATCATGAGGCTTACTAATGGTCTATTTTAAGCTGATAAGTTTAAACACATTTTAAATCTGTATTAAAAAAATAAAAGTAAACACATTTTAAATCTGTATTTTTACTCCCACCACCCACATGTTATATTTTTGATGTTACATTTTACATCTTCTCATTTTGTGTATTCTTTAACTAATTACTGTAGTTAATAGTTATTTTTACTGCTTTTGTCTTTTAACTTTCATACTAGTTGTATAAGTAATTTACTTTCTTTACTACATGTTTACCTTTACTAGTGAGATTTTTACTTCATATGTTTTATTATTAATTACTGTCCTTTCTTTTCAACTTAAAGAAGTCCCTTTAAATTTTCTTATTGGGCTGGTTTAGTAGAGCCAGACCCCTTTAGCATTTGCTTGTCTGGAAAATCAATCCTGAATGATAACTTTGCTGTGTACAATATTCTTAGTTGGACGTTTTTTTCTTTCAGTGCTTTAAATATTTATTGCCACATTTTTCTTATCTACAAAATTTCTGTTCATAAATCTTCTGGTAGTCTTATGGGGGGGGTTCCCTTTTATGTAACAAGTTGTTTTTCTCTTGTTGCTTTTAAAATTATCTCTTTAATTTTTGACATTTTAATTGTAATGTGTCTTGGTGTGAGTTTTTTGAGTTCATCTTATTTGGCACTATCTGGTATACCTAGATCTGCATATCTATTTCTTTCCCTGGGTTAGGGAAAATTTTTAACCATTATTTCTTCAAATAAACTTTATACCCCTTTCTCTCTTTCATCTCTTTCTGGGACCCTATAATGTGAATGGTATTCTACTTGATATTGTCCCATAAGTCCTTTAATCTATCTTCATTTTAAAAAATTTTTTTCCCCCTCTCTTTGCTGCTCTGTTTGGGTGAGTTCTACTGCCTTGTCTTCCACATCACTGATTCTTTCTTCTCCTTCATCTGGTCTTCTGTTTAACCCCTCTTGCATATTTTGCTCTCCAGTTATTTTCTTCAGCTCTGTGAATTCTTTTTGATACTTTCTTATATTTTCTGTCTCTTTCTATCTGTGTTTATCCCTTTTTATTCCAAGTTCAGTGATAATCTTTATGACCATTATTACTTTGAACTTTTTATCAGAAAATTACTAATCTCCATTTTATTGAATTTTTTTCCTGGATTTTTATCTTGTTCTTTCATTTGGAACATATTTCTCTGTTTCCTCATTTTGCTTAACTGTGTGTTTGTTTCTGTGTGTTAGGTGAAATAGCTCTCTGAATCTTGAAGGGATGGCCCTGTGTAGTGAGATGAACCTTATTGCTTAACTTTCCTTAGTTCTTGGTTTTCTCTTGAACTATTACGTTGAACTATTACATTGATTGTTTTAGATCCATGGGTCTAAGAAATTCAAACCCTCCTGGCCACCAAAGTCTAGTGTTCAAGGGGCATGTCTCCTGCGTGTTCTCTGTATGTGTACCCTGGCTTAGAAGGTCCTGAATGGGGGCGAGGTACTCATCCATTACCTTGGCGGGAGTGGGGCATGGCAGAAGCACATTGGGGAGCACTATAGCAAGGGTGCAAAATGCTGTGCAAAGGTTATAGCAAGGGTGCAAAAATGGTTCCCACCAGTGCCAGCACTAGCAAGGTAGAGAGAAAATGTAAAAATGGTGCCTGCTAGCACCTCCATCTCTGTAGAGAGTTTCAACAGGCTTTTACCCCTCTGACAGATGCTTTAAGATTAGCAAATGAATCTTCTTCACATATGGTCTTGGCTTTTTTTCCAGCTGCTCGTTTTGCACTGGGTCCCGGGGTTACTGGGTTTGCTCAGGAGCGCTTTAAGGTCATAATCTCCATTCTCTACAGCTTTATGGTTCTCCTGGGTGTAAGCCAAACATTGGTTTTCAAAGCCAGACATTTTAGAGGTTTATCTCTCTGGTACAGGTCCCAGGTGTTGATGTGCCTGATGTGGGGCATAAAACCTTCACTCTTCAGGGTGGAGTCCCATATTTGTGAGACTGTTCCTGAAGGTGGGTCACTGTGTTAGGAGTGAGCTTTTGGCAAGATCATCTCTGACTGTCCTACCATCTTGATCTGATCATTATTCTTTGTTGTGGAGTAGCTGTTAACTAGTTCTCGGATTCTTTTCATAGGTAATTGTTCCACATGTAGCTGTAAATTTGTTGTGTCCTTGGGAAAAAGTGAGTTCAGGATTTTCCTATTCCACCACCTTAATCTGCCTCATCTTTTAATTAAAAAAAAAAGGTGGGGAGGACCCCTGCTTTATGTTACCACTGGAAAATTTTCACTCTCTTACTACTTTTACAGTCTGTGTTCTTTTCCAAATCCATTTTAATTCTTTATGTTTTAACTGAGTCCTTTCTGGTCCTCCAAAGAAACAGGGTAAAGCTGCTCTGAATCACTGATAGCATAGCTCTCCATGCAATTGATGACTTTTGGCTCATGGCTGATTTGCTGTGACAGAAGCAATGTGTGACTCCTCAGGGGCTGTTCCTGAGTCAGTGAGTGATAAGACAACTGGCTGTGTCTCTAAAACACTCCTCAAGTCTGACTCTCATACTCACTGGCTTAAAAGCACAAGAACTAACAGCACAGGCTAGGATTTTTGTCGTTATTTGAGTCTTCAGATGACTTCGTTTTCAATTCAACACCCCAAACTCGAGTTTCTAAAAGTTCAAACCACTTGCTTGCTGATACATAGAAGTGACTTCGAAATAGTATTGCATTTATTATGGAAGGAGAGGCAGTACCACATGATGAGTGGTATGAAGAATTCCAGGAAAATCCTTCCATCAATATCAAGTCATCAGAACCAGAAATTCCTTGGGAAGGAGCAGAGATTAGTGCAACGAGTGTTGGAGACAGACAGCCCTGGACTTGAATTTCTATTCTTCCACTTAATAGGGATGGGAATGTGAGAAGAAAAAGGTTGGAAATAGCAGAGCTAAGGTACTAAGGACTGTGGGGGGGGGGCACACCATGTGCCAATCTGGAAGACCTTCGATATATATATGTGTGTATATTGGGGAAAGTTGGATAACATGAGATCATACAAAGATAAGGTGAGATAACTCCAAACACAAATACTAAATACTTTCATAATGATAACGGTAAAATATAAGATAAGAGAACAGTTTCAAAATTTACCTACCTAAATTTGTCGACACTCAAATGCAGTCAATTAGATTTATTCATTCTCTCTCACCCTCTCTCCATATATATATATATATATATATATATATCATGTTAAATAAAAAAATCTATCTATCTATCTATCTATCTATCTATCTATCTATCTATTTATCTATCATCTATCTTTCTGTCTCCTCTGAGCCTGCTGCACACCAGGTACAGTGTTAGCCTTATGTTTCCACACCACTTTGTATCTTTCAGGGTATTTTTGCATATACTAGCTCATTCTGTGTCCTCAGACAGAGAGATGATTGATTTTGCTAGGTCATAAGAGTCTGCAGGGTAATGTTGTAAAGAGTCATGTCCTGTATCTTGGTCTGGCACCTTTCCATGTGACTTTGGAAAGAGTATGAGACTATAAAGTCTAGAAAAACCATGACTACCACAGGTTAAGAACTATCGGATCCTAGAAGTTATAAATTATGCAACCTCATGGGTATTGAAGGAGAAGGTATCTCCATTTATCCTTTACTGAAATGTCCTGTGTCCTGGGTAAAGAATCCTGTTCCCTTGAGGAAATGCTAAAATATCTGTGAGCCCATTTGCAGAATCATGTTAGTTGCATAGGCTCCCAGTGGGGTTTGTATAGCTAACTCTCCTGAACAATTATGAGGCCTACTCTCCTTCCAGGTGGTAAAATCAGGATCTTTCAAAGCACTTCTTTAGACAGGTTATAATATAGGATCACAGGATGAATGAGGATTTACATTTTTAAAACAAGCTAGATAGATACTGAGGAAGGCATTTTTCCAAATGAAGGGGAAATGGGGAAACAAATTTTGAAAAAATGTCATCAGAGATATTATCCATTATCATTAAATATGGATAGACAATATAGAATGCAATTAATGTTATTTTTGATTCCTGGCAGAAGTTGAGATGGTGATTTGTCTGACTGCTATAGGACATCAGTGAGTGGGCCTGGGCCTCATTAGGCAGGTGAAAGGAAGAACAAAAACTGCCAACACAACAAATGGAGCCCTTTGGTGCAGACAGTTAATGCATTTTGTCATAGTATAGTGGGAACTGTAGATCTCTGTGGTCATGATGAAGATAAGGAAAACAGAGCTCCCAGCTAAGATGTTTAAGGACCTAAGTGGTCGTGAGTTTATGAGACTTAAGTAAGGAATGATCTTTGGAATACAACCATTAAAATTGAGTATTACTTTAGCACAAACGGGTTCAAACAATAAAGTTTGGTGGAACCCTCATTTCAAGTGCACAATGGAAAATTTCAGAGCAAATCAAATTTAAGTTAGCAGTATTTAATTTAGTTTAAGAACTAAGAAAAATATATCATATATTACTAGGCCAGATAAACCCCCCTTTAACCCCCATCAATGGCTTCTCAATGCTCTGAGGGAAAAACCTTACTCTGTATTATGGCCTCTGTATTAGGTCTTGGCCATCCTACTCTTGTTTCAATTCCTTAACATGACAGTCCCCTTTCGGCTTTAGAGGATCATCTTCTCAATCTCTTTTCAATCTATACGATTCATCATTTTTTCAGATTTTTGTTTATATGTTACCTTTTTGGGAAAATTTTACTGACTAAATGAGATCCTCTCCCCCACCTCACCTGCTGCTTCTGTTATTTTTATTTTAATCCCGTATTTTTCATCTAGTACTTCTTAATGATTTTCACTGTTTTGTTAATTTCGTTGCATATTTTACCTGCTTTTCATACTAGAGTACAAGATCCATGAGAGAAAATTCTGTGTTTGTTTCCTGCACCATCGTATTTCTGGTGTCTAGTGGAGCAGCTGGTAAATAAGATGCCCAATACATGTTTGATAAAGAAATGGATGAAAAATGTCAGTTATTCATATTAAATTGAAAACATTACAGGAATACAGGGAACCTAATTTCTGAAATTTGTTTCATTGGCTGTAGTTAAAGCAGATGGAATTTGAAGAGGTAGTTTAGGCCATAAATAGTGCTTTGTGCACATTGCAGTTAATATGGTGCTGGTGTGTGTGCTGAAATGTTTAATAAAGCTGTCATTACAAAAACTCTGAGGAAGTTTGGGAGCTTATTTAAAAGCAACAACAGTAAGGACATATAATTAGCTGTAACAATAAATTACTTGAAGTCCAGAAAGAAACCATGTTTACTTGCTGCAGGTTTCATTTCTCCTTAGTTTACTGGAATACTTGAGAAAATGAAGAGTAATAGTGTGTGGAAAGCACCCCATACGGATCCTAATTTTGTTGTATAAAATCTTTGCTCCACATGATAAGCATTGGCAATACAGTGATGAAGAGAGGTTTCTTTGCCTCATGGAGCTTATAGTCTCAATTTTTGTTGGGGTTTTCCTCTTAAGCCTTTATCAGTTGCCAAGTTGGTCATCTTCTGAGACATAAAATGCTCTGTGAATGCCTGTGGTCATTTCTCAGTGAATATCTTTAAGCATTTGTAGTCTAATATCTCTCCCTACTCTTCAGTGTTTGCCTTTGTCCTCTTATTCTAATGCTACATGTTTAGTAACATTTTAGTGGAAGGTCAGCATTTAGGAGAAAATGGTCTCTGAAAGAATGGAATTCTTATTTCCAGCATTTTGTTTTAAATTGGAGAACTAGAATAAGTAGTTGTGTGACATTATATCTTGGGGAAAAACGACTCTGGTGCAATTTTTTTGCATTAATATGTCTCCCTTCCCCTGCATTAGTGTGAAGCGCCCACATTCCAAACAACCACAAAAATAAAGCAAAAGCCACTTTATTTTTTACATTCTGAATGTAGCATATAGCCTATAACTTAAACCTGTTGATACTGCCACATAGAAATCACTCAGTATGATTTTATTTTCATGCCCTGTATTTAAAAATAGAATTTGCTGAACATATCATTATAAGAATCACTTATTAAAACGTTTTTTAATTTATTATAGCCTCCAGGAATTTTGAGGTATAAAAGATATTTTTATTCTTTAACAATTTTTTAACAATACACTCATTTCTTTTTGCTTTTCATGGTTTTCCTTTCCACATATAATTTCGTATTTTCAGTATATTACTAATATTGCCTACAAGTGTTCCTCTTTTTTTTTTACTTTTAGTCTGTGATTTTTAGACACCAGGTAGCGAAGTGTGTTATGTTGTCCTGAAAGTAAGAGTAAGCTGTTTTTTTTTTTTTTATATATAGATTTATTTTTTGAGAGAGAGAGAGCTTGAGTCTGTGTGTGGGCAGGGAATGGAAGGGGCAGAAGGAGAGGGAGAGAATCTCACACAGGCTTCCTGCTGAGTGCAGAGCCCCTTAGGGGCTTGATCTCACGACCTCGAGATCATAACCTGAGCCTAAATCAGGAGTCTAGTACTTAACCAACTGAGCCACCCTGGTGCCCCAAATAAGAGTAAAGTTTTGAATTAAGGCATGGAATTCTTTTGTGCTTAAAGTGTACAAAATTAAAAACATGGATTTTGTTACATTAATTTTGTTTCCTTGGAGACATTTATGTATTTACTTTTTCTGGTAAAGTTGTGTTCTGGACAGTTGAGTTCATTAGATAGACAAGTTCTATACAGGAGTCATATAACTGTATTTTAGCTCTCTACTTCTCTTTGCTTGGTTTTTGTTCCTAATCATTTGACATCAAAATCAGCTCTAATCCTTTTATTCATCTCTCATGTGAATGATTCCAAATAATGTCTGAAAAAGTGGTACATGAAACCAGGAATATACTCTCTTTGGTAGTCCTCAGTCCTCCCAAATTAAGCAAATCATCTTTGCTTTGCAGCTTTTTTGGAAGTATAAATAAAAGTAAAAAGAAAAAAAGGCAATTTTAGAACTTTTCAATAATGTGAATATACTTAATGCTACTGAACTGTACACTTAAAAATGGTTAAGATGGTAAATTTTATCTTATTTGTATTTTACTATGATTAAAAAAAGAAAAAGGAACAAGAAAATAAAAATTAAAGGAAAAAGAAACGGAAGAAAAGAAAACTTGAAAGTTCTCATGACATTCCACTTGAGGAGCCACTCAAAAAAAAATAATAAAGCCAGCACATTCCAGAGTTATGTCAGCATTGCCTCAGAAAGACAAAAATAAGGAAAAACAGAACTAATAATGAAAATAGCATGCAAGCAAGGCAACCCTAATTATTTAATTATGAAATTTAGAATAATGCTTTAACTACATTATTCTGAGTAACTATCATGACAGTAGCAATTATTTAACCATAGTGTCCAGAATTGCATTATTATAGTATTTCAATGATTTGGAAGTTTATAAAAAGCTGTACAATACATAAAATTTTAGAAAAATAAATAAGGACTTCTTTTTCCTACAGGTTTAATGGGAGAATAACACAATTCAAGTTTAAACAGAGAGAAGAACGTTACTGGAAAAAGAAAGGGTGAAATGTTACCGCAGAACATTTAATTCTTGATTCTTCTTGCTGCCAGTAGGGGCATTAATGTTACAATAAGGAAAGTCTTTAAAAAAGATAAGATGACCATTAAATAGAGAATTAGGAATAACTTTTGAAAGGGAATTTGAGTCATATCAAAATTAAAAAAATTCCTTTCCTATATTAAATCTTTTTTTTTTAACTTTTAATTTTCAAATATTTCCAGACTTACAAAACTCATACAAAAGTATATAAAGAGTTCCTTCACCCGTCTTAACCATACATTAACATCTCACATAACTGTAATACAAAGGTCAGAGCCTGAGAACTAACCCTGATATGGCTCCTTGGTCAATTCTAATTGGGCCATTTTCTCAGTCATACTTTTCCATTTGTGATCTTGATGTCTTGAAAGAGTGCTAGCCAGTATTTGGTAGAATAAATCTACTTCAAATTGAGTTAGTCTGATGTTATCTCATGCTAAAGCTGATATAATGCATTTTTGCCAAAAATAGTGGAGAGGTGATTTTGCATCCTTCTCAGTGCGTCATGTCAGAAGACCTTCTTTAACTTCTCTTACCATTTCACGTAGCCCAGCCCTGGTTACGTTTTTTGGAAAACGGTGTTTGGGGGAAAAATGTGGTGTTAGGCATTTTCATTACTATTGGGTAATCATTCTTCTAGACTCTCTCTCTCTCTCTCTCTCTTTTTTAAGATTTTATTTGAGAGAGAGCAAGAGACAGAGCGGCGAGCACAAGTGAGGAGGGTGGGGGAGGGGCGGGGGAGAAGGAGAAGCATATTCCCTGCTGAGCGGGGAGCTAGATGCAGGGCTCCATCCCAGGACCCTAAGACCATGACCTGAGCTGAAGACAGATGCTTAACCGACTGAGCCATCTAGGTGCCCCTCTTCTAGACACTCTTAGTGGACAGAACTAGAAAAGACACACACGTATACACATACACACACACATATGAACATAAATATATGAAAAAATATATATACCCACACACATACACATGCATGCATACATCATACACAATTATATGTATTTCTAGATCTATCTGTATTAAAAACAACAGCAACAACAGAGTTTATACTAATTAATCCTATTCTAATCCAAACTGCCCAATCCATTCTAGCCTTCTCTTTTATCCTATTTATTAATCTTTACTCTGACAATGAGATAGCTGTCTCTCATACCACAACATATTTAATTATCTGCCAAATCCTAGATGACACATAAGGTAGTTTTACAATTGTTAATCTTATACTCCTACGAAAAACAAACTTATTACTTAGAGTAAATATTTGTACCTCTGCTCTAACAGTATATATAGTCAAAGTATTGCTTTAACAAATACTTAAGTTAGTTATCCCAACTACAATAAATTTAATACATTATTTCATATCAAATAGAAAAATTGCATTTTGAAGGGTGCCTGGGTGGCTCAGTGGGTTAAAGCCTCTGCCTTTGGCTCAGGTCATGATCTTGGGGTCCTGGGATCGAGCCCCACATTGGGCTTTCTGCTCAGGAGGGAGCCTGCTTCTCTCTCTCCCTCTGCCTGCCTCTCTGCCTACTTGTGATCTTTCTCTCTCTGTCAAATAAATAAAATCTTTTTTAAAAAATTGCATTTTGAGCAAGAAAAACACAGTGTGACTGATGTAAAAACAGTGAATGTGCCTGAGTGGTTGGGGCTGTAGCAAGATCTGTCTTTTATATTTTTTTGGTTTTTAGTTTTTTTGCCTATTCTAGTGTCTATATTAGATTCAATCTGGACAAAATGTAAGCTCTAGTGACCAAGAATAAATTTTTCTTACTATTTTTTATTTTTATTCATGTGATTTGGAAAGATATTTTATAGATTAATTTGGAGAACTGTGGCAGAAAGCAGGCATACCATTTATGTATTTTTAACATGAGCTTCTTTTTAATGTGAAAGTAATAAATGCTCATTTATAAGATAAAGAAAAACAGTATAGAAGACAGTCAAAATAATTTATTTTATTTAAATTATCTAGAGATAACCACTGTTAAAATCCCAGTGCATGTGCTTCACTTTTATATATGGGTATATGAAAAGCTGTATGTGTAGTTTTTAATCCTGCTCTTTTCACTTCTATTTACATTGTAAGCATTTTCCTTGCCACCTAATATTCTTCAAAAAACATGATTTTCGGTAGCTGAATATTTTCCCATCAAATTCCATAATTTATTTAGCTATCCTCCTAATGTTGGTAATTTAGGCAGTTCCCAATTTTTGTGCTCTTGTAAAAAGTACTTCATTGAATGTTTGACCCTGTTATAAAAATTACATGTAGTTGATGGTGAATGAAAGGTTAGTGCAATTAAAATGTAGTAAACAAAATTTAAAAGATGGTTAGAACCTCTTAAGGAGAAAACAAGTGGCAAGACTTTTGTGAATGAATAGAAGAAACTGAGGATAGTGGAAAAGACAGTTTCACACCAGATGGAATATACAGGAAGGTTCTTCTGTACTGAGGGGATGGTTGGTAAAATGTATTGATCCTTACCACCAAGTTTCTGTGAAAGAAATTTTACTAGGTCTATCAGGGTTTGCTATATAACAAACTATTTCAGAATTTAGTTGTTTAAAACATTACCCTTTAAAATTTATTCTGTGTAGTAGTAGGGCAGTTTTTCTCATCTGAGACGGCTTGGGCTTGGATTAGATGGTCTAGGATGGCCTCATCACATAGTTGCTTTAGAAGGGAAAGCTGCATTTTCTCCACGTGTGATCTCTCATCTCTCAAGGAAACTGTCCTGGGCTCATACATGATATCAGAGGAGTCCTTGCCTCTTTAGGAGAATTTCTTTGAATTTCTTCCATAGTGCCTATCGAAGAGTAGGTAAAAATAAGTCCTTAAATTAGTTGTTGGTCACTCTGTTCATGGAATTGTTCCATTTCCGTTGTTTTAAGACTTTGGGTTCTTTGGACTACTTTTTGGAATCATCTTTGGAGCTTCTTAGGAAAAAATCTGATATGTGAACTTCAAGTCCAAGGTTTTTTTTTTTTTAATATTTTATTTATTTATTTGACAGAGAGAGCAAGGGAGAGCACAGGCAGCGGGGAAGCGGCAGAGGAGAAGTGGGAGAGGGAGAAGCAAGCCCCTCGCTGAGCTTGGCGCCTCATGTGGGGCTTCATCCCAGGACCCTGGGATCATGACCTGAGCTGAAGGCAGTCCCTTAACGGACTGAGCCACCCAGGCGCCCCAGTCCGAAGGTTCTGATTCAGTAGGTTGCAGCCAGGTCTAAGAATCTTAGCACCCTAAGTACCCTTAGGATTTTCTGATGCAAATAGGTTAGATTTTGAGAAAACTATTCTAGTTTATGACTGAGTGTATTACAAAAGCGTAAGGGAAATTCATGAAATACATGTGGATAAGAGATGCAACAATTTAAAAGTTGATATCCTAATTTGAAAAGAATAGGTTGTGTCCATTGCATGCTTTCATTAAACAGTTCCTTTCCTCTTTTGTTTTGTTGTGGCTGACTCTTCTGTGCTATAAGATGGACTAGACTGAGGAAGCCTTGAATCTAGAGAGTGGAAGTGGTTTAGAATTGAGCAAAAACCAGGGATCCGAACTCAGGAGCAAGACTGGAGGTCTATTTGTTGTTTTGGGGAAGCGCACATGGATTTAAAGCACCAAGAAAAAAATTCCAAAATCAAAATACAAACAAACAGACACATATAAATGAAGCTACTATTAACCTGAGGACTGCACAGAGTTGCAGATATGACATACAGAAACAAGAGAGAAAGAAAAGATGATGGATGGTGATCTAAGCATTAAAAATGCTAGATTAAGGTTTATAGGTAGATGTGAGAAATGTAGTTAGTAGGATATCAGGATTAAGGGTTAGAAAATCTAATAATTTGTGGAATATAGTTCAGATTGGAGAGTTACCTAGTTCTGGAATACCAAGGGCAGAGTCATCCTGTGACTAATTTTTTTTTTTCAATTTCCAGACATAAAGGAGTATATATTGTATGATTCTGTTTTATGATGTTCAAAAAGCAGGCAGAACTTAACCTAATATAATAGAAGTCAGAACATTGCTTACCTTTGGTGTATGAGGGGGAGTCCCAATGAGTAAGAAGATGCAAGAGGCTTCTGTGGTGTTAAATAGTATTTTACATTTTGATCTGGATTGAGGTTCCATAGACATATGTTTTTCAAAACTTAATTGGGCTGTACATTTAAGATTTATGTGCTTTATGTTGTATCTCAATAAAAAGTAAGAAAAAAAATGCATGAAAGAGGCTTTTAAAACAACATGTACTTCTAGATACTGTCAAAGGAGGGAGGCTTAAGTCATTTAAATGAGGAAAAAACACAGCTTCTGATTTTGTCAGTGAAGAAACTGAGGAAAGTGGAAAGGACAAATTCACACCAGATGACATGTACAGGAAGTTTCTTCTGCACCAAGGGAATGGGTGGTAAAATGTGTTGACCCTTACCACAGTTTCTGTGAAAGGAATTTTACTCAGTCTATCAGTTTTTGCTGTGTAACAAAATTCTTTTTTTGTATAAAAGGTTTTATATCTTCATGGATTCCATATTATATATTACTAGAATGAGGCAAGTTTTGTACCCCCTTCTATTCCTATTTTTTGTTTTTGTAGTTGAAAACACTGATAAATATTTTCACCTAATAAGTAGGTGGAAACATTTTTCTAGTGTTGTCACTATTTTAAGTCCTTTATCAGTCTTATGTCAAAAATCATATGGGGATATATTATTAAAATTATATTTCAGTTGTCAACTTGATAAGGATCTCCTTCAATTTCCTTGTAAGCAAAGAATTAGAAGTCATTTCTCTTGCAAAAGAATTTATTATCCAGTTATTAGTCATGTACTTTGTCAACAACATAAAGGCTTTCCCAAGCCTTTTCAAGTAACAGTCATTCCTGTTATTTTTTCATATAAAGGCACCTTGCTTAACTCAATATACTCAGAAAAGGTTGGTGAAATAAAAATATCATTTATTTTAATACATTTATGCAAACATACATTTTTGATAAAGCACTTTTTTCTTAGAAAGTATCTTATATTTATTTCTATCAAAACTTTAGCTATAGACTTAACTCTTTCAGCTCATGGAAAATATTCATCTTATACCTAATTGGAAAGTTCAGTTTCATTGTCAAATCAGCCAAGGCAAGCTGTCACAGAATGTCTAACTTCATTTTTAAATTTACAAAAGACTGATATTTTTCTCATGATACCCACATCACTTTTGATTTCCAGAAGTGATTCTGATGAGTAAAGCAGGGATATTGAGTCTTAACATGAATTTGCTAGTAAGGTGGCTGCACCTCTAATATTTTGTGCTTGTGTGCCCACAGGGCTCTCCCTCAGGGCTAGTGTCAGTAGGCAGTGAAGGGACAAGATGGAGTAGGCAACAAAAATTGTCTTCACTCATGCTATCCTACTCAGAATTTATGTAAATTCAAATGATTCCAATGTGGGCCAAATTACCCTGTCTTTAATTTCACTTTTAGCCCTTAATGGATGTAGGTATACCATAAAGATGGACACAAAGCTATGGCTTGTATATGTTGTGGCTTGATTTAAGAAGTCTTCACAGATATCAGTGTTTCAAATTGTTCCTTTGGTGGATGCCAGGGAAATGTATACCTCAGCACAGTGCACCGTTGTGAGGTTCTAGATGAATAAAAACAAATAGGCTTTTTCTTTTCAAAGTGAGAAAAGAGTGAATATCAAAAGGCAAGTGGGAGAGGAGAATGTGTTTGGTTCCTGGGCTGACTGCTCTAACTATGGGCTATTTATTTCCTGTTTGAAGGTAATGCATGTATAGGCACAAACGTACATACGTGTAACATGTATGAAAACAAAGTAGCTGAAATGATTTTGTTGGCCTTTTATTTTTAGTAGTTAACTTTGGCAGATGGAAGACAAAGCGTTGTTATGTTACTGTTATTTTAAATGGATGAGGAGGCGTGTATTTACTTATATTTCCTTTTTAAAAATTTACTTGTCCTTTCGATTATTTTAAAATGTTTTATATTTTCAGAGCAGTTATAGGTTCACATTAAAATTGAGAGAAAGCTATAGAGATTTCCCATGTACCCCTGTCCCCATACATTCAGAGCCTCCTCCATTATCAACACTCCCCACCAGAGTGATACATTTGTTAAAATTGATGAACTTATGATGACACATCATTATCACTTAAAGTTCTTAGTTTACATTATGGTTCACTTGGTATTGTACATTCTGTGAGTTTGGACAAATGTACAATGACAGATATCTACCGTTCTAATATTATTTTCACTTCCCTAAAAGTGGTGTTTTGTCTGTTCATCCCTCCTCCATCCTCCCAGCCCTCCACCTCACACCTACTGATCTTTTTACTGTCTTCGTAGTTTTGCACCTCCTTTCAATTTTGTATGTGCCAGAAATTCATAGGATGCTGTAAGATTTCAACAGATCTGAAAGTTAGGAGAATGCCTTGCAGAGTTAAAATTAAAAATCCTGTCTTTTCTGGAAAGGTTGCCTACTGTCTAGCTAGAGAATAAGATAGAATTCATAGAAATAGAATCTCTTTGATTTGAAACTTAAATCAGGAAAATCCAAATGGCATTGGGTATAATACTTTGAAGAATTTAGGTTATGAATAAAAGGGAAGAGCACAATGCAACTTTGCCCTTTTTTTTTTTTTAAATAAAACAAAGTCTTAGTTCCATGCTTGATTGGAGGAAAGGGAGAAGAAGAAAGTATCAGAAGGAGACAATGAAATATTTATATGCAAACATGGGCTACTAATTTAAATGCATGATGCTGTTTTTAAAAAATATGCTAGTTTAAAAGTGAAAGTTATACAAGTTCTTTTAAAAATTAGGAAAAGAGCATAAAGAAAAAATAGATATTACTCATAATTACAATATTTAGAAGCAGTCATATAATACCTTTTTTCAGTTATTTGTACATGCGTATGTATTTTTGTATAGTTGAAATTATATTGCATATGTAATGTGGTTTTAACACCTGTCACTTTTAATATTTTGTTATTTAACTAAAAATTCCAGAAACCTAATTTTAGTGACTCTATGATATTTCATCATATAGATTTATCATAACTTAAGGCATTCTCTAGAAGCTGAAAAAGACAAGGAGACATATTTTCTCCTAGAGACTCCAGAAGGGAGTGCAGCCTTGCTGACACCTTGATTTTTAGCTCAGTGAGACCTGTGTCAGAATTCTGTTTTTTTTTTTTTTTTTTTTCAGAATTCTGTTGTTTTAACTCAGTAAGTTCATGGGGATTTGCCACAGCAGCAATAGCAAACTAATACATAGACAAGTGCCTTTTTTGGGATTCACTATGGCCTGGAATATTAAAACCTGCCTTTATTCATAAAATTTGCCTTATTATCATTCATATTTCAAATGCTTTTTGTCAAAACACTAATTAAAATATTTACTACAATTAGTTTTTTCTCCACTGACCTTAATAATATTAAACAGATGTTTATTTATTAATGTCACTTTACATTTTTCATGCACATTATTTATGATTTTCATTTTATGTACTGATCAAAATCCATTACCTTTATTACTTTAGTTGCCATTTCTGGGATTGGCTCACAGCCCTAATTTTATTCCTTTCCATTTTTACTGCATAGAATTGGAGAGCAATATCTCAAAAAATATAGAATAATACTAATACTTTTCTCCCCCAGTGAATCAGCCTGAAATATTTTTTACATAAATATTTCCATTTAAAAAGCTGTGATGTTTCGATCTCTTCAGGGTCTGAATTTATTTGAAAGTCTATGTTAATAGACTTTTCTTCATTCAGTAAACATTAACCAAGCACTGTAATATGCCAATTTTTTGGTAAAATGTTGATGATACAGAGATAAGAGATCTGTTTCTCCTTTTAGGGATGTCACAGTTTTATCAAGACCAAAGCAGAAGAGTAGGATAATGGTAGGCTGGAGTTGTGGCCAGCTTGCAAAAGGAACACATAGGGAACCCCTGTTATCTTTCCTCTGAACCATGTAAAGTTTTTTTTTTTTAAAGATTTTATTTATTCATTTGAGAGAGTGAGAAAGCATGAGAGAGGGGAGGGTCAGAGGGAGAAGCAGACTCCCCGCTGAGCGGGAAGCCCAATGTGGGACTCGATCCCGGGACTCCAGGATCATGACCCGAGCCAAAGGCAGTAGCCCAACCACTGAGCCACCCAGGTTCCCTGAACCATGTAAAGTTTTAAATGATCTGCCAGCTCCTTCCCTGGTCCCACTATAGTCCATTCTTGAGACAGAAATCAGAGTAATTCACTTAAATGTAAGTCACATCATGGCACTGTTCAGCTCAAGTCCCTCAGTGGCTTCTCAACTCACTCCTAGTAAATGCTGGATTTCTTAAGGTCTATTAGGTGAAAGGCCTCACATGTTTGCCTGTCTGTCATCACCACATTGCCCCATTCACAGAGCTCCAG
Source organism: Nasua narica (assembly GCA_028533885.1). Classification (NCBI taxonomy): domain Eukaryota; kingdom Metazoa; phylum Chordata; class Mammalia; order Carnivora; family Procyonidae; genus Nasua; species Nasua narica. The sequence continues at coordinate 61,087,356 of CM052809.1, read as the reverse complement.
GCACGAAGGCATCCTTCCTGTCAATACATTCTGAGCATGTTCCCACCTCAGGCTTCCTGCACTTGTAGTTCTTTCAATCTTGACCCTTCTTCCTCTGAATACACAGAGGTTTGTTCCCTCACTTCCTGGGAATTACTGCTTAACTGCCTTTGAATCATTAAGGCTTTCCCTGACCTTCCTATTTAACAGCAGTTACCCTACTGGTTGGGATGTCCTACCTCCCCCAGCCTGCTCCTTTTTTCTGCTATCCTGTGCTTTCTTTTCACTTACATGTCTTATTATTCCCTGTGGTTTATTAGGTGTTTTATCTCTTCTCGTTCTCCATTCATTAGAAGGTATACTCCAGGAGAGATTTTAGTTAATGTGATCACTGCTGTGCTTCCATGTGTAAGACATACTTGGCACATAGTAGGTGCTCGTATATTTGTTGAATTCATGGTCAAATGAATGGAATTTGATTCACTTTCAGAATGTCAAAAGTATTTTCCTGTAGAAGTTAATGTGAAATAGGTTTTGAAGGATGACTAAGAGTGACTGTGAAGGGAGAAGTGAAGGTATGCTAAGCAGAAGAGAAGGCAGGCAGCAAAGCAAGGTCTCCCAGAGTATTAGCCTCTAAATGGATTAAGATCGCATCAGAGATACTCAGTCTTACCTCCAAGAGAACTTGTAAACCAGTTCGTGTGTATGTTTTATCTTTCCAACTCAAAAGACAAATTCTTTCCATTACCAGTAGAAAGAACACTGAAGATGGATAGACAACTGCCTGTCCAAGACAAATGGAAGTACAGTGTTATCTTAAAGATTTTATTTATTTATTTATTTATTTGAGACAGAGAAAGTGAGAGAGAGCATGAGAGGAGAGAAGGTTAGAGGACGAAGCAGACTCCCCGTGGAGCCGGGAGCCCGATGCGGGACTCGATCCCGGAACTCAAGGATCATGACCCGAGCCGAAGGCAGTCGCTCAACCAACTGAGCCACCCAGGCGCCCCGGAAGTACAGTGTTATCTTATTGGATGAATAAAAACACTAACCCTGGTCATACATGTTCCCAGTAGTATGGTTTTTGTATGTAAGAACCTTACAGGGATGGAAACTCTTAACTTGAGAAGTTTTCCTTTTATTTGGGCAAAACATTTGTTCTGTTTCTGCCTCAGTGTTTCTGTTTTCAAATTTCGAAGTACATTTTGGTGACAGCTCTGCTTTAGGCTGACTTTCCTTAAAAGTTTTATAGACATCCAAATTTAGCGGCTGGTAGAATATGTTAGTACCTCATACAGAGGATAAAGGAGAGGATATCTTTGAAAAGCAGTCATTGAAGGCTGGGAGTGGTAGATGCAGTGTTAGATGATATGTAGAATTACAGAAACATAGTCTGGTATAAAATTGCCTTCAAGATACTTACAATTTGATGAAAAGAGTAAAATAAACAATAAAGTTTCTATTATCAAAGCCACAATGTCCAGGCACCATGATAAGGGATTTCATAATCATTTAGTATCCCTAGCAACCTTACTATTGTGTTTACTTTACAGATGATGTAAATGAGGTTTGGAGAGACTAAGTAACTTGCCCAAAGTTACAAAACTAGAAAGCAGTAGAGCCACTTCTTGACTCCAGATCTGCTGATGATGTAAATGAGGTTTGGAGAGACTAAGTAACTTGCCCAAAGTTACAAAACTAGAAAGCAGTAGAGCCACTTCTTGACTCCAGATCTGCTGACCTCCAAGCTCATACAGCATTTTCCCTGAAAACACCCAAGTTCTGTATTTAAAAGAAATGTATTAATAGTTTCATATGGGAATGTATATACATATGTATGTATATATATGCAGTACAATAATAAAATAATATAAGCAACTAGATATGTATATATGTGCATATCTACATATGTATATAAACATGCATGTTTATATATATTTCATATATATATATGCCCACTTGTTTATAATATTGGAGCAACTAAAAGCAAGTAAATTAATCTTTTCTCTGTGCACTTGGCTAAACTTAAATACCAAAATACAGAAATTACCAACATTCCCCTGAATTTAATTATATTTTAGGGGTTAGGTGAAAAGTTTTAATCATTTTATAGACTTTTATTTTCCTAAGAAGTCAGAAAAATAAAAACAAATTATTTCCCAAAGTGTGTTTACTTTTCTTTGTTTTATATTGTAAAGTAATATCAGTCATTAAGGAATCTAATGTATATAGTACTCTGGGTTGATTTAAAAGATAAATATCTTGGGGCCCCTGGGTGGCGCAGTTGGTTGAGCGACTGCCTTCGGCTCAGGTCATGGTCCCGGAGTCCCGGGATTGAGTCCCGGGATCGAGTCCCACATCGGGCTCCCGGCTCCGTGGGGAGTCCGCTTCTCACTCTGACCTGCTCTCTCACACTCTCTCTCTTTCCTAATGAATAGATAGATAAAATCTTTAAAAAAAAAATAAAAAAAATAAAAGATAGATATCTTTTAAAATAAGCCACTTTATAAAAATTTGACATTTAAAGAAGTGTATTAACTTTTTCAGGCCCCCATTTATTGCTCTGCTGGAGTAATTCATTGGTCTATTGTACATCCTGGAGTACTTTGCTGGCAAAGTGAAGAATGTCATCTGTTAAAAATCCAGAGAATATGCTAGCTTCTGTAGAACCATAATGACTTATTATAAACAAAACAAAACAACACAACACAACTCTGGAGATTTTGCTGAAGGTTTTGCAAATAGTCTTCCATGCCTCTGTAAAAACTTTCATGTTTCTGAAATTCCTAAAAATTCAGTAGAATCTCATTTACTTGATGTTGGTATTTTAAAACTAGTTCTAATTTGAAGAGTGATTCCCAAGTCACCTAAATTACATTATCTGTACGATGTACAAATAGGAAGGTTGAAAATTTGGTGCTAGTGCAGTCTGCCTCTAGAAACAGCTAATATCAAGCAACTGTTTTTAAAACTCTGAAAACAGAGTTAGCTCACAATTTGTAAGGCACCTTAAAAAAAAAAAAGCAGAAAGGAAGAGGATAAAGCTCTGTTTACATTTTATTTTTTTCTTGCAACTCTTTTTTCTAATCCCTTGTCAAATAGTCATTTATGTCAATAGCAAATGGTTTGCCTAAAGGAGAATCCCTTTATGTGTTTGTCTCACTCACGGAAGATCAAATAATGTTGAATTTATGTATCTTTAATTCACAGGTGTTTCTCCTGGGTCTCTGTTATTTTAGATCATTAGAACTTTACTTTCTTAAGGTAGAAATAGCACAGATGTATTTATATGGATGGAAAACAGACTTTAGTTTTATTTTATAAAATCAAACTTTGAATCTTTAAAAAAAAAAAAAAACAACCCAGGGTCTTCTTTTGCCACTTTATCTCGATAGCACTTGAATGAGCCAATGAACTCAGAATGAAGGAGTCTTGGTCTTCTTTGAATCTTACTTTGTATTTCTCTTCTACATACATCTAATGAGTGGCCAGATCTGACTTTTCTTTTGCAACACTTCTCATTGCTTTCTATTTTTGCAAGGCTGCTATCACAAACCAAGTTCATGTCCTTACTGTCTAACACCTGCAGATGCGGTGATGGTGTTTCTGTTTACAACCCCAGTTTCAATTTCTTCTGCACATCCCCTCTGGAACACTGATTAACGTCCTGCTCAAGAACCAATAATGAGTCTCATTTTGGAAATCATACTTGAATTCTTGGAACTCAATTAAGGGTCTTTACAAGCTGACCCCAAACCTACCTTTCTAGAGTTATTTCTATTTCAATTTACCATAAATGCTATAGGAAAACTGCACAATAATGTTCTTGGTATATGATATGATTTTCCTGTGGGTCACCTTTGCTCATGATATCTTGAAAATAACCTTCAGCAATTTCAGATACATTAGCATATATAAATTGCCCTAAGTTTATATAGATCTGGAATATAAGCCTAAGACCAGAAGTCTTGCTTTTAACCACTATGATATTAGGCATCTATATTTGTTTAATGCTCAAATGAATGAATCACACCATTTTCCTCCCTAATAAATGACAACACTGTAGCATCCTGGGAATGAACATTTTGGGTTAAATCTAAGAAAAAACCTGCATATTATCTGCCTAATAAACTTTTGAGGTAGTATACAGAAAGAATAAGAGGATGAACTCTGGCCATAGATTTGAATCCTGATTGCTACTTGCTAGCTCCTTAATCTTGAACACATTATTGAACTTCCCTCTGTCTCTTCATTTATAAATTCTATCTATCACATGTTTATAAGGAGGATTAAATGAGTTGACATATGTAAAGCACTTAAAATAGTATCTGAAACTGCAAACCAACAGAAAAGTAAAGACTATTAAAAATACAACAAACAAATTTCAGAATGTCAAAATTTAGAAATCTAAAGACCAGTGTTCATTACCTCTTTAACTTGATTTGTATCCAAATTTCTTTACTGGATACATTTCCTACAATCACTTGCAACCTTTGGGTGTTATAAAATGAGAAGACCCTTTCTCATTGTAACCCAGTGAAAGAAGACATGTGACTTGGGTTAAGCTGTCCCTTGAAGGCTCCACAGCCAAAATTGCTTCTACTGACCAAGAGACTTTCTCCACAATGTTGCCATAGTCTTTGAAAATGCTGAAGGTCAGAAGGATTGAGAACCTTGAAAAGAATTATAATAGCTAATTAAAATGCTAAGATCATTGATCAATAATGTATGCCAGTCACTGTTTTAGGTATTAATCATTTCAGCTCCTTTAAGTCTGATAACCAAATGAAGTAGACACCATTATAATATATCCTCCCTTTTTTAAATGAAGAAACTGAGGTAGAGAGGAAGTAAATAACTTGCTTATAGTCGTATAAACAGAAAGTAATGGAACCAAAATTGAACTGAGAAGTCTTAATCAGTCTGATTTCAGGGAAACCCCTCTCCCATCACTTTAGTTAGTGTAAATATTTACCTCTTGTATCAGTTTACTTGGGCTGCCATAAAATACCACAGACTGGGTGACTTAAACAACAGAAATAAATTTTCTTACAGTTCTGGAGGGCAGAAGTTCAAGATCAAAGCTGTCTGCAGGTTTGGTTTCCTCTGAGGCCTTTCTCTTTGGCTTGCAGATGGCCGCCTTATTGTTGTGTTCTTCCATGTTCTTTCCTTTGCTCACATGACTGTTTTGTTCTATGTGTTCAAATTTCCTCTTCTTATAAGGACACCCCTCCGATTGGATTAGGGACCACCTACTTTAAGAGCTTCATTTTAACTTACTCACCTCTTTAAAGACCCTGTGACCCAAATACAGCCACATCCTGAGTACTGGAAGTTAGGGCTACAACATGTGAATTTTGGAAGGATATAGTTTAGCTCTTAACACTTCTGTAATCTGTAACCCCAGAAACCCATTTCTGGAATGTGTTGCATTTAAAAAAATTTAACTGAAGCTGTAATAAGCTTCAGGCAAAAAATTTCAGTCTTTCATGTTTCTTTGAGTTAATAAGCATCTGATGATTTTGTCAACATTAACACTTACTTACCTCCTGTCCTTTCCTATCTTCTAACATTCCCAATTCTTGGAAACTTCTTACAGTTTTATCCCATATGGTGCCCTCATCTGTGTCTACCTGTCCCTGCTGTTTTGCTCACTAGATCCTGTCTTCTCTCAAAGAGTGGAGGTTCTGGGAGAAAAATTATTTGTTTGTCCCATAGTTCTCTTTTGAAAATTTGCATGTACTTAGTTCTCTTTTCATATGCAGTTTCCCACATGACTGGTGAAGAGGGAGAAGGAAGGATATGGACCTTCTCATGTTCATAGTCTCTATTCCATGGCATAGCTTTAATTGAACACTTGCTCTGAGCTAAGCACTGTGAGAAAGTGTTTCATATCCATTCGTATTTTCAGTTTCACCTGAGTTTTATGTTAGCTAAATTTATTACCCCCATTTACAGATTGTTATCCCTATTTGCTGGTGTTTAAAGAGATTATTTTAGTTACTACGTGTCACAGAGCTAGTAAATGGTACAGCTGGAATTTACACTTCAGAGATTGGCTTCTTAACCCTGGTGATATATAGTGGCCTGGCTTTTATAACTGATAAACATTTATCATTGTATTTGACATTGCTGAGCAATTTTTCTCTATAATGGTGAAAATTTGTAGAAATTCATTTAAAGGAGGTTATCCCAATTATGTAAGTATAACATTTTCGTCTTCATGATTATCAGCTATTAGAGTGTGGAGATTATCAAAATGAATACCTTTAAGTTGCAAAATGACTGTATGTTAAGAAATTTATACCTATATGTAAAAAGTCTCTTTTAGAGCCCCTGGGCTGCATGCAGGTGCTAAACATAAATGGAACCCTGATAGGCTCTGAGAAAAAGAATCCCATGTTCCAAGTATAAGTAGGAAAGCCAAATATTGCACTGATTCTGGCTCTGGGAAAAGTACATACTGTTATATTCCGGCACATCAGAATTTTCCAGGGATGTGCCTGGTGTCTTGGAATTAAGCCAATGTGATTTTCCTGCCATCTAAGTCTTGCTTCTTTATAGGTCTCTGTGCCATGTTCATTATGTAAATCATAGCTTCCTGTCCCTGAATTGTGAGATTTTTCTCTTTCTCTATACAAATGGAAACACCCTCACCATTTTCCAGAATCTTGCAGATATAATCATCATTTGTCCCTTTATAGCTACAGGCTTTACTTTATACAAATGTATGAAGGACAGAACTGATGAAGGGAAGTTGTTCATACGTACCCATACTATTCAATTATTATTATTTCTTTTATTTATTGATATTAATATCTAAAAACAACCCCCAGGCTGTTTAATTTTAGCAGATAGGGGAATATTTTACCTTTCTGTTGGTTTTCTTGTACTTAAAAACTTAGACACAGGCTTTAAAAAATTATGATGTTGTATGTAATACTCAGTTTCAGATACATTTTACTAGTCCTCAATCTTAGTTTAGTCTGACAAATACTTTTAGAGTCTTTGGGGAGATATTGTAATTTATTTATCAGTTTAGAAAGATCAACAAACCCAACATCAGCAACTCAGTAAAAATAGAAATTGATGTTATGAAGAATCACTGAAAACCACGTACCTATGATTTTTAAAATGTCATTTAATTAGAATAAAATGTAAATATTGATGTATTTTCATTGAGACTTGGGGTTAGTTTTTAGTATGGAAGATTAATTAAATAGAATCTAAATAAAGTAATATATGAATGCCTACCATTTTATATAAAATTAAAAGAACAAATGAATTATCTAGATTCTAAGGAGCATGTATCCAGTTGACATAAAGTCATTCAGAAAAAATCTTCATATTGCTTAAATGACATGATGAAATGATGCCTGACTCTCAACTTTAGAGAGAGAGAAGAATCTTTTAAAGTCAATGATAAGGGGAAAATTATTTAATTCTGGTCATAATGAAGATTTTTGATAGGATTTAAATATCTTGAAAATCCTGAACCTTATTCTCTGTAAATTTATATGATCTTACTTGTAATTACTAGTGAATCACTGCTGAAGACACAAATTTATTCCCATTATTTTTGATGATAGACAGTTCTTTATCCAACCAGAAAGTTTAGGAATCCAGCAAGTTTAGGAATGCAGACATACCACAAAGTGTGAAATATGGCAGAGAGGGGAATAATATGGCCATTGTAGCAGGCTTGGAGAGCAATCAAAAAAGCCTGCGAAATGGCCGGGTGGCTCTCCAAATTCTGATTAGGAATTCCAGTGTAGATTAATGGGGACCTGACTGAAATCAATACATATCTTTTGAATACTGGCAGTGGGTTTTATGTTGAGAATCCCCAAGATCATCCACAGACTTGAGGATTAAAGGATACATAGGGCTCAGAAAAGCCGTTATATTCAGAGTGATGGTTTATTACAGTGAAGGGATATAGATTAAAATCAGCAAAGCGAAAAAAGCTTGTGGGGCAAAGTCCAGGGACTGGCAAGTTTCTGGGGTTTCCTTCCAGTGGATTTGGATAGGAATGTACTTAATGGTCCTGAAATGATGTGTAACAAAATATGTGAAGTGTTGCCAGCCAGGGAAGCTCACTCAACCCTTGATGACGAGGGTTTCTATTAGGCATATGTCATGTAGGCGTCCTCATGACTGACTTCAGCTAGTCAGACTTTAGAGCCACCCCAAATCAAACTGAAATAAGAGTAGCCCAAGGCTTCAGTCATTAAAAAACATTCTTATCAGGAAGAATATTTCCATGGTTCAGAGCTCATGTCCCAGGAGCCAGGTCAAGGGCCAGTCTTAAGACAGTTTCCTTTGGAATGGGCAGCGTTTGAAAAGCCCAATTGTGATAAGTTTATAGTTACAGAAAGGTAGATATTTAGGTTATTTCCCTACAATTTTATTCAAATACATTTTCTCAAAGTAATTAAAAGGAAGTTGTAGGGTTCATGATGATAAGAGTTCTACCTGTGGGAGAAACTACTTTTCTGAATCTTTTATTAATGGAAAGTTTAGTAAATCATTTAGAGTTCTAGAAGGAGACCCATGTAACTCAGTATCCTTTAATAAAGGAAAGAGTACATTTTACATCAAATCAAATATTTGTATCTTTTTGACACAGATAACCCCAAAGTTGGTATCATTTTGTTTGCTTAGTAACCAGTGATAGAAAAGTTGCATCTGTGGTTAAGTTAAAAGTAATAATAAAACAATGTTCATTTTTATATGATGAAATATGCATCTTAAATTAGAATTCCCCACATCCCAATATGACTACTGAATATAATTGATTATTTCATTAATATGTTACTCTATTTTTACCAACATATCTCTGAATAATAAACATATCTGTCAGCTCTAAGAAAAAAAATTTCTTTTTCCTTTGTATGAATTCATATTTTTTTGGAAAAGTAAAAAGAACAAGATATAGAACCTCAATGGTTTCAAATAGTAGTATAGTATTTTTTTTTTTTTTAGTAGTATAGTATTTTTATATTGAGCTCTGATTTATAAGTCCAACCCCCAGAGGTACACACAGGTTTATCATCCAGCTATAAATGTCTAGACGTGTGATGGAATACAAGGTCTAATTTCTGAAATGTATTTGGATGATGCATTGCTCATTGATAGATGCAGCTGAAGCCAAAAAAAAAAAAAGTTTTTTAAAAAAGGTTAGTCATACAATGCATTATATTAAAGCTTTTAGATAAAAGGCAAAAGTATCTAATGTGATATTATTGGGGAAAGATGAAGGAACATGATCATTTTTGTTTGTTGGCTTTCTTAGTTTTTTTAGACCCTCATAATCTCTTTCAGTTTTGGAGCAAACGCATATCAAGTGGGGACAGATTATCAGTGGTTAGTATTAGAATCAGGGTATCATGAGAAATGTATATTATAGGCAGGATACTATTACTTTTTGCTAATAGCTCATGCTGGCATTAATTAGCTCTAACATAAAAATAATAGAAGCCATGCATGCCTCTTAATTTTATGCATACTTTGGAGATTCCTTTCTCCCATGAAAATGATTCGTTCAGTTAAATCTCAATAACAGTAGACCTAACACCCTTCATTACAAATTCGGAGTGGCATATATGTACATATTTTTTAAAATAGCCAGATTGCTTATGTTGTTTCAAAAAACAGTAGAACTTGAGTTGACACAAAAGAATATGACTGGTTATAAATATATCATAGCTGGAAAAGGAAATGTGATAATAATTTTTTGACGAAGAGCAGAGCAACTAAAGATAGTTCTAGATTCCACTTCAGTTTAGGATATAGTGATGGGAATGGTTTGCCACAATTGCCACATTTCTCCAAATAAAACTTTCCTAAGATAAAACCAAAACTTAAGCCCAAGAAATCCTGAGCTCAGAGCTCAGAGAAAGATTGTCAAATGTCAGTTTCAGGTAAGGAAATAAAGATAGATATTACTAATCCATAGACCATTTCTTAAGGACTCCAGTATCAAAAGTCCATTTTACCACTGACCTGTGGTTCTTACTAGTTCTCCTTCTTTTAGAAGTTGTATTTCTCATCAAATTTGACAATTTTAGATAGATGAATGACATTTTGATTGACAGCTTGACATTGCTAGATAAACTAATTCATTTTTGGAATAAATTCAATGTCCAGTGGCTCAGAGGCTTCATACTGAATATGTCAGAACTTTGTTTAATAAGTGCTTATATTTGTGTGATTAACAGTAACCTAGAAAGATCGAATTAGAAGAGTTTTATGATAACTTATTTTTTGTGACCGTTTCTTAAGTTTGGGTATTTTTAAAACTCTAAGGTCAGTTCAGACTCTATTCTTAAGTAGTGCTTTCTGAAGTGGTTTTCCCTGGAAGACATCCCAATTTGCTTTTTAAGGAATCCAGATTTTCAAAAGTATAAACGTACAGTGATTTTATTTTTGAAATTCAGATGTAACATACAAGTCAGTTTACTTTTAATTGAAGACTTGCCTTCCCATTAGAGAAGATAGATTGATAAATAAAATCTATTACTGTATTATCCGTGTTCCTCAGAGTAAAGTATAACTCAAGTACGTGACATATCATTTTGCTAAAACTCTGTGATCATAAAAATTACAACAGCTACCTTCTAATACTTCCAAATATGGAAGATTAGCAAAACAACAACAAAAATTCAATTAAATTCAAGACATATTTGTTGAGATCTAACTTAGTGGAAAACACAGTATTATATCCTTTGAGTGATACTAGAACAACGGAAGTGTTCCAGTACAAAGAAATTATGATTTTATCATGGCTGGTAAACATAACAGCTGTTGTTATAAGTAGAGGCAATGAAGCATCCAAGAATTCTTAAGAAAAAGAGGAAACTAGTATGAACTCAAAAGATCTGGAGACGACTCGATTAGGGAAGTGAGAAAAACTGGTCTTAAATGAGGGGTACAATTTGGACAAATGGAGGGAAGAAAACAGGAAGGCTTTGGGGAAAATTATAAACAAACAAGAAGGTTGAAGGAGTTAGGGCCATAAGGATGTCTGCAGTATTAGACATCAACACTTTGCGGGCTTGGACTTGGCTGTATTGAATTAATAAGGAATTCTATAAAGCACAGTGTTTTTGTACTTTCAATTTCTGAAGAAAATCTGAGTATTGTGTTTATATTCCTCCTACATTTAGACTCTTGTGTCTCCTTTTCAATGCACTTTGACCCTAAATATTGTAGATGCCTAATGATAACTCTTTAGGATTTAAGGAATCCATATCTTGAAAGATATCAGAAGGAAATTCAAATATCTATTATCCTAAATTTTATCCTAAAATTTCTTGAAATACTGCAAACTTGAAGAACACTTCAAGTTCTTCAGACTTGAAGAACTGTAAATAAGAGTTCTTGTTGAAGGGCCCCTATTCTGTCCTTTTCAGGAGGCTTTCAGGTGATTCGGCTTTCCTTCCTGATCCCCCAACACAGCTATTCTCAGTATCTCTACTGTGCTCTATCTTCATGTCCTGGTGACATTTGTGCTAAGGAACAGTAAGGTATTAATTCATTTCCATATGTTCACAAATCAAAGGCATTATATTCCTGCTGGTGAGTCATTTCCAGGGTAGTAGTAACTGAGGTTTGAGATCGGGGTCTAGAAACCCATTAAGCTTCCTTAAGTAAATGGCTTGTTTCTTTTGCTGTTTTTTTTTTTTTTTTTTTTTCAATTCTAAATCCTGGTGGCTCCAAACAAGATATGATGGATGGAAGTGAAAAAGTAGATTGTTCTATAATTTATTAAGCTGGGATGGATGGAATGAGAGAGGAAGAGAGAAGGAAATAAATCAAACCAGAGGTTTGAAATGGTAAATCAAGGCATAAGCAGCACTTCAAAATGTTTCCTTTGGTTGTAAACTGCCACTTTATCACATTGCATACAGGATAGAGGATAAAAGTCTCTCAAATAGAGTGTCTGGATCTGAACTCTTGGCTTGACTATTACCTAACTATATCCTCGGGGCAAGTTACACAACCTCTTTTTCTGTAAAATTGGAAAATCCTAGTATGTATCTCAGCATTGTGCTGATTAGTAACTGTGAAGTGTATACTGGTAGGTATACACTAGGTACTTGATAGGTATTTAAAGTTGTGCCTGGCTTATAGTGAGTGCTCAATAAATCCTAGAAATTATTATTCAGTGGAGATTATTATTTCTATTGTAGCTCAGTGGACTTTATAATTCTAAAATATTTCAGAATTAGAATAATCATGTCCACTGATCTTTTGCAGAGTGCCATATTGGAGACATTTGAACTACGTTTGCATACCTAAGTGGTTTATAATTTACAATACCATAGCAGTTGGTTCATAGAATATCAGTCATAAGAGTGTACTGTAACAGATTACTTCAGAAGACGGAATGGACAGAGTTAGCGGACAGAGCCGTGGAAAGAAAGTTGTGATCGCTTTGGGCATAGGTCATGTTTAGTAATCTGTGTGACATCTAACATTAATAGATGAGACAAATATTTTTAGTTGAAAATGTTAAAGGTTAATAAAAATTAATAGTTGCAGGTTAATATAAATTAAATTGGAAGGTTAAAAATAAGAGATGTCAGAACTTCACACATGCTGCAATCAGTGAAAGCACTTTAGCATCCCAGAAATCTCTATCAGCATACAATTTGGCAAATAGAATGTGTTTGCTATGAAAATTTACCTTTAAGGTAAATGCCCTAGCTCCTTCTTCCAAGAAATTGCTATTTTTAAAGTATTCTTATGCAGAAATTCTAGAGCCATTGCAAATTACAAACACCATCTTTGTGCTGGTAGAAGACATCTAATAACCCTTTCACCCTTTGCTTTTTTTTGGTGTGGATAAAGGAGATTTCTACAGTACTCAGTGTAGCGAATGTGAATCTTAGATTCAGACCGCTTGATTTTCCAGTGTGGGTGGCTGAGAGGGTATCTATGAATTTACTTAAGTGTTTCCTTTTCTAGTTGAATTAGGAACCAAAATAAAATGTGATGGACATCACTATGATTTATTAATATCGGATTCTCCTTTTTTCACCTTAAGAAAGGTCATACTTTTCAGTTACCTTGCAGTTACGAGAGACTAGTTTCTAATTCTAACCAGTGCAACATGAACAAAAGTCAGTGTGAGGCTCCTAGTCTGAGGCTGTGCAAGGTCCTGCTGGCATCTCTGGACTCTCTTCTGTCTGAGGAATTGTGGAAGCAACCTCTGGGATCCTAAGGGATTGAGATGATAAACCACAAAATCAGATTAACCCAGATTTCCAGGTTTTTGATTGGAGAATATCTGTGTCAAGAGTTGCCTGGGTTTGTAGAAGGCTTAGCATAATAGAAAAAATAAACTTTTGTTGTATTAAGCCACTGAAATCTTGAGCCTGTTTGTTATCACAGCATAGCCTTTCTTATCTTAAGTGATGTAGAGGGTTAAATAATCACTTATTTTAGAAAAAATGATTTTTGTTTAAACATATCTTCAGTTTGGGGAAGATTAAATTACTCACATTCAGAGAAAAAAATACTAAATAAGCAAAAACGTAGAATCATGATATCACTTTATCTATCTATCTATCTTCATTCTCCCATTGCTTTCAAGTTATTGCTGCTATATGTATGGGTGAAGCAGGGAAGCAGAATTCAGGCTGGGAAGTAAAGATGAGTTTCTATTTTTATTATTGATTCTATTTTTTTTTTGTTTTGGTTTGGGGGAGGATAAGTGCTAAGATTTCCCTCATAATCTATATTTTAGATAATTTTCCACTTAGCTCAAGATTACTTTGTGTTTCTGTAGTTTGTAAAAGAAAACTGCTTCAAATCCAACACACTAAAATGTAGCTACCTAAATTAAAGAGACAAAAGGAAACCAAGGCCAGGAATTACTAAATACTTGTTCCCTTGTCGAGGAAATTTTAGAAACTAGTGCAGAGTGAGTGGTGTAGGGTGTATGTGTGGGGCGGAAAGAGGGAAGAAGGAACTATTTTGTTGGCATCTCCAAGAAGTTAGTTCAAAATGGCCCACATTTCATTTCATTTCATTTTTTTTTCTGTAGAATTCATGCGTTTGTTATTTCTATTCTCCCCAGAAGACATGCACATATTAATATACTTGACTTAGATTGCTTGTAATGACTACCAAGTATGGCAGATTTCATTTTCCAAAGAGAGTTGCACCAGAATATATCCCAGCCCATGTTCTTTTCTTACAATGTAACACTGATACTCTGCCACTGAGAGGTAAGTTCCATGTTCTTCCCCGCTTGAGCCAGGACCAACCTATATAACAACTGCCTCTACCAAGAGAAAATAATGCAGTATGACTTCAGAAGCTAACTCATAAAAGGCTTCTGTATGTTTCTTTCTGAGGATGTGTGATACAGGAAGCCAT
>CM052809.1:60739811-61072889 GCA_028533885.1 Nasua narica | reverse complement strand
TTTTTTTTTTTTTTTTTTTTTTTATTAGGAAAGAGAGAGAGTGAGAGAGAGCATGAGAAGGGAGAAGGTCAGAGTGAGACGCGGACTCCCCATGGAGCTGGGAGCCCGATGTGGGACTCGATCCCGGGACTCCGGGATCATGACCTGAGCTGAAGGCAGTTGCTTAACCAACTGCGCCACCCAGGCGCCCCTTAAGTAAAGTTTTTAAAAATTAATTTTCATTGAGATATTTCTGTTTGATTATATTACATTAATTATATTATTTGAGATATAATTCACATGTCATCAACTTCACTAGTTCAAAGTATAAAGTTCAGTGGTTTTTAGTATAGTCATAAGTTTTGTGACCATTGCTGTTATCTAATTTAAGAACATTTCATCATCAGAAAAAGAAACCCTACATGCAGTAGCCATCACTCCCCATTCTTCTCCTCGCTCTTACCTCTGGGAAATACTAATCTATTTTCTATTTTTGTGGATTTGTTTATTTTGTATATTTTATATCAATGGAATCATACAGGATGTGGCCTTTTTGTGGCTTGTTTCTTTAACTTAGCATAATGTTTTTAAGGATCATCCATGTTGTATCAGATATCAATTTCACTCATTTTATGACTGAATAATATTCCATGGTATATATTCCATGGTATGGATATACCACATTTTTATTTATTTTATTGTTATTTTTTTATTATCTAATGGACATTTGGGTTGTTTTAATTTTTTAACTATTTGAATGTCAAATTGTTGGGTCATATGGCATGTGGTGTTTAGTGTCTTGAGGCACTGCCAACATCTTTTCCAAAATGACTGTATTATTTGATTTTTCATCAGCAATATATGAGGGTTCCAGTTTCTCTCCATCCTTAGCAACAGTTGTTAATGTATGTCTTTTTATTATAACCATCTTAGTGGGTGGGAAGGAAGTCGCTAGGTTTTGGGGTCCTTTGTTACATAGTTATGCTAAATGAAACGTATGGTTTGAATGAAACAAAGCTAAATTAGAAATCAGAAGATGTGAGTTCAAGTACCATTTTTATAGCTTGTAACTTGACCTTTACAAGTTATTTGCCCTCACGGCCTCACTTTTTTCATTTACATGATGAAGCTATTTCTCTCAGTTCTCAATATGTTTTAGTACATTTTTTTTCTTTTCCATACCATTTAGGTCAATTTATCTAAGTAACTATTGAGATTTAGGTAAACTTTACAATGAACATTTATCTATAGCATGAAGGTGCACATGGATTAATTTCACTTTTTAAAAATTAATAGATATCGGTCTAATAAGCAGTGGTCAATTACATGTGGTCTTGATTCCAGAAAAGACTGATGTAATGATAAATCTGTCACATTTAAAGCCGAGGTGAATTAGTGTCTTTATATGGGGTCTTTGGACTTACTGGTTACCTAAATAACTTGAGCTGTATAGACTGATACAACATATGACAGACAAATTGACTTATGGAAAATAAACTCAGCTAGTTTCCATTGCCCATTTGGATCCTATCAATATTAGAAAGGAATTTATGGAACCATTTTATGCTTCATGGCAAATACATTGATAGGACCAGTTGGATGTTGTTAAGAATTTGAGGTTATATCACAGAAAATCATTTAGTGTTTTTATTGACCATTTAAAACATAGGTGCATTAGTAAGAAATCCATGTCATTCAAGCAAAGTCAACTCAGTTGAAGTCCTAAACATCACGGTACAGTATAACCTACCTTTGATTAATCATGATTTGAAACTTCAAAACAAAGATGGATCCAGTATATAACAGTAACCTGGAATTTTTATCTTATTTATTTAATCTGCTTTATACACTTTGACTTCCTACACAATCATTCAGTTGATTGGGTACACTTTAAAGGGAAAAAAATGTCAGAAAACAATATTTTTTGGCTTCCATAAGAAGAAAATTTTACTTTTCTTAGTTTTTTTTTTTCATGTATGAATAACATGTCTGTAACCTATGTCACTGGGAAAGAACTGAGGTAAAGGAAGTGAAATTATACATGCAGTATTCTTAAAGAAACTTGATGTGTTTCCACTTGTGCACATGAACTTCAAGAAGATGATTTTGTTCTGTTATATTTCTCCATAACACTGAACAGGACTCTACATAGAATCATTTCTTTATAAGTATCAATTAAATGATAAATATTTAATCAGAATACAAAAGATTTACCTACACAATGCAGGTTATGATGCAAAATATTTAGTTTTAAGTCTGGAGTTTTGTCCACTTAAGTCAGTAATCGTGCACTTGTTAATTGTTAGTTAAAATCCTAACTGTACATATTGTTGGAATGGTTAAAAAAGGTGAGGTGTTCCTATAAATATGGCATAATACAGTGGAATAGCATTTATTTGAGAAATTGCAGTCATGGGCGCCTGGATGGCTCAGTTGGTTAAGTGTTTGCCTTCTGCTCAGGTCATGATCCTGGAGTCCTGGCATCATGCTCCTCGCTTAGTGGGGAGTCTGGTTCTCCCTCTACCCCCAACTCCTGCTCATGATCTCTCTCTCAAATAAATAAATAAAAACTTAAAAAAAAAAAGAAGTTGCAGTCAGATGCCAAACTTCTCCTTAAAAATGTCTTTTTTGTGGCACATCTCTTGTTAGGTATCAATTCAGAGACCTGGGTGGATCAATCTGAATGAAATCTTAAGTATAGACTTATACTTAATTCACATGTATTTAGAATGAGTAAGTAGACACAACAAGACAATACAAGGTAAGACTGAGGATATTTCAGTTAGATCCTGTGGCTCTTAGAATATGTATGGCTCTATTCAGTTCTGGTTTAGCTGAGCTACCTATAGTCAGGGTGTTGGCTTTTTTTTTTCTTTTTGTTCAGGGTTGCCTAGGTTACATGGTGTGTTATATTGTATCTCAAAGTATAAGGAAGACTTAAAACTAACCATTGAGAATTTATCCTCTTACAACTTTAGAGAGATCCAAAATAGAATACACCTGCAGGAGAATATAACTGAATTCCATTAAGCAATCATCTGCCAATATTTGAATTTTGAGAGTATGGTATTAAATGTCTTGTTAATTTAACTATGCTTGTAACACCAAGTTCTGAGATTATTTTGAAATAATGTTAAAATAAATATGAAATAACTCAAACTAGCATCAGAGACACATTGAAACATAAGTGAAAAACAGCACATGAATCTATCTAGCCAGTTTATATCACCCTAGAGATTTAGATAAAGAAAAACAAACATAACCTTTTCAGCTGTTTCTCACAAGGGAAAAAAGAAATGAAACATTTGATTATAATTGTTTTAATGAGCTATGATTCAAAATGATGAAGTTGTAATGGTTTGGGTAAAAAATATTCTGTTAATGAGCTTTTATTTCTATCCAAATCTACAAATAAAACTCTCCAAGGATAAAGTTTAGTGGCAAAGCAGTATTTACTTTCTGAAAATTAAAATACCTAATATTTATCTGCTTTATTTTCAACAAACATACTTATCAATTAGTGGTGTTAGCATAGAACACCGAGGGTTTAAAGGATACAAATAAAACTATACAGTGGACATAGAGTGCTTATGTTACTAGTTCCCACACTGAACTTTAGCTGTAAGGAAAGTTTCTTTGCCTGATATTTGGGAGTCATAATTTATATCTATTATTTTAATTGCTGGTAGGTACAGAGTAGTCAAAAAGTTGTTCCACATGAAAGAGTAAAACTACCAGGCTCATTTAATGTAAGGCATTATAAACTGATACTTGTTTTGGATATCCACTATCACTTCTTACTAATGCATGTTTCCAAAAAGAACGGGGCATCTGAGGAAATACTGTGTGGTGAACAGCTGTCTGCTGTTGATTGCAACTTTTTAACATGACTCAAGATAAAACAAACCAATGTGGGAATTAACAGTCTTATTATTACAAATTACAAAAGATTAAATATGACCAATTTGTCTTCACATTAGAATTCTAACTAGTTGTCCATGAGAAGCAAAAGATATTTCATCATCACAAGAATTTTATGAATATTATATTTTAATCTTCATTTTACTAGTGGGGAGGCTGTGGTAATGAAGAATTAAGGAGCTTATGGGGTGCTGGCTGGCTCAGTCAGTTAAGCATCAGACTCTTGGTTCCGCTCAGGTCATGGTCTCAGGGTCCTAAGATCAGGTCCCCCATGGGGCTCTGCACACATAGTTACTTTTTTGAGCTGAAAATGAGTTAACAAAATGATGTTTCCAGTATGTGTTTTTAAACTGTTTACTACATGTATGAACCCATAGTTATTATGTAGTATAGAATATATTTCTAAACTATCCAAAATAATAATCATTTACTTGTTCACTTAACAAATATTTATTGAGTCTTTACTGTTACCTACCAGGATGTTCTAAGGACTGGGAATAAGATAGTAAATTTCCTGCCCTAATTGAGTTTATAGTCTAGCATTATCATATTATACATATCATTCAGAAACTTGTTTCTCTCAAACTTGTGCTTTTAGGATTAATCCATATACACATAAATTAAGTTCTTCTGTATTTTCAGTTACTATGCCATTATATAAATCACAACTGATCAATCTTACTACTTATAAACATTGAGATATTTATCACTTTTGTATCATTGCAAAGGTTGTATCAAAGATGCATGTCTCCTTGGGTATATGTGTAAGAATTTTTGTTTGATGTATATATATATATGTATTAGTCAGGGTAAGCTATTTGTGCTGCCATAGAGAACTCTCTCCAAATATCAGTGGCTTAACAGAAAAGAAATTTGTTTTGTGATCATATAAAATCTGTTACGGATTCAGGTGACTCCCCAGGGCAGCTTTCCTCCATGTGTTTGGCTCAGCATTCCCCTGATTGCCTTGATCTTATGTTCCCTACACATTAGCATATGCTTCCAAAATCATCTTGGCAAGGCAAGTAGGAGCTTAAAGGTCTTACACTCACAATTCTATATTGAGCAACATGTGACATCCATTTCTGTTTCCCAATTATTGGCCAGAACTAGCCAGACCTAAAGGCAAGGGTGTTGAGGACTATAATCCTTCTATATACCCAGAAAGAGGAAAGAATAGTTTATATTCATAACCTAGCCATAAAATTGTCTTGTCATGGGGTAAACATATTCTGCATTTATAAGATATTGGCAAATTCCTCCCCAAAGCGATAGCTTCAAGTTTATATCCCCATCAGATGTATAAGAAAATCCCCGCTTCCCCAAAGATTCACCTGGGCTTTGATCGTGTTAGATTTCGTAATTTCTGACCAATGTATGTATATTGTTATCTCATTATTTTAATTTGCACTTCCCTGGCTACTAGTGAGGTTGAGCATTTACTAAAGGTTTCTGAAATAAAAATCTATCTAGAGAGTTTGCCTTTAGGGAGGAAAGGAGTGAAATGGGAATAGGAGGTGGGTATGGAGGACTTCAGGTTTATCTGCACTGCTTTATTTCTTTAAAATATGACTTGAAAAAAGATACAGAAAAATGTGGGTGATTCTTAATTTTAAATAAATATATGTTAATAGACGCCTTACTTTTTTAAATCTCACAATATAAAAAAGTTTAACATTTTTAAAGTCTTATTTATTTATGTTATGTTATTCACCATACAGTATGTTGTTAGTTTTTGACATAGTGTTCCATGAGTCATTGTTTGTGTATAAGTTTAACATTTTTTTAAAAAGATTTAGTTATTTGAGAATGTGTGTGAGCACCTCTGGGCGCTTGAGGTGGGGGGAGGGGCAGAGAGAGACAAAATCTCAGGCAAACTCCCTGCTGAGTGCAGAGCCTGACTCAGAGCTTGATTTCAGGATCCTGAGATGACCTGAAATGAAATCAGGAGTCAGATGCTTAACCGACTGAGCCACCCAGGCGCCCCACAAGTTTAACATTTTTTAATTGTTTTTTTGGCTCACAGTCTCTTACCTGCATGGTTGGTGCTGTATTTTAACTGTGACTCTGGTGACAAGGCATGTCTAGATTCCCAATAAGTGCTCTTAAGACCTGGTACCTTTGTCCAGTTTCAATTTAACTGAGCTTTTTGGGATTTGGCCATTAGGAGAAAGAACATATTTGCTCTAATTCAAGTGCAAGTGAAATCGTATCCTGAGAACCCATAAATGTGAGATTCTCTAAGAGTAGAGATTATCTTTCTGAAATCATAGCTAGAGAAGGAACATTTAAAGGGAAAGGAGGTCACTGTATTTGCCATCTTAAAAAAAAACACATATAAAATAATTTAAAATTTAGATAGTTTACGTAAGTAATTATTTTTAATGCCCTTTTGATTTATATGTGTGTCTTCAGAAGTAAAATGTAACTACAATTTCAGCATTACGGGTTAATTCTTCTAGTTAGTTTACTTCCCAGGTAAATATATTTGTTATTCTTTAGTCTTAAATCTCTTGGTCATTGAGTTTGAAACCAAAATTTACCTACTTCTTATTTTCCCTAGAGAATTTTAGTAATAGATTGATTTTTTTGTGAAACATACAATCATGCTGGTTGATTGAAAGAGTTTTTTAATTTTCACTAAGCAATATACTCTGAATTCTTCCTTGATAGTTTACTCTGGCTTTTTATTTCTAGAGTTTCAATGTATGTTGCCCACATCTGACCTGAAAAGCAAATTTGGCCTTACATCTTAGAGTTTTAAATAGTTCAAGGCACTGTGTTTTGAAGTTAAAATATTCTTTCTTTTTTTCTTATCTGTGAATATTCCCAGAGTTTAATTCTTGGCCATTTCTCTTTCCTTTTTATATACTTTCCCTGGATCAACTATGACTCATGGTTTTGACTTTCACTTCCATGTTGATGGCCCTCCTCTTCACAGAACTTCTTCTATTTATAATTTGGTTAGGTTCCAAAAGGTTGGTTTAAGTCTGTTTGCAAAGTGACACTTGAAATGAGTAACTGCTAACACCCTCTGATGGTACTAGGCAGAGTTGATTATTTTTTCCTCTCTTCTGGCTCATAGCTTTGTTTGAGTCATAAGAGAAACTTTTGTTCCATTTACCCCAGCTTCAGAGGTCGGTATCTCAATTGCTTTTGGGACTTGTTCCCTTGGTGGACTACCTATATAGCTCCTCAAACTGTTTTAAAGATATTAAAATTTGGGATCATTTTCTTTACAAATAAACTCTGCCTTTCTCCTTTATATATATAAAAAAAATGATAACAGTAAAATCCCCAGAAGTCAAGGTCTTTACCCTCCTATCATTTTAATCTCCTACATTCATTTTCGTCAAATGCTGTAGTTTCTTTCCCTAAACTTTCTCTGATGTCTGTATATTCTTTGCTATAACCATTACAAATAAACTAGTTTCAAAACTAATAATCATGTGCTTTGAAGTTTATAGCAGAGTACTCCCTATTCTCAAGACCTCCAGAGCTCTTGTCTCATCTACATACTGTCACTCCACTTGTCTTTCTACAGCTTTACATGCTAGTCCTTGGCTCAGTGGTTGATACTGATCTGCAATTTATTATTAGATAACATTCAAAATCCTCAAAATGGCATCGAATTGCCCAATAATCTGGTTTCATGCTAATAGCTAGAATTTATTTTCTATCTTTCCAAAGGGAATCCTGCATTCCATCATATTAAGACATTTCTTCACAGATGCAGCTTGAACACACTCTACTCCAAGCTTTTGCACCTAGGACTGCCCTACATTAACATTTCCTCTTTCCTCATATAAATCTTGCTGGTATTTCAAAATCCAACCTAAGCCTCATTGCCTCTTGAAATTCTTCAACATCTCTGTTTTCAATGATCCCCTGTTTAAAAATCTTTTTAATATAAATATAATATAGATTTAAAATAGAAGATTTTTAAAGTTCAAAAAGCTTCAAACAAGTTGAAAAAAATACATTAAATATTATCTAATGCTGTCTTGTTGATTTTGACTCTCACTATTATTTTGAAGATTATCCTTTAGAGCTTGAGGTCCAGGTTCAGTCTCCTACCTTCAATTGCACACGGAACGTTTTTACCTAGATGGCCATAAATTCAAGCATTACAATTTGGCGTATTTTATTCCAGTCTTTTTTAAAAAATGCATTTTGTATGCATTTAATACTTTTATGTCATAATGTTAGGTAAAACTTTAAATAAAACTTTTGATGGCTATATATCATTCTAATATATAAATCTTCCTTACATTCCACTATATTTATATATCTTTAATAATTTAAAATATTTGTTATTTCTTGTTCTAAATGGTACCAAAAAAACATTTTTAAATATAAATCTTTATCCAATTTCAGAAGATTTCTGTAGATTATTCTTTTAGAAATGGAATTATTGGGTTGAAGGTTTGAAAATTTTATATTTAAAAAACTCATGTTGTCAAATTACTTTCAAGGGCAGTTTTACTAATTTATGATCCCAAATCAAGATTCCATAAGAGAGTGCCTGTATTTATTGTGATGGAATAGCGACTAAACAGTCTTTTTTTTTTTTTTCTAGTAAGATTTTAAATGGCTAAAAGTAATATAACTTTAGGCAAATTATTTAATCTCTCTTATCTCCAAGATCCTCCGTAAAGTGGAGACTATAATAGCCTCTACCTCACGGGTTTGTTATAAGGCTTTAATGTACATAAAATATTTTGCATGCTGCAAATACAAAATGCATAATCAATAAATAGTAGTTATTAGGATTATAAGTGCCTATGTATTACACAAATTATTATTCCATTTACGTTTTTTTACTCCAGAGTTCATCCATTTGCTAGCAAGAAGGAGTTTCCAAAATGGTTTCTTTAATTTAATGTTAACAACTTGGGGACACCTGGGAGGGTCAGTCAGTTAAGCATCTGCCTTCAGCTCAGGTCATGATCCTGTGGTCCTGGGATTGAACCCCATGTCGGGCTCCATGCTCAGTGGGGAGTCTACTTCTCTCTGCCCCTCCTCCTGCTTATGGTCTCTCTTGCTCTCTTAAATACATACATACATACATACATACAATCTTTTAAAAAATGATGTTAACAACCTGTACATATTAAAAGTAATTTTAAATATAGATGACCTGAGGGCACCTGAGTGGCTCAGTTGGTTAAGGCGTCTGCCTCCGGTTAAGGTCATGATCCCAGCGTTCTGGGATCAAGCCCTGTGACAACCTCCAGGCTCACTGGGGAGTCTGCTTGTTCCTCTGCCCCTCACCCTGCTTGTGTTCTCTCTCTCTCTCAAATAAATAAATAAATAAAATCTCCTTAAAAAAATAAATATAGGTACCCCAAGCAGTAAAACAGAACTCCTTTAAATTATTACAGGGTTTCATAGCTATGTTGCCAGGCCAAATTTCTTCTTCCACTTGAAAAGTCTGTGAACCTCTAGCAGCACCATCAGTTAGCACCTCACTGCTCTTCTTGCAGTAGTTCCACACGGAAACATGTGCAAGTGTTAAAATTAAACTTCTGTGAAACTTCAGTGGAAGATGATAGGGATGCATTTCTGGGTTTGTGGAACCTAAAGGTCATGCCATTTTAGAAAAATTTGTAAAGCAAATAAGAAAAATTATGAATTAAAAAATTGCCAGCTTCCCTACCAGACCCTTGTGAAAGGATGGGAAGAGTACTAACGTTACATTAGCTGCTTGGGAAATCAACTCATGCTCCTTTGAGTGCCCTGTCACACTTTGCAAAGTACCTTTCACACAATAGGTGCTCAATACACATTTGTTGTCTTAAATACGAATTGAGACTTGAATAAGAATTACAGAATTATCACAGATGCTTTGATATTGTGTATAGATAAAGTGGTAGCTATATTCACAGTGATCCCCATATAGCTGTGTTGTAGAAATAGAAAGTTGCCGAGAGCATGTTAAGTGTACAAAATCCACCCTTGATTTCTCTTCTGACACCCATTGTAGCCCCTTGAGGTAGAGACTACAAAGAGAATACAGCCATCTGTAAGAAAACTTAATTTATTCCTGCCAGTCTCACAATTTGAGGTATCTACTCACTAAGTTCTTTTTTTATGTTCTTACTCTCTAAAATTATTCTAGTGGAAATAGAGAAATTGGCTGCCAATGTCATTGATAGAATTAAAACTGATCACAGATTTTAATGATAACTAATATTTGAATGGTTAAAGAAAAGAGACTTGCTCTCTTCAATAAGGGACCACTTTTTTTTTTTTTCCTAAGTAGGCTCCAGGCCCAGTGTGGAGCCCAGTATGGAACTCAAACTCATGACTGTGAAATCAAGGCCTGAGCCAAGATCAAGACTCAGACACTTAACCAACCGAGCCACCCAGGCACCTGAAGGGACCACTTTTGACTCTTTTGTCAATTTGGGACAACTGAAGATTAAGTCTATAAGTCATTCCCTAGCAGGTTAAGCCCTGTCAGTAGAAATAACAGTTGTTCCCATGTATTATGAAATCCAGACAGATGAAGTCCTGTTTGTAGTTTGGATTGCTGAAGGACAACAAGAAGAGCAACAAACTGAGGTGAATACTGTTTACTGGTATATGCTAACTGTGCCTACTGGAAAGATGAAACTACTTTAAATCGAGGCGAGTTGGTTTCTGTGTCCAGCTGTGACTGCATTCTAACCGTAGAAGCTTCTTACTTTGGAAACTAAGGTTTCAGCAGGCTGCCCTGCTACCGTCCTAGTGGCTTTAATTGCTGCCCTTTCATAAAGTTCACTTCTTGTTTATTCCTTAACTGAAAGAGCTTCAGTTTAGAGTATGTATCTGCATCTTCACAGCTACTGAACCTCTCTTTCACCTGAACACCTTGTTGAGAACTATTTAGGAGCCTGGCTTCATACTTCCTTTACAATAAAGAACAAAATGTTCCCGGCACGATAATTCTACTTAGGAATGGATAGATTCTCACATACTTAAATTCTGAAAGGTACACGAGATGGTCTGTTCTAAATGACAGGTTGCCATGGTTACATTCGTATGTGGCTCAGATGGGGATAGGGGACAATTATCAAGTTTTGTTTGGTTGATTTTAAGTAGTTTGTTACCTGGATACCCACAAATAAGAAAACCGGGAAAAAAAGACTTGTTTTTTTTCTCCCCTAGAAAGGTAACAGTCATCGTGGAAAAAAAAAAAAACACCCCAAATTCCAAATAACGTAAATTATTTAGTTCAGATAAAGAGTTTCTAAACCTTTGACTTTATTTAGAGACTAGCACAAGGCCTGTGAACAGAGATAGCTTTAATTCTATGAATTGGATTGTTGTTAATTCAGTTGATCCTATATAATACCAGCTTTAAATAATTTGCCTCCTTTCCAAATTTGCCCTGTGCTTCTCAAATTTGTATGTGTGTGCATTTTAATAGTTACTCGTTTTGCCAGTTTTGCTGCTTGGCCTTCCCCCTCCCTCCCATGGTGGAAGCAAGATTGTTAATTAATGATATTCCAGAGGCAATTTCTGGAGTGACTATTGGAAAACCGTCCTTAATTAACAAAATGATAAATTCCCCACTGCAGCAGTGCTGCAACGAAGTTCATCTCTGTCATTCAAAATCTATGATTCTGAAACAGTCTCCGACATTTTTGTGAGGATGTTGGGCACTTAAAGTTTGGGTCTTTTATCAAAGGTTCCACAGTAAGCTGGAGAAGTAGAAATGAAGAGTGAAATGGAGAAAGAAGAACTGGACAAAATTAAAATGCTCTTCTGTCATTGTAATAGTTCATATGGGCACTGACAGGAGAGCATTTTAATTTTGTCAAGTGTGTCTGCTACTCATTTATTCCATCTCCTGCTTGTTATCGAAGTTTCAGATTAAATGTAAAGATATGAATGTATTGCCATAATAAATTTATAAGTGGATATTTAAAGAGCAAAGATTTGAATGACACAAATGAACCTCGGTGTAGGAGTAAAGAAGATAGGATTTGTAGAAAGATGCTACAGAAGTCAGAAATGACTGCTGGAATCGCCTTAATTAAAAAAAAAAGGAACTTGAGCTGCTTGAGCAACCACAGAAGGTATCTAATATGAAATTAGGCTTACTTTACATTATTTATGCCACTCTAAAATAATCTAATAAAAGCTTTAGAAAATCTGATTAAACTCTATTATTCAAATGTAAGGCAAATGCTTAGACAATGGATAACTAAGCTGTTAAATTTGGGGGCAGAAGGTAAGATTCCAGACCACATTAAAGCACTATGTAATTTTAAAAGTATGGATTTATTTATAAGGTATCTGTTAATTATAATTAATTTTTGAAATTATATTTTGTTAACTGATTAGGAATTGCAGTGGAATAAACTGTAGAGGTAACACTTTCTAAGGATGCCTTATTTTACTCCCTGTAAGAGGCTTGGTATTTGTTCAGATGTCCCAGCAAAACCACAGCCTAAGATACTTTTGAGGGGTTTGCCCAACATTTATATTCATAATAAGAGAGAAAGTGATGCAAGGAGGCACCCGGCTACTATTACATGATATATGGTTAGAACCCAGAGTGCAGGGCTGGGAAGAAGCAATGGGGAGTTAAAATAAGGACACAGGGATAAATTATTTGACATGATCCTGAGTAGACCTGACTTTTGTAATGACACTCAAACAGCAGATAACCCTGAAGGCAATCTGAAAAAGAAGAATAAGGTGGTCATACTAGCAGATATGAAAGGAGATGAGTAAGCTTTTCTAAAATGTCTGAACCACTGTTGAAAAGCATGTCCTTTGATTGTGACCACTTCTTTTTTTCTTCTCTTGCCTGCTGCCTTCTGGCTAATATAAGGATTCACTATTGCTTATCTGCTTTAACACAGAAGAACCCCAGTGAGGATTAAGTTATAAGGATTGTAAGGAAGAGGGAAAAAGTGCATACAAAAATAGTAATGGGATAATAGCATGAGAAGAACCTTGTTTAGGCTGGTTTTCTGATTTTATCCAAGTAAATATCACTTTCAAAATATTATCTGACTTTAACTTAAATGAAGAGGAAGAAAGTGATAAAATTCTTCACTTAACTTCAGATCCAGTGTTTTGTTTTCTGTTGCGTATAAATATTAAACCTTAGAAGCAGTTCCTTTAGTTACTCTAATACTTAAAAAATCCCTCATGCTTTTAGGAGACCCATTCAGTAAGTTGAGGTGCAGGGAGAAATGTTGGGCACTTTAGCAAATGACATGTGGCAACAGATTTTGCTTGGTAATTAGATAGTATGTGGTAGATGCCCTATCAAACTTTCAAACCATTAAATTAGATTTTATTACAAAGTCAAGTTAATATTAAACATCTTTTTTTTAACTAGATGTTATTGATCACATCTCATATAAAGTAGAAAACTCATCTTGATGTATGGCATAGATCTTTGATAAACAATATATAAAACTGAGATTTCCAAAATGTGGTATGTAGCAGGGTCACAATTTTATCATAAGTTGTGACTGAATTGTGTGGTCTGTAAGTAATCTTTCTCATGACCACCCCTGTCACTGAGTAGCATGTAGGGAGGGGTGGTAGGAAGAAATCTTGACAATCAGTGGTCTCCTGGCCTCTTCATATTTAAGAGTCTCTTTTGTAAAAATGCTAGTCCTCTCAATTTTCTCTTCTACCCCCAGATAGCATCAGGGTAGGTTGATGGCAATGAGCAGAGTGTGAGTAGTCCCATATGGCCTCTATGGTTGTCATGAAGGAAGCCCTTACTAAAGTCCATGGTCCCAGTTATTTGCATACAAGTGTATTAAAAGCTCACTAAAATTTCTTTTTTAAAAATTAATTAATTAATTAATTAAAAAGAAAGGCAAACTGCCACATACAGTGCCTCATTTGGATGTGTCTGAAGTCTTAAAAGCTTGACTACCCTATGTTCTACAAATAGACACCAAGAGCTTGTTTGGAGGTTCTAGCAAGAGAGCACAGCTACTTGTATACCCTTGACTTTAGAACAGTCCTCCTCTCTCAGGGAAGGTCATCCTCTTAGAGTGAGCACAGAGCTATGGGAAGGATGAACATGGAGTGGTGAAGGGGGGAAGGGAACACCTACCCAGCAAGCCAGATCAGCCACATCATCCCTGGAAAATCCATGAGGTGACGGATGTGAGCCAGATTGCCCTCATATCCTAAAACTTCTTGATTTTTTTTTTTTTTAAGATTTAGTTTATTTCTTTGACAGGGAGAGAGAGAGAGAGATATCACAAGCAGGCAGAGAGGCAGAGAGGCAGGCAGAGAGAAGGGGGAAGCAGGCTCCCTGCTGAGCAGAGAGCCTGATGCAGGGCTCAATCCCAGGACCCTGAGGTCATGACCTAAGCCGAAGCCAGGGGCTTAACCCACTGAGCCACTTAGGTGCCCCCCTTGGTCTTGATCCCAGGCCTCTGCTATCTCACCTTTCCCCTCAGAACTCCTCTATCACTTCTTACCAAGGGATGCATAAGCCCCTGCATGCAGACCACTGGTAACTAGGAGCACTGTCTGTGCCTCATATCTCTAGCCACCTCTCTTTAGTGGTGCTGCACTACCTTTCCTCCTCTGCACTGCCCAAGACTTGCAACTTTTCAATGTTCCCAAATTCCTCATAGACATTTAGCGTTTCCATAAACCCCTCCTCAAGTTTGATCGCTTTTTGCTCTACCTTTGACTCTCATCTTGATTCTCACTCCACTAAGGCCACCAGGGGAAGGCTTTCTATTTTCTCTTCACACATGGAAATAATTTACTATAAGTCAACATATTCGGGTTTTCTAGAGAAACAGAATCAATAGTATCTCTCCGTCTCCCCCACCTTCTCTCTCTAGCTTTCTGTCCATCTATCCATTTATATCTACAAAGAAACTTATTATAAGCGATTGGAAAACAAGAGTGTGGAAGCTGAGAAGCCCTGCCTCAGCCTTCTGTAATTACACTGGAGAAACAGGGAAGCTGGTGATGTAGTTCCAATCCTAGTCCAAAGGCCTCAGAACCAGAAGAGCTGATTTTATAACTTCTAGTCCAAGTCCAAAGGCCTGAGAGCTGGAGAACTGGTGGTATATAAGTCACAGTCCCAGGGCAGGAGAAGACCAATGTGCCAATTTCGTAGTCAGACTGAAAGAATGAGTTCTCCCTTCCTCTACCTTATAGTTCTGTACAGGCCCTGACTGGATTGGATGATGCTCATCCACCCTGCGGGAATCAGTCTGCTTTATTAAGGGTGGCAGATTCAAATGTTAATCTCATCCAGAAGTATCTCTGCAGACACATCCAGAAATAATGTTTAACCAAATATCTGGGTAACCTGTCACCTAGTCAACTTGATGCATAAAATTAACAATCAGCGTTCTATACTCCTTTTCCATTTCACTACATTCTTCTCATTTTATCTAACTCAAAAGGCAACCCCCCAATCCATACAGTTCCATCAAGTGCCCTGTGAACTTATCCCTCAGTACCTCTCTGACCTCATCTCCTAATAATTTTCTTCTTGCTCATTTTGTTCTCAGTACATGAACCTCCTTTTGCTTTCCAAAAATATGAAGAGGCTGCAGCCTCAGGACTTTTTACTTACTGTGTGAAAGTTCACTTGTACCGAGTATCAGCATTGCTGGCTCCCTCATCTTACTTAGGTCTCTGCTCAAAGATCATCTTGTGATACACTCCTTTCCTTTTCACTTTGGGTAAAATGGAACTAACATACACTCCACTGTCTGTTCCCTTTATCCTTCTTCGTTCTTTCTTCATAGTACTAGCCATCTGAATATCATGTTTTACTTGTATTCATATTTCTTTTATCGGTCTCCCCCTACTAGAATGTAAACTCTATGAGAGTAGAAATTTTGTTTTATTGAATGTTATATACGCAGCAGTAGAACAGTATCTGGCACATAGTAAGAAATAATGAATATGCACACATATATATGTATATATGAAGTCAACATGCATACACATATTTGTCAGATGAACAGATGATAATGTTGGATGATATGCAAGAGGATAAACTGATTTACTGAAAGGAAATATGTGTGGGGAGATATTTCCAAAAATACCACTTACAACACAGAGGTTGATTTTATTTCATATGCTGTTAGCTTTTTTTTCCCCAAAAGAATTATTTTAACATTGTTTGGAAATCTAGTTAATGTACCAATCAATGTAGCTGGAAAAATACCAGATAAATCATTGTGTGTATAAACAGAACTCCTTCCTTCCTTTCTTTTCTTTTTCTTTATCTTTTTCCCCTTCCTTCCTTCCTTCCTTCCTTCCTTCCTTCCTTCCTTCCTTCCTTCCTTCCTTCCTTTGCTTTCAATCAGTTATTTCAGAAAACCAGTTCTGAGATAAAATATATATTAAAAAAACTAGGTCCTACTGAGTATTTACCCCAAAGATACCCATGTAGTGAAAAGAAGGGCCACATGTACCCCAGCGTTCATAGCAGCAATGGCCACAATCGACAAACTGTGGAAAGAGCCTAGATGCCCTGCAACAGACGAATGGATAAAGAAGATATGGTCCATATATACAATGGAATATTATGCCTCCATCAGAAAGGATGAATACCCAACTTTTGCATCAACCTAGATGGGACTGGAGGAGATGATGCTGAGTGAAATAAGTCAAGCAGAGAGAATCAGTTATCATATGGTTTCACTTAGGTGTGGAGCATAAAGAAAAACATGGAGGACATTGGGAGAAGGAAAGGAAGGGTGAATTGGGGGAAATCGGAGGGGGAGACAAAACACGAGAGACTGTGGACTCTGAGAAACAAACTGAGGGTTTTGGAGGCGAGGCGGTTGGGGGGCAGGATGAGCCTGGTGGTGGGTATTGAGGAGGGCATGTATTGCATGGAGCACTGGGTGTGGTGCACGAACAATGAATCTTGAAACACTAAAAAAATAGAATAAAATTAATTTAAAAAAAACTAGGTCCATTTCACAAGTGATTTATATTCTAAAAAATAGTTCAATTCAGTTTACCCTAATTATTAAATAGCAGTTACATTTTAAGTAATGTCTTAAGCTCTGGCAATACAAAATTAATTGTCATGTATTCTGTGAAGAATGATTTATAAAAATAGTTTATTTTTATGGAGTTTTATATTTTACAGAACCTTTTTATGTTATTCTTTACGTAATTCTCATAGCTATTTCTTTTTTTTTTTTAAGATTTTATTTATTTATTTATTAGGAAAGAGAGAGAGTGAGAGAGAGCATGAGAAGGGAGAAGGTCAGAGTGAGAAGCGGACTCCCCATGGAGTTGGGATCCCGATGTGGGACTCGATCCTGGGACTCCGGGATCATGACCTGAGCCGAAGGCAGTCGCTCAACCAACTGCGCCACCCAGGGGCCCCTCTCATAGCTATTTCTGAAGTAGCTTGTTACCCTTACTTTTCAGAGATTTTAGAGGTTAAGAGACTTGCCCAAGGCTTCACAGCTAGTAAATAATGGAAGCAGAAGTTAAATTTAGGCTTTTATATGTCAAACTTGGGATATTTGCTTTCTTTCTTATGGTTTATATTTTTAGGCAACTCCATGATTTAAAATATGGTTTATATAGATTATCTACTTAATATAAAAACATTCCTGTGGGCATATTTTGCCAAGGAGAATGTGCTTTATAGAAATCCCACTAAGATGGTCAAAGTTAAATAACTCATTTGTGGCAGAGTCACTTCTTGATTTCATGGCTTTTTACTCAAATATCAATGCCTTCTACCATTGTTCATTTGACCCAGAAGTTCAGTGGTATACTTACTGTCAGATTAAGAACAAATCAAAAATAAATTAGAAGGAAAAAACACTGAATTTTAGAGTAAAAATTATAAAATTACTTGATTAAAAAAATTCCAGCTAGTTAATTAAGCAACAAAAAGTATATCTGCAGTTCCTACACATGAAGTGTGTCTTTTTATTCTATGGGCTATTAGTTATCTATTTACTATAGTTTATTCAGACCTAGGAAACTTTATAAAGTTCCATAAAATTAAACAAAATAGAAAAATTTTGAAGTCATCTTTAAAGAATAAATAAATAAATACATAAATAAATAAATGAAAATTATATTTAAAAAATAATAAAGGAAAAGGGCACTGAACAGCGTTACCTGTACTGGATGAGCCTCATTTCACTCTTATTCCAAAGAGAAGTGTGGTGTGTTCTACAATTCACTATATTCAAAATGTAGTGACAAACCAATGACTTAAAAGGAACAAAGACTTCTTTGAAATAAGATCAGAAAGAAATTACTTTTGAGAGTGTTCGTAAAATGACATTATGTAATATCGTGAACATTTTCAGTGGTGTTCTTAGAATTTTGTGAGGTTGTTTACAGTGTCTCAATATAAGGTTAACCCATCACACCAAAACACAATTCATAAAAGAAATTCACTGGCATTTATCAGGCTATTATGCTTCCAGTAAACATTAAAATTATGAAGCTGAAGAAAGAGGATTGTTAATGTAAGAGTTCAAAGGTTGAGTAAATCTATATGAGCCTATGTGCTCCCTTGGGGCTCTTCATCTTGGTATAGATTCTTCTTGTTAAGGGAATTTGATGGGATCATGTGATTTCTCCTAAGGCATTGCTTTTACAGATATTCTGCAGAAATACGTCCTATGGTAGCTGTAGGTGATAATGAAGACATTTGCAGTGAAAGGGTAGAATGAAAGAGATACCTCTGTGGAGGTTAGAGACAATAAAAGGCAACTCAAACTCTCACTCATGAAAATCTGTATTTGTTATATTATTATAATTATGTGTATTTCCCCAGTGCCTGAACAACATTGATGTTCCTGAAAGATGTGACTTCTTTATGTGACTTTGATGAGTCCCCAGGACAGTGTTGTGTGCTCCCTGCGTTCTGGGTACCTTGGTTTGGATAAGCAATACCTAAGAATTGTGTTAAGACAAAGGCCATTTACAGCTCTTTGTTCTCTTTTTGAAGCTTTCAAATTTTTATTTAAATTATGACATATTAAAAACATAAAAAATTATAAAGATTAATGCGATGAATGCCCATATAATTACTCACCAAGTTTTAAGCATCTTAATAACTTGCTATTTTAGCTCCAGACTTTAATAGAATTACGGATAAAACTGATGGCCCCCTTGCTGCAGTCCTTGCACACGCTGTTCCCTTCCCACTCTTGAATCACCACCATCCTTAAGTTGGTTTGTATCCTTCCTAAAAGTGTTTTTCCTCTTTTTTCCTTTTACTACTAATGTATGAATCTATCAAAAACAGAATATTGTTTGTGTATATGAATATTTTTTAGAAGATTATTTGATAGAGAGAGAGAGATCACAAGTAGGCAGAGAGGCAGGCAAGTGGGGGGGGGAAGCAGGCTCCCCTCTGAGCAGAGAGCCCAATGCGGGGCTTGATCCCAGGACCCTGAGATCATGACCTGAGCCGAAGGCAGAGGCTTTAACCCCCTGAGCCACCCAGGTGCCCTGTATGTAAATATTTTTATAGGTGCAATATCCATCGTTCTGTAAACTCTTTAATTCAACATTATGTTTTCAAAATCAGTCCATTTTAGGGGCGCCTGGGTGGCTCAGTTGGTTAAGCGACTGCCTTCGGCTCAGGTCATGATCCCGGAGTCACGGGATCGAGTCCCATATCGGACTCCCGGCTCTGCGGGAAGTCTGCTTCTCCCTCTGACCTTCTCCCCTCTCATTCTCAGTCTCTCTCTCTCTAATAAATAAAAATTAAAAAAAAAACAAAAACCAAAAAACAAAAAACAAACCAAAATCAGTCCATTTTAATACATGTGATCTGTTTTACCAACCTTAACCCGTAGTGTCCTATTTAGAAATGTACTACTGTGTATGTATATCATTATCTAACTGATGGATATTAACTTGTTTTCAATTTTTTTCTATTACAAAAAGTGCTGCAGTGAACATCATTATTCAAGTCTCCTTGTCTGTACATTTAGATTTATTTCTAGTATATATGCCCAGCAGTGAAATTCTTGGACCTAATGTATATACGTCTTTAACTTAATGAGATCACTAAATTGTTTTTCAAATTTACACTGTTACCTGCATTGTATACCAGATCCTCTTTACCATACTCTGACCAACTCCTAGCATTTAAAATTTTTGTCAATATTTTGGGGGTAAGATGCTGTGTTATTTTTAATTTGAATTTCCTTCATTCAAGTAGAGGGGGTTAAGTACATTCATGTATTTATCAGACATTGTGCTTTCCCCATTTCAGAATGTACATAATTTTTGCCCATTTTTCTATTTTAGAATTTTACTCTTCATACTTGTTGTATTTTATATATTATGGATACTTTCATCTTATTTGTTATACATGATACAATTATATTTTCCAAGCATGTGTCTTGAAATTAAAGGAATGTGCCTTTTTGCTAAGTTATGGACTCTGTTGTCATAGCCTAATTTTAAACTTTAGTATAGTCAATTTACTCTTCCACCCTGTTTTATGTTTGTTATTTAAGACATATTTTTCTTTATTATGACCTTAAAATATTCTCTCAAATTGCCTCCTGAAAGTTTTCAAATTTTATCCTTTACATAATACTTTCTTAAAGTGTCTGGGATTGATTTTGTAAGTGGTTTGTAGGGCGATCCAGTTTCCTTAGTCTACTTGATATTCCTTTCCTTGAAGAAACAGGAAACTGTTTTCCATTTAATTAGCAAAGTAACCCAACATCTTGTATTAAATAATCTGTTCTTTTCTCACCAAAGTATAAATATTTGGTTTATATAAAGTTGCCATTTGTGCACACATACATATCTGGGCTCTGTGTTACGTTCCATTGTTCAGTAAACCCCTCTTCCTCCTTTTTCTTATTCAAAATAGCCACAGTTATTTTTGGCTCTTTACTCTTAGGTATGAATTTCAGAATCCATTTTTTTTTCAAGTTTCACGAATAGTTTTGTCTGGTTTGGAAATAATACTTACGTTAGCCTCATGAAATGAGTTGGGTAGCCTTTTCTTTTTCCAGGTTTCTCAAACAGATTTCGCAAGATAGAAGTATCTGTTTATTGAAGGCTTTGTAGCATCATTTCTAAAATTGTCTCTGGTTCATCTTTTTCAGGAAAAATGCTTTTGGATTAATGATTTCTGTTTTTGAATATTCGTGATCCTTTTTATTTTCCATTTATTCTTTAGTCAGTTTTGATATTTTTCTAAAAAAGTAAATTTCATTGAAATTTAAAAAGATATTGTCATTTATTTGCTTATAGTATTATGATGTTAAAAATATTTACTCTTTCAGTGGTTATGTTCTATGTTCATCTTCTTTTAAACTTCTAATGCTTGTAATTTTTTCTACTTCGATTAGTCTTCTAAGTATTTTTCTACTAGTGTTTCTAATGTATCAACTTTCCTTAATAATTTCTATAGTTTTTTCTCTTTTGACTTTTACCATCTTAATTTAGCATCTTGCTTATTTCTTTGATTTTACTTCGCTCTTTTGCTGATTTTCTGAATTCTATGCTATTTTGAATCATATTCATTTTTTAACAAATCTATTTCAGATTATAAAATTACCTCTAAATTTTCTTTAGATGGAACCCACTAGTTTTTTAATGCGATTCTTTCATTGGCATTCAATTTTAAATATTTCATAATTTCCCCTTTACTCTTTAACCAATCCATTATTTCATGATTTACTCTTTATTGTACGCTTAGTGTAGATATTTATTCCCTAACCTAAGAGCTATTTAGAAATGTGTTTTCAGTTTCCAAACTCATACTGTATGGTATTTTTATTATTCATTTCTTATTCAACTATGGTTAGACAACATGGTTGTGTGGTAGTATTTTTTTTCTACATTTGTTGAGATTTTCTCATGACCTAATTCTTGATCAATACATGTAAAAATTTCCATCTGTGCTTAAAAAGAATATATGTTTTGTATTTTGGGAGTACAGTGTTCTAAATTTATCTAATGGAGTCATCTAAATGTGTTGTTCAAATTTTATATACCTCTTTTACTTTTTTTGTCTATTTTGTCAGTTTCAGAAAGAAAAATGCGAAAATATCCCATTTTGATTGAGGTTTTGTTAGTATTTTTCATGTAATTCTGTAAGTATTTTTTAAAAATTCTATTCAAAGTTATCTTTTTAGGTATATGTTAAGTCAATAATATCTTAGTGGTGAATTGTCATAATATTATGTAGGTTCCCTTTTATCTCTGTAATACTATTTGCCTTGAATTTTATTTTATCTGCTATTGGTCAGTTTTGTTTTGTTTAATATTTACTGTGAATTAACAGTATACCTTCCTTCTGAAAATTGGCACATTTTCACATTTATCTTGCCACTGACTGAGTTACTAATTTAAAGTAAGATAGGTTAGCACTATGATATTGCCAACCATATTATTTCAAATACTGCTGCTTCCTGATGTTGTGCCCCACTCTGGAAGTGAACCATGACTGTCTTTTTCAGGGTTATGTTATACATTTGGATTTGTTTCTAGGTGGTTCTACAGTTTTTCTTGTGGTTCACCGTGAAGGTTCTTGGATTGTTTATAGTTGAGTCAGCTAGGGTCAGATGTGAAACTTTAAACATCCTGTAATCAGTTATCCAATTTCTCTCATTTAAAATGGACTCGCGTGGAACCAAACAATAAGGCATAAGAGAATCTGCAAATTGATTACATGAGATTTAAAGTGAAACTTCCCTGAAGAATTTGGAAGAGAAGGAAATAAGATTGTCCCTTGAAATTTAAACCAAATTTTTTTTTCCTGCAATTTGCTTTTTTCACTCAATTATATTTTTATTCTAATTACCCAGTGCTCCTCCCAACAAATGCACTCTTTAATCCCCATCACCTTTTTCACCCATCCCCACACTCACCTCCCCTCTGGTAACCATCAGTTTGTTCTCTATAGTTTAGAGTCTGTTTCTTGGTTTGCCTCCCTCTCTTTTTTCCCCTTTGTGCATTTGTTTTTCTTCTTAAATTACACAT
This sequence comes from Nasua narica, assembly GCA_028533885.1. Taxonomy (NCBI): domain Eukaryota; kingdom Metazoa; phylum Chordata; class Mammalia; order Carnivora; family Procyonidae; genus Nasua; species Nasua narica. The sequence continues at coordinate 61,050,035 of CM052809.1, read as the reverse complement.
GTGAATGAAATCATATGGTATTTGTCTTTCTCTGATTGACTTACTTCACTTAGCATTATACTCTCTAGTTCCATGTTGTTGCAAATGGCAAGATTTCATTTTTTTTATGGTTGAATAATATCCCACTTCTTTTTTTGCCATTCATCAATTGAAGGACTCTTGGGCTGCTTCCATATCTTGGCTATTGTAAATAATGCTGATATAAACATAGGATATAAACACATATCCCTTTGAATTAATGCTTTTTTATCCTTTGGGTAAATACCCAGTAGTTCGATTGCTGGATTGTAGGGTCATTCTATTTTTAACTTTCCGAGGAAACTCCATACTGTTTTCCAAAATGGTTACACCATTATGCATTCTCACCATCACTGCAAGAGCATTCCTTTTTCACCACATCCTCACCAACACTTGTTTTTTTCTTGTGTTTTATATTTTAGCCATTTTGACGGGTATGAGGTGATATCTCATTTTTTTTTTTTTTGATTTGCATTTCCCTGATGATAAGTGACGATGAGCATGTTTTATGTGTCTGTTAGCCATCTGGATGTCTTCTTTGGAGAAATGTCTATTTATGTCTTCTTCCCATTTCTAAATTGGATTAATTGTTTTTTGGGTGTCGAGTTTTATAAATTACATATTTTGGATGCTAGCTCTTCATTGGAATTGTCATTTGCAAATATATTCTCCCATTCCTCAGGTTGCCTTTTAGTTTTATTGTTTCCTTTGCTGTGCAGAAGCTTTTTATTTTGAGGAAGTCCCAATAGTTAATTTTGCTTTTGTTTCCCTTGCCTCAGGAGACAGATCTAGAAAAAATTTGCAATAGCCAATGTCAGAGAAATTACTGCTTGTGCTCTTTTTTAGGCTTTTTATGTTCTCCAGTCTCACATTTAAGCATTTCATCCATTTCAAATTTTTTTAGTGTATAGTGTAAGAGAGTGGTCCAGTGTCATTCTTTTGCATGTTGCTGTCCAGTTTTCCCAACAGCATTTGTTGAAGAGACTGTCTTTTTTCCATTGGATATTCTTTTCTGCTTTGTCAAAGATTAATTGACCATGTAATTATGGGTTTATTTCTGGATTTTCTGTTCTGTTCCATTAATCTATGTGTCTGTTTTTGTGCCAGTACCATACTGTTTTGATTACTACAGCTGTGTAATATAACTTGAAGTCTAGAATTGTCACAATTCCAGCTTTGGTTTTCTTTTTCAGGATTGCTTTGGCTATTCAGGGTCTTTTTCAGTTCCGTACAACTTTTAGGATTGTTTGTTTAGCTCCGTGAAAAATGCTTGTGGTATTTTGATAGGAATTGGAGTAAATGTATAGTTTGCTTTGGGTAGTATAGAGGTTTTATCAATATTTGTTCCACCAATCCATGAACATGGCATGTCTTTCCATTTCTTTTGTTGCCTTCAATTTCTTTAATCACTGTTTTATAGTTTTTAGAGTACAGGTCTTTCACCTCTTTGGTTAAGTTTATTCATAAGTTATTATTCTTGGTGCAACTGCACATAAGTTTGTTTTCTTAACTTCTCTTTCTGCTGCTTCATTATTGGTGTGTAGAAATACAGCAGATTTCTGTAAATTGACTTTGTATCCTGTGACTTCATGAATTCGTTTATTAGTTCCAGCAGTTTTTTGGTGGGGTCTTTTGGGTTTTCTGTGTGTAGTATCACATCATTTGCAAAAAGTGAAAGTGTGACTTCTTCCTTACTGATATGAATGCCTTTTATTTCTTTTTTGTTGTCTGATTGCTGGTGCTAGGATTTCCAGTACTATGTTAAAAGTGATGAGAGTAAACATCTCTGTCTTATTCCTGACCTTAGGGGAAGGACTCTCAATCTTTCCTCATTAAAGTTGACATTAGCTGTGGGTTTTTCATATATGGCCTTTATGATATTGAGGTATGTTCCCTCTAAACTTAATTTTTTGAGGGTTTTTATTCTGAATGATTGTTGTACTTTGGCAAATGCTTTTTCTACGTCTATTGAAGTAATCATGTGGTTCTTATCCTTCTCTTACTAATGTGATGTATCATGTTGATTGATTTGTGAATATTGAACCACCTTTGCAAACATAGGAATAAATCTCAGTTGATTGTGGTGAGTAATGTTTTTAATATATTGTTGGATTTGGTTTGCTAATATTTTGTTGAGGATTTTTGCATATCTGTTGATCAGGAATATTGACCTGTAGTTCTCTTTTTTATTGATATCTCTAACTGGTTTTGGTATCAGGGTAAGGCTGGCCTCAAAGAATGAATTTGGAAGATTTCCTTCCTTTTTTGTTTTTTGGAACAGTTTGTTTTTTGGAACAGTTTGAGAAGAATAGGTATTAACTCTTATTTGAATGTTTGATAGATTTGCCAGTGAAGCCATATGGTCCTGGACTTTCATTTGTTGAGAGTGTTTTGATTACTGATTCAATTTCTTATATATAATTTATTTCTATTCTAATCTTTATTATTTCCTTCCTTCTGCTGTTTTTAGGTTTTATTGTTCTTTTTCTAGCTCCTTTAGGTGTAAAGTTATGTTTTTTGAGATTTTTCTTGCTTCTTGAGATAAGCCTGTATTCCTAAAAACTTCCCTTTTAAAACTGCTTTTGCTGTGTCTCAAAGGTTTTGAATCATTGTGTTTTCATTTTCATTTGTTTCCATGTATGGCCTTATTTTCTTATTTCCTAGTTAGCCGATTCACTGTTTTATTTTTTCCTTTTATTATCTGGTTAACCCATTCATTGTTCAGTAGCATGTTGTTTAACCTCCATGTATTTATGGTCTTTCTAGATTTTTTTCTTATGGTTGACTTCTAGTTTCTTAGGGTTGTGTTCAGAAAAGATGCACGATATGACTTTGATCTTTTTGAGTTTGTTGAGGCTTATTTTGTGGCCTAATATGTGATCTATTCTGGAGAATGTTCCATGTGCACTTGAAAATAATGTACATTCTGCTGTTTAGGATGTAATGTTTTGAATATATCTGTTAAATCCATATGGTCCAATGTGTCATTCAAAGCCACTGTTTTCTTTTTGATTTTCTGTTTAGATTATCTGTCCATTGATGTAAGTGGGATGTTCATGTCCCTTACTATTATTGTATTATTATTGATTAGTTCTTTTATGGTTGTTATTAGCTGTTGTATGTATTTGTGTGATCCAGTGTTGGGTGCATAAATATTTATAATTGTTCTATCTTCTTTTTGGACTGACACTGTTATTATAATGTTCTTTGTCTCTTGATATAAAGTCTGTTTTGTCCGATTTAAGTATTGCTACCTTGGCTTCATTTTGACATCCATTTGCTTGATAAATGTTTTTCTATCCCCTCACTTTCAAATCTGCAAGTGTCTTTAGGTCTAAAATGAGTCTCTCGTAGGCCGCGTATAGATGGGTCTTGTTTTTAATCCATTATATCACCCTATGATTTTTGATTGGAGCATTTAGTCCATTTATTTTCAAAGTAATATTGATGGATATGTATTTATTGCTATTTAATACTTGTTTTGTGATTGTTTCTGAGGACTTTTTGTAATCCTTTCTTGTCTTTTTCCTCTCTAGTATTTTGCTGGTTTTCTTTAGTGATATATTTGGATTTCTTTGTCTTTTTGAAAATTTATTAGTGGTTTTTGATTTGTGGTTACCATTAGGTTTGTATATAACATTTTCTGCATATAACAGTCTATATTAGGTTAATGGTAATTTAAGTTTCATCCTATTCTTTACTCTTCCCCAAGTTTTAGGTGTATGGTATCATATTTTATATCCTTTTATTTTTTAGTTCCTTGACTGATTTTTTACAGAAATATTTATTTTTTCTGCTTTTCTGTTTCCTAGCTTCATACTGACATTTTTGGTCTTTCCTTTCCACTCAGAGAGTCTTCTTTATTATTTTTTGCAGGGCTGGGTTAGGGATCATGAACTCCTTTAGTTTTTGTGTGTCTGGGAAACTCTTTATCTCTCCTATTCTGAATGATAGCTTTGCTGAATAGAGTATTCTTGACTGCAGATTTTTCTCATCTAGCACTTTGAATGTATTGTGTCACTCATTTCTGGCTTGCAAAGTTTCTGTTGAAAAATCTCCTGCTAGCCTTATGCATTTTCCCTTGTAAGTTCCTGACTTTTTTCTCTTGATGCTTTTAAAATTTTTTCTTTGTCACTATATTTTGCCATTTTAATTATAATATGTCTGCTTTTGTTGATTTTGATGTGAATCCTCTGCACCTCCTGGATCTGGATATCTGTTTCTTTCCCCCGATGAGGAAAGTTTTCTGCAGTTCTTTCTTCAAATAAATTTACTGCCTCCTTTTGCTCTCTTACCTTCTTCTAGGACTTCTATAGTATGAATGTTATTATGTTTGATGGAATCACTGTGTTCTTTAAGTCTATTTTTGTTTCACATAATTCTTCTTTCTTTTATTCAGCTCGATTACATTCTGTTGCTCTGTGTACTAGATCACTAACTCATTCCTCTACTTCTTCCATCCTGCTGTTCCATCAAGCATGTTTCTCATTTTGTTTATTGAGCTCTTTATCTCCGCTGTGTTATTCTTTATCTCTGTGTTAAGGGTCTTACTCATGTCTTCCACTCTTTTCTCAAGTCCACTAAGTGCTTTAAGTGATCATTGCTTTAAATTCTCTACCAGGCATGTTACTTATATCTATTTTGCTTAGCTCTCTGGGTTTAGCCTTCCCCCATTATTTTATTTGAGACAAATTCCTCTGTTTTCTCATTTTGCCTAAGTCTCTGTGCTTTTTTCTTTGTGTTAGGAAAGTCAGCTATATCTCTATTCTTGAAGGTATGGCCTTGTGAAGAAGAGGTCCTGTGGTGCCCTGCTTTGTAGTATCCCTTGTTCCCCAGGGTCTGGCACTTCCAGAGTGTCTCTAATGTGTGCTGCCTGAAATCTGCTATTGTGCCCTGGGTGCTTTATCCTTTAGGCAAGTCATCTGCAGAGGCTCTTTTTGGCCTGTTGTGGGTAGTGTTTGGTCCCTGGCCTGAATGCAGTGCATTCTAATTATGTGTTAAGCTAGGTCTGTTTGTGAAATGAGACCTGTTGCTGCTGCCACCAGAATTGAGGCCTTGCAAAACTCCTGGGCTTGCAAAACTCCCTGCAAAACCCCTGACACAGTGTTGGGAGGGGTTTGGGCTACTCTTCTGGGGGAGGGAGCCTGCTGTGTTGAGACTGAGGCAAGTATGAGTAGGAAGGATGGTTTTTCCAGAGTGTGGAGGGTGGGACGTTTGGTCTAAGCAAGTTAGGTAGAGAGTGTTGGTGTTGTACTGGTTTCTGCAGGTGGCCCTATGCTTTACTGAGGGACAGGAGAGGGAAATAGCCTCTGCCATTTGTTCCTTAAGGGGTCTCTGTGAACACTGTCTCTCTGGGACATACTCCAAGATAAGCAGCTAACCTCCCCACAGTGTGCCCTAGGCACTCTTGAGCTTGTAGTCTTCATGCAGGCTGTTTGCCCTGCTTTTTCTCTAAGAGCAGCCCCCATCTCTTCCCAGCTCTCCCAGAGCCACGCACACTGACCTTTAAAACTACAGGCTTTAAATGCCACTGGTTATAAGAACTCAGAAAATTCAGGCTTCTACTTTCCAAGCTAATTGCTGTGGGGATTCATTTTCCCATGCACTTCCATGTATGCTAGTCTGTATTTTGCCTTTCTCTGCGACCATGGCTCCCTCTCCACCACAGCAGCCGTGATCCATTTCTGTCCATAATTCTATCTTCTTCAGTGTGGCCTCTTCTGTACATTTAGTTGTGGAGTTTGTTCTGCCAGTCTCAGACTGATATCTGGAGTATTTAGGATGATTTGATAGTTACCTAGCTGTATTCGTGGGATGAGGCAAGCCTAGGGTCCTCCTACTCTGTCACCAACTTCCCCTTGCCTTCCAAACTAACATTTTTATGTAACTGCATCAAAACTGGGAAATCTTAAGTTGCTTCAAAGATACACCATAGGAAACTATCTGAATGAAGGTACTAAAGAAAAAATTTGTCTAACAATAAGGGTAGTATTTGGCTGTGAAATTTAAGGAAAGGAAGGTCACAGAGATAAACTTTGGATGTCCATGCAGCTTTCCCAAGGGAGGGAGCCTTCTTTAGCTAAAGGGCTTTGGTATTGTGTGGTTCCATTTACTAAACCATAATTTCTGAGGGAAGGACTACAATGAGTTGTAGTTAACAACAACCATCGTATACTCTAAGTCTAATATAAGACCATCTCCTTTATCTACAAATGGAGACATAGGTTCTCTTATCCTGATGCCATTAAACATTGATTTAACTAAATTCTCTTGTTCTAATTCCATGCTCATTGAGCAAGCTCTTGATTGTTATTTGGTTTTTCATATAGGTCTGTTTTTAGGGAGAAAATTATCTGGACAAGAGAATTCTGATTGCTAAAATAAATGTATTTCTCACTCTAAATTAATAACTTAGTATTCTGATTATGATTTTACTTCCCATGGGTCTGTTTTAAAAGGTAGTTTTGCATATAGTTAAAAAAGAAAGAGCTTTTTAGTTTGGAATGTATAGTTATTTCTTAAACGGTTGTATAGTTTTCTGTTTATTTTTGTGTGTGTGTGTCATCTTTTTTAAATTATTTTTTTAATCGAAGTATAATTAACATATGGTATTATATTAGTTTTAGGTGTACCATGATCATGTAATGAGTCAGTGATTCTATACATTACTAATTGTTCACCACCATAAGTATATTCTTAACCTCCTTCATCTATTTCACCCAACCCCCTACCTGTCTCTCCTCTGGCAATGACCAGCTTATTTTCTGTATTTTAAGAGTCTGTTTTTTTTGTCTCTTTTTTTCTTTTTTTACTTAACAAACATGTCGTTCATTTAGGTGTTTTCCTATGTTTTGCTATACAAATGATGCTATAAACATCTCCTTTACATACTTTCGAAACACATGCAAAATAAGATAAATTTAAGAAGTTGCTTTCTGTGTGTCTTAATTTAAGAAAGAATGTGTCGATCATGTTCACATGAGTATTATGGCACATGTAAATATGTGTTGCATTTGGGTTTATATCACACAGTATATCTACATATCATAACTACATTTAAAAAAAATAACTACATGTGAATTGTGATGTTATGTTGCACTGGAGCTTATATAACTGTTCCATGACTGATTTAGAGGAGGAGTTAACATTCATCTGCCTTAGAGAGATGACTTTGCTTTCAGGCCCTGAAAAAGTTAAGTGTTTGAGCTTGCAGATCTAAGGAACAAGGCTTCACCTAAGGAAAATTCTCAAAGACAGTCTATGTGATTCTGAGGCTTCCCATGAGAAGTTTCCCAGGTGACATCCTGACATCACTGTATACACTAATATTTGTACTATTCCTTCCATTATTTATTTAAGTAGTTGACTGATAATTTTTTTAAAACTGCTTAATTTTCCCCGTCTTAGTTTATCTCCCAGTACTCTGATTCCAGCATAGGTGTCTGACTTTCTGCTTAATCCATAGCTAAATAATTGGTCACATAACTCCTTCCTTGCTTATTGTGATTGCCCCCTGGCTGTACTTCTCACTCATGTGGCCTTTGAAATCTGTGTGTTACGCAAGGATGATGGTTGAATTTATTACCTGCCACTTTTCTGAACCCTGCTATCTCCTTTCAGCCCACTTAGTAACAGCAGAGGCAACCATTTTGCATATAACGTGCCTCTAGTCACCTTACCAACTTGATTGGCCCAAAGTTAGGCGTGTTACCCAAAATATTCAGTTTGTGACCAGGGACTTATACCTATTACGTTGTGGCTTCACTTTGACTGCTCTTTTATAAAATCAAGAACTGGAGGGAACTTTTTTATTTAAATGATTTAGGAAGCCAAGAGAGTTGGTCTAGACTGAGATCTTGACTAGAATAAACATATAGATAAAAAGATATAGTTAATGAGAGATTAGGACATATGACTTCCCAAATTATGTATAACATTTTAGTCCTTGCTTTCAGTATATTTCTTTCTGAAGCTCAGCTGCATTTCTGTTCTTGAGTTCCTTTATCCTTATATTAAATGTCACCTTTTTTCATGAAGCTAGCTTAAAAGGTTTTCTGTTAGAAATATACAAGCAATCACATGGTCCATTCTATCCTTTTCTTATTACTGGGTCTTGAATACAAAGCTGTGACTCTCGGTCAAAATTTTCCTCCAAAGTCTTCCAACCATGTACCAAAGCATCAAATTCTAGGTGGTTTATCAAATATGAAACTCCTTGTGCTATTTGTGAAGTTATTTATTTCATGAAATGAAAGCTTGATCACTTTCCCTGAAAATTAATTTCCATGTAAAATATTTCAATATGTTTTATACTCATGGATTTTTTAAAGTAAAAATTTCACAATTTTTAAATAACTTGGAACATTACATATTTGTCTATTTTTATAATATATATGCATATGTATACACACACATACGTGCGCGCGCGCGCACACATACACACACACACATTTTCTTCTCCTAGGCTAGACTTTCAACCAATTTGGTGTGAATTTTAATGTTCATAGCAAAAACTGGAGCTTTTTTTCCACTTAAGAAGTTACACTCTTACCTTTTAAATTTTCCCAGTAGAGTTTCACAGAATAAAAATGATTCTTTTATAGAAGGAAAAAAACCTCTTCTCTTTTCATTTTTATCTGTACTATAAACGTCTATTTAGTTCCCATGGAAATGCAAACTCAAGTTTAAAATATCTGTGTGCATGTGTTTGTGTATGTGTATGAGGAAAATCATGCTAAGTGTAAAGCACTAGTCATGTAGGCTAATACTCTGTTTCTGACAATGACATGAGATTAAGTTTGGCAAGAAGATGCTTTTGTCCTCTGTGGAGTAAACTAGGGGCTAGGGTTGTTGGAAGTTGAAGCCGAATAAGGGGAAATTCTCCAGAAAACATGTGGTATATTTGAATTATTTTAATGCATCTTCTGAAATTTTCATTCTTTGAAAAACTGTATATGATTTCCTTCACTGGAAACTTCAAAAGTAAAAACATAAGGTAGAACAAAAGCACAGAGCGAAGCTGATGCCTGAATAGGCTCTACCCCATCCATGAACACTTCTCAGATACTGGACGTTTCTCATGAGGGTGATGTCTCAGTACTAAGGGACTAATTGTGTTTATTTGCAATCTTTAAAAGCCCAAAGGGGTTCCATGGCTGTAAACTCCTATTCTGATTCCCTATCAGAACTCTAACTGCTGAAGAATCCAGATAAAACTCTATGTATTATTTCTTGGCTTTCTTTCAGGAATGGGTAGCATAGCTAAATTCAGACATTAAGCTCGAGCCAGGGTCAAAGAGCAATTTATGGCATCAACTAAAAACACTATGGGTGTGTTTTTTAGAGTGTTGTCAATAACAGATGAAGATGCCACTTAGTATCTTATGTTTGGCCCTATGTTATCTGTATTCTTTAAAATTCATAAGCATTATGTTGGTAAAAAGCTCCAAGTAAGAAAACATGCCAAGACTAATGTACTTTTCTTATTACCTTCATTTTGTATTTGAGGAAACGGGTAGTGCTGTCTTGAAAAATTTAAAGACAAGGAGATGATTGCTAGGGGACCTGAGTGACTCAGTTGTTAAGTGTCAGCCTCTGGCTCAGGGCATGTTCTGGTCCTGGGTTCAAGCCCCATGTTGGGCTCTATGCTCAGCGGAGAGTCTGCTTTTACCTCTCCCTCTCCCTCTGTGCTCTCTCTCTCTCAAATAAATAAATAAAATCTTAAAAAAAAAAACCCACCAAAAAACAAAACATGATTGCTATAGGAATTCCTTTTGTTTAAGTACTTGAAGAATGATAAAAATCTTAGAGATGAAGGCCATGTAATTCAAATAACCTTTCTAAAAGAGAGGTATTTATCAACTTCTCTAATTAACGTCATTGAACTTTGGCTTTCCTACCTCCAATCTAAGGGAATTGAGCACATTGGAAAGCAGTCTTTTCCATGGACGGCTAACTTTAACAGTTTCCTTCTTAAAATGAGCTATTCTTATTTTCTTCATAATTGGGTACATGTTACTTTCACTTGACTATTGTCACAAATTGTTACAACATCATTGCTCAACCTAATCATCCCAGGTGCTTAAAATCACATAGGCATCTATTTTCAAGCAGACAAATGAAGAAAAATAAGCTTACTGCTTTTGGTTAATATCCTTGTAAGTTTACACTTGGAGCACCAGAACACCGCAACGGAGAGCAACGATTAGACGAAGTTTGGAGGACTCTGCCTTTCTCAAAGGCCAGCATCCCAAGAAGCAATGTGGCAAATGGTGCTAAAACCATGAGCTAAAATGAGTGCTAGACCCGTTATTGGGTCGAGTACCTTTCCAGACAGATGGAAATGACAGATGGAAATGAACAAACAAAATAATACTTAACTGCTCTTATGTTAAGGAGGAACAGGAATCAAACTCACTGGAAAAAGTTCGAGGTTAGTGTTAGACTCTCCCTTCCCCTTTTCTTCCCTATCCTATGAAAGAGAAGTAAGAAAAAAATAACCAAAGCCCTCTTTGATCCTTTAAGATCCATCTGAATTGAATTTTTCTGTGCTTTTTTTCATATGCTTTTATCGACTCTACCAACTCCTCCCTTCCTTTTTGGGTGCTACTATGTCCTGCACATGTGTCTAGCACAGCACCCACAACACAGTTGCATCTGCTGGCCTACAGGTCTAGCAACTCGAACCAGGTTGTAAGAGCTCCATGATGTCAGGCACCATGGCTTATTAACTCTGAACACATGGTAGGCTGGTTGCTGACCCTGAAGAGGTACTTAATTTCTACTCATTTCTACTTATGAAGAAAGGAAAGAAGAGGAAGCATTCCCTTATTGCAAGACACTTGTTCCTCTTCCTGAACAGCAACTTCCTTCTAGATAGTAATTCACCTTGATTGGCTGGAACTCTGCCATTCTCCCTGCCCCTCTTGTTGAAATCTTGTCTCTCAGAGCCCAAAACATGAGTATGAAATGTAAATCAAATTCAGTAAGTAGATAGATCCTAGAAAGAAGAAGATAAGCTTCACTGTAGCTTGTTTTATGACTCTGATTTATTGTTCACCACAGCAAAGAAGTGAAAGAATTGTACAACATATTGTATAGAGCCATTACTACTGAAGCAATTTGACTTGCTTTCTGTGAGTATACTGTCACTGATCTAATTTTTACTAAATGTTAAGCAGGTTTTTGTGCTAAAAATACATTGAGCTGAAACAGTGGATTAAGAAAGATGTTGTTCTAAATCCCATCTTGTAATTTTCATTTAATGGGTCTAAATTCCTTGAAGTCTCAGACTTTAAAATTGACTTGCAGAGATCTTAAGTTACGGCTTTGAATCCCTTTGGAGGAGGTGCTTATGAATATTAACTGTACCTTAGGATGCACTGTGTTGGTACAAGACTCATTTGAGCACAGAATTAGTGAGAGGTGAATGATGAATAATGGGCTCAGTGTGTGGAATTTAAATATTCGAAAGAACAGACTCTGTATGGTATTGTAAAATGTCTTGTAGCTTCATTTCTGATTTTGAAATGTTACAGTGCTTGCTTATTGTCACAGCATGATCTTCAGCACAGTTGGGTAGTGCTTTTTTAAAGTAATGCAAATGCATGAATGTCAGAAATACCTTCAGATATCGAAGACTGCATCTTTAAGGAGTGCATTTGGCATTAAACAGCCTTTTCCAGCTAATGAATTTCTCAAGTTACAAGAATAATGGCCTTTTTAATCTTAGCAAGAGTAATTAAACAGACATTTGTTATTAATGATGTTGTTAATGGCAGAAGATACTGAATTCTCACATAGATATTATGTTGCTTGAGCGCGATTATTTTGAATATCAGATATATATGATAGTGTTAAAAGTACACCTCCTTAAGAGCATTGTAAGTACTAGTTACTTTAAATAGAAAAAAAAATACCTTAACTTTGATTAATACCAAGAAAACTAAGTATTTCCAAATGGAGGCAGAACTAGCTCATAGGGACAAAGAACATTTATTTGATTCTACTCATAGGTTCTACTCATTGGTTCTACTCATCAGTTGAAATGGTACTTTTCTCCTATTGAGATAGGTATGTGCAGCCCTCAGCTTGAGAAAAAATTACTTACTCAAAGTCGCTTCGAAATAGAAAGGCAGATTAAATTTGTTGGCTGCTCTATGTCTGTTTCCCTCTCCTAACAAGTTCCTCAGTTCTATTCAGGAATTCACTCTATCCTCAGCTTCAGAAGGGCATTTTAAGTAATCATTTCATTCATTCATTACACAAATATTTACTGAACGCCAATTATGGGCAGGCACTGCTCAATGTACTGGGAATATAGCTGTTCAAATAGAATAAAACAAAATAAAACAAAACAACAAGGCCAAAATATCACAAATAAGCAAAAGCCATATAAAAAGACAAAGCTACCTACCTACTATGATTGGAGTTAATGAATTAATCAAAGCAAAGTCAGTCTTGCCACAGCAGCCCCCAGTTTTTCTCATGGTCCAGTGCCAGTGGTGGGTATGTTGGCCAAGTTGCCTTATTCAGACTGGAGAGCAAGGGTTTTATCCCTGCTTACAGGAAAGAAAAAAAAATTTCTTTCTGTCCCTTTCCTCTAGATATAAACAAAACAGAAGTCAGACCAAGTTGCCACTGGCAGCCATTTTGGGGTACCCACGGCCTGCTCTAAAAGTATCTGAACAGATACAGTTTTTTTGAATTAAAATTAAATACTTCTGTGGCAAAAATGAATGGCTGGTTCTTTATTATAAGTATATGATTGATGGCTTGATCTTAAGGCATTAAGATCAAGATTGGGGCAAATAAAAGATGCTTTGGGGATTTGAGGATCAGGTAAAGGGCATTTTTATAGCAGTCATATTGAGAGAACTGCAGGGATGACCTAGTGTGTACTGGTGGGAGCCACAGGATTGGATTTTGAGGGTGTTTGATCAAGCTTGAAGGCAGTAATGGCCCATACTTAGTAAAATAAAATACCCGACTTGCTGGGGTAGATGGTGGAGGAAGGAATTACAAGGCTCAGGGAAGTGGGCATGCTGGAATACATATATTATGTGAGGTCAAAAGACCCACCAGAGAATTATGTTGCAGGGAGGTCCCAGGGGACACCCTATTCACCAAGGCCATCAGAAACTCATTGGTGAGAGAGGGGAACCTCTCAGCATCCCTGAGAGGTTTAGTGGGTAACTTTTCTCTGTAGGCTGGGGCTGATGGCAGGAGTCATTGATCTGGGATCTTCATGAGTTCATGAGAATAATGAGGATAAAAATGAGAATAATGGGTCTCTGAAACAATAAGCAGTGCTTAACCACTAAAAGCCCGAGGTGTCACAATTATTTTAAGAACTGGCAAGCTAAGAGGGGTTGAGGCAAGGTAAGGGGTTAAGGAGGTTGTCCGTAGGCAAGGTTGTGGTCAATAGAACATGGCTTTCTTGGGTCAAAATAACTATCATGTGAGCTACTTAATATATGCTATAAAAGAAGACAAGAATGGATGATAAGGTATCTGGTAGTGGTTGCTCTAAACAGAAGCTGTATTCTCTTACCCAATTTTGGTAACTAAGGTAGTTTCCAGACACAGAGTCCAATGATTGATGAGGTGGCTGGATCACTCAAAGACCCTTTGGCAACACAGTGTCAAGTATATAGAGTAATGATTTAATCTTTCCCCAAATCTAATCTAATTTTCCCCCAAGAAGATCTGTGGGTATTTGAGTGCCCATGCATTGGAGAAAGGGAAATGTCAGATATTTCCAGGGCTATTTAATACCGGGTCTGAATTGACATTGATAATCAGCAGTTGTAATAACACCAGCTGAATCCCTGGACTATGCAGTAAGAACAATTACAGTGGAGGATACCAAGTAGAAGCCTTTGGAATTGCCACCTCCTGCCACTAAGACAGTGAATCCAAACCAGTGTTGACTTCTGGGAAGGATTACAGAGACTAGAATCACCCTTAAGTATCTTAAGATGCAGGAGTGGCAGTCTGTATCCTATTTCCGTTTACAAGTCGGGTCCCTGCAGAAACTGCGTAGACCTTTGAAAATGACTATAGAATTCCAGAAGCTCAACCAAGTATAGACCCGAGTGAAACTGCTCTGCAGGATGTATTATCTTTGCTTAAGTAAATCAATACATTCTCAGGTATATGACATGTGACTTGGTGTAGCAAATTCGAACTTTTCTATCATAGTCAAAAGGAGGATTTGAAATAGTTTGTACTAATGTGGAAAGGACAATAATATATGTTTAAAGTTTTGTTCCAGGTATATATTAACTCACCCACTCTCTGCCATGATATAGTTAGAAGATATTTGGAACATCTAGACATACCACAGAGCATCACATTGGTCTATGTTGCATTAATAATATGATAAGGAAGAATGAGAGAGATGTTATTAGCATGCTGGAGGTCTCAGTAAGACACATGTGCCTCAAAGGGTGGGAAACAAACCCTTCAAAATTTCAGAGACCTGATAGGTCTATAGTTTTTAGAGATACAGTAGTCACTGGCATGCTGGGATAGTTCATCTAAAATTAAAGACAAATAACTACTTATTCTCCCACCCCAAAGAGGGCATAACATTTGGTAAACCTCTTTGTGTTCTGGAGGTGATACATTCCGTATTTGAAATAATGTTCCAGCGGATTTGTAAATGATACAAAAGGCTTAGCTTCGTGTGGGGCCTAGAACAGGAAGGGACTTTGTAGCCGATTAAGATTATAGGGCAAACAAACATCCTCTTAGGTATACTTTCTGGCAGACCCTAGGATGCTTGAGGTGTCACTGGTGGGAAAAGATGCAGTTCACAGCTTATGGAAAGTTCCCTGGGAGAATCATATTGAAGGCTCTACAATTCTAGAACAAGGCCTTGCCCTCTGCAGTGGGGAAATAGCTCCTGAGATGTTACTGGTTCCTGACAGAGACCCACATGAGCTGGGTTCCGCCGGAGGCCTGAAGGTTTTAATTTGGGTGGAACTGTTAGAATAAATAATAAATTTGTGTTGAGCCTGAGCAGAACAGAAAAGCACAAGAAAGCTGCATGGGCAGATAGCTTTGATCTCTCTCCCTCTTGTAGGCACCAGAACCCTTCCTCAGCTCATATTTGTGGTCATCTGGGGATGTCCTTTACGCTGCTGAAGGAAGAGAAAAAAGCCCAAATAATGAATGGAGTCCTCACTAAATAATCAAATAACACTGGTTCGTTATGTGGGTCACACCAAAAATGGATGTGGTTGCTTTCAAGCTATACTCAGACAGTAGTAAGAGACAGCTTTCCATTGTTAGAGTTTCTAGTGGTGCACCTAGTTCCCTACTCTGTGCGGAAGAAGTGGCCAGAGGCATCCTTGCAACTGAGCTCTCTACAGTAGAGATCCTGGTTCCTAAATGGAATATGCTCTTCTCAGGGACACACTCAAGCACGGAAAGAAAAAGCCACCTATAGTCTTATTTTTCTGTGTGATTAAACATAATAATCCCAAACTGCCTGGCTGTTCATTTAGTCTTAGCAGAAGCTCAGTCTTCTCTTGTGGGATTTCCTGTGATCTTTTTCTCTTTCATGAATTAATTTTCTGCATCAGGAATAAAGAGCTCATAGTTAGGTGTAAGGAGTAAGGGGGCATGACCTTGACTTCATTTTTCCTTCTCTGCTTCATGTTATGTCCGTCTGTTGTCTCTGTGGCCCCACCAAGGTGCAAGTCAGGAAGCTATGGCTCTACCAGTTCTGCTTGTGTGTAGAAGTGGCCTAGTTTCTTGAACAGAAGACTTGTGGCTTATGCTTTTACAGCTGAAGGAACAGTGCTGGGCACTAGAAGATACTGAGCATATACCTGCTGTACTGAGTGAACTAAATAAACTAATGTGCTGTTGCTGAGAAGTGATTGTCTTCAACATCCCAGTAAATGAATCTGAGCCTCTGTTTAGTCATTCTTGTTACAAATGTGAATTGGATTGTGGACTGACTTGGCAACCTAAAAGAGATTTCTTTCAAACCAGAGATTCAGTGGGAAATTATTTTTCAGTGGAAAGGAAGCACTTGAGTCCAACTTGGGGGCAGCTTCCACAGTGATATAGTGTGTGCTTCTTTTGGCTTCTAAATCTTTATTTCTTCTGAGGAAAAAAAAGAAATTGAGCAAAGCTTTAAAACATCTACCAGGCTCTAGAGAGTACAGTTTACAGAGAGCTGAATTATGTGGCTCTTTGAATCCATGAATTGAAGCTCTCCTGCTTCTGTGGCTTCCAGCCGACACCTTCTAAGAAGCGCTGGTCTGCACTGCATTTTCTCATCAGGAAACTCAGCCATCTTAGTTTCAGGGTCATTTGAATCACATGGTTAACCTGGTTCTTTTTTCATTTTCCAAAATATCACAAATAGTTTTGTTTTTTTTTTTTTTGAAGGGAAAAAAGAAATCTGGCTTTAGTTGTTAATTTCCTCTGTTCCGTCAAGATTAGGCTAGTAGTTCTGAGTAATTCTGGTTCATTTTCTCAAGGGAGAAGGCCTGAAATAATCCAGTGTTTATTTTTATACAAATTCTCACAGTGCTACAACATTTCAGTGACTTCCTGGGATGTTTCTAGTTTTTCACAGGCCAAGAGGCCATTCTCAGAGGTAACTCCTTCATGTAAACCTAAAAATGGCACTTTCCCACATTAGAGTTTATCAGGAAGTTTAAAGTTCAGTAGTCCTCCTCTCTTTTCTTTCTCGTCACAGAGAAAGGAAAAAATAAGGGGCGGTTCCAGCATTTTAGCTCATTCCAGCACGGTCATTCCATTTTAGTATTTTGGAACCTGGGAAAGAGGCAGGGAGATTGTAGTGTATCTTGGCTGAGAGATGGCTGGACTGGGAAACAGGACTCGCTGTCATTCCCTGTGTCACTCTCTGTGTGACCCTGACCTCTTCCCAGCATTCCTGACCCCACCTCTGAGTTGGGGAAAATAATACTTGTCATGTAGCCCTCACAGCATTCTCCCAAAGCCATGAGATACTGTGCTGGAAAAAAAAAAAAAAAGGGAATTGTGTTCAGAAGGCCAGCACAATGGGGTTTCAACCTGCTTTGCTGGGTTTGCCCTCCACTACTCTTTCTCAGGGACCCTTGCTTTCAGCCCAGGTGGTGGTCTCACTCTCTGTTTTATGTAATGTGTAATTCTACATCTTTCCTCAGTGTCTGCTGCAGTTGCTTCTCTGCCTATTTAATGTTTAAGCTCAATCCAAACCCAGCTCTTCAGTTTGGCCTCACTCTTTTCCTTCCTCTCAAATCCTGTGACTCTTCACTTTATATTTCACTTGCATACAAATTTCCTGCTGCTATGTTTGTGGAATGTATTAAAACAATTTT
Organism: Nasua narica; assembly: GCA_028533885.1. Classification (NCBI taxonomy): domain Eukaryota; kingdom Metazoa; phylum Chordata; class Mammalia; order Carnivora; family Procyonidae; genus Nasua; species Nasua narica. The sequence continues at coordinate 61,032,672 of CM052809.1, read as the reverse complement.
TTGGTTTCCTTTATCTCTTCTAATATAGAGCAAGTACTGGAAGCTCTCAAATGGTCTTTTCATTGACCAAACAGTCTTTACATCAGCTCCTTAAGCCATTCAGGTTGGATTTTAATGATGTCATGACCCTCTGCGGGCACACAGTTGTTAAGGTTGCATACCAGATGTCATTAAGGTTTATGCATTCAAACATATGAAGTGAACAGTAAAAAAAATCTGTGTGAAATGTTTAGCCCAGATTGTTTAATTCGATCCTAGAAGGCAAAAATCTCTTGGTTGTGTCAGGTCCAGAGCTATATTTAAGTTTATTGTTTCATAACAAGTCTGGTCTATTTCAGCGTATTGTTTTCTGTACAAGGTCTCCCCGTAACTATGCATTATAATAGACTGTTGCCAGCATTCTCAAAGTTTCAGAGATGGATTCTTGATTACTTGCTTCCTGCCCCAGGGATTCTTGCTGTTAGGATTGTCATTAAACAAAGCAGCCTCCCTGGCATTGTATTCTGAACAAATAATTTGCACCTTCATAAACTGATTAACGGGATGAGTTTGTTTTGATAATTGATCCTTGACATGTATTTTAAAGGACAGCAAAATCTTAGAGGCCTTCTATATTTGTTACAAATGCTTTTCCTGGAATTTTAAAAATAATTTAGAAACTCCAGTAAAAAAAGAACATAAGAAACAAACGAAGTCTGGAGACCATTATTTCAATTATTCTGGATGTGAATTACCATGGTGACCAGCCCAGCTCCAGACTTTATCATCTTAAAGTCATCTCCCTCCCCCAACTCAAAGTGAGTGATGAGATCTTTGGCACAAAGGCAATGGCCCACATGCAATACAACACACAGAGAAAATTTTATAATAGAAAATATTATTACTGTGTACTACTCCGAAGACCAAATAAGAATCTTTGTTGATTAACTGGCTTAAAAAAAAATGCTCCATATTGACAAGTGTTCTTCATTTCACGCTCCAAGTCAATAATTCTGTCAGTCATATAGCCTTTGGCAAGTAAGAGGGAAAATTTCTCCCAATAAATCTATTGTAATCATGGGATAATTTGACAGCCATTCTGTTTTCTGATGTTTAATTACATTTTGTTTGTTAGGTTTTCTTTTTCTTTTCTTTTTTAGGAGCTTAGGGGAAATTCATACAAATATCAACAGATGTCAAAGAGTTCCAAATAAGAAAGAGAAGCTAAAAGTAAAAGGAAGGATTAGGGATAGGAACTGACACACTTAGCCAAGGTAGAGAATTTGGATGATAGGTCATTTTGGTGGTCTCATGAAATCTAGTGTATAGCTGTCACTGGTAGAGTGTATTTTTAAAAATTGGTGCAGCACATTTTAAAAATGGGAGGGAAAATTTTAAAGCTATTGAGAGTTCACAGTGTGACACTAGCCCTTACAATAAAAAAGACTACTCTTTCTATTCTAAAGTGACTCTAGGATTGGAGTCATATTCAACAAACAATGGGGGAAACCTTGTCTGAACATAGTTGTCAACAGACTTAAAATGACAAACACTGTACCACACAAAATTATTTTTGGTATTTCTTGAGGTAACAGAAAGAGGAAAAGAGTAGATTTTCATTTGATATGTTAGAACATTTTTATAAGGGATGGAAAAATGCATGATTCTGACATCTTGAACTCTTGAAATTCCCTTAGGAAATAGCCAGAAATGGATTTTGATAGAAACAAATTCCCATTTTAAACTCTTTATAAGCATTTTTCTTATTATTCAGGTGGTAGCCCTTTGGGCATTGCTCAGGAAAGTAGAGTGAGAAAGTGTATGTTCTTAACTGGTTAATGGAAAATTGAGATAAACAAAAGAGTTGCTTAAATATAGATTTTTCTCATCACATAATTTGTCTCATTAAAATGCTTTTAATATTCTGTATTCTGACTTTCCTTGAAGGAAATATTGTTCTACAAAATTCCAATGAGACATGCTAAAAATAATGTCTGTGACAGAAATGTTAATTTCCTATCTAAATAATTAAATTTAAAACTATTGCATTTTATATTTGAAAAAAAGATCATTAGATCCTTTCCCTTAAGGGAAAACTGAGACCAAGAGAGCATAAAAAACTTGCCCAAAGTCACAGGGCTAACGATCGATAGTCAGGATTGGGTTGAACCCAAGTTACTTATCTCTACTCTTGTTCTCTTTCCATTATGCTGAACCATCACTGCGTATTTGAAAATCTGCCTTCTTTCCTTTCATTGCAAGGGGTAAGTCTTGTTGAAGTCTGCATACTAGACATGCAGTGCAGTAACTTGATAGAATGTTAGCTGCCATGTAGGGGTCCAGTACGCTAGATTCATGTTTGGGATGTTATTGAGTAGGTTTTTATTCTGTATAGGTTACGATATTTTGTATGAGCTGGAAAATATATGATTAGAATTTTATTGTTATTATTCTAGGGAATCTAAAAACACAACTGGCTTTGTATCTAATTATGAAATAAATAAAATTTTCTTTTGAACCTTTGATTTTTCCACGTAGTGTCATTTCTTTTATCTTCCCTTAGTGTCTTTCTTTTGGGATCTACTACCCTGTCATTTACTTTTGATCATGTCACTTTGAAACCTGGTTAATATCAATCATTTTTAATTTATTGTGAATTCAAATGATATGCTACCTCTCTGTAGAGTATTTGTATTTTGACATTTTCATTGTGGAATGAAAGGCCAGCTCTCCAATTATAAAAATGAACTCAGGTACTAATTAAGAGATTTAAAAAAAGTTTTCTTAAGTTTATTCTGTTCCCTTAAAATTATGCAACCTACGTAGTTGTCTACTCTATTTTTTCCTCACCTTAAGACTTCCTTTTTGGTATTTGTTTCTTAGAACCATAACCATTGACACTCTGCCTTGTATCAGAATTTGTAAAAAAGAGTTATTGGGATGATTTTTATTAATTTAGTTAAATTTGTAAATATTTGTTAATCTGCTCTGTCAAGGTGTACTGTGCTTAACACTGTGAGGAAGAGAAAATTGAGTAGGACGTTGGACTATCTGGAATGTTCTAAAAGATCTGGAATGTTGGACACCACGTTTTCTAATTTTCTATCTTTGTAGCTCAAAACATGGGTTTAAGGTCCTTCTCTGTCAATTCCATGTAGCCATTACCAACTGATCCAAGTTTTATGCTGTTTGAAACACATTTGTCAGCTCTATTGGAAAGCACAGTGTGTGCTTCTCAAACTTTTTGGAAGAACTTTTTATAGACTTAAAAATTGTTGAAGATCAAAAAGACCTTTTGTTTTTATGAGAAGTATCAGTATATACCATATTAGAAATTAAAGCTAAGAAAGCTGAAAATTTTAATTGATTTATTTAAAAATAACTTTAAAGCTATTACTTGATATAAGTCAAAGTAGTATAACATATTTTTATGAGAAAATATCTATGTTTTTCAACACACATGCACATTTAATAAGAAGATGGCGTTCTTTTTCATATTTATAAATATCTTTAATGTCTGGCTTAATAGAAAACATACTTGCTTCTTCATTCAATATGTTATACATTGTTTTAGTAAAGTTATATAAAGAAAATCTAATATTATACACATATAGTTAGAAAGGGGGAATATTTTAATAGTATTTTCATACAATTATGGTTATTCTTCTTTGATATTACACCAAAACTCAGCAAGTGCTAATAATCTTAAAGTCATTTGCATTATAGAATCTGAAAGCATGCCAAGAACTTTCTGTACTCATTACATTAAGTTCTACTGGACTATTTTATACTTTAAATTTATCTTTTACCCATACATGATTTTATAACATCATTATTGATGACTTGGAAAGCAATGGTCTACTAAGTTATATATCTACCAATGGCGGACATATTTTATTTTACAATATCAATAAAGCACATTCATTAATGTCACCGTTAAGTATTGGGATGCAGTCATGATGACAGATACAAATTTTCCAAAGTTGCAAGTTCTTCTTGAAAGCTTAAATTTTACCTTTGGCAAAAAAATAATGTCCAGATAGTTTTCCCTGAAGTGACAGAGTCATTTTTGTCAATTCTAAGACAATGTCTGCCAGATAAGCAAATCTGAATAACCAGAGTTCATTCTTTCAAGTATAAAAATTATTCCCTTAAGAAAAGTGGCTAGTTTAGTGGAAACTTGAACAATTATGTGGTGGTTTTCCCAGAGATGATCAGTATCCTTAAATATGCAATAGGGATTTAGGTGTGCTTTCCATTTTGTCACATAGAATATTAAAAAGATGTGTACTCAAAACTTGAAATTTAATGAAACTGGCTTTTTATTTGTTCTTTTGTAGTGAGTGTAGGCAGTGATGAATACAGAGACTACTGGTAGAGTTTGGTGCCACTACTTCAAAGGTACCAGCAGTTTTATCTGCTATTTCTTTCGCACCATTAGTGCAAATGTCAATAGTTACTTTTAAAAAGAGTATCTTAGGATTATTAGGAAACTAGTTTTGGGTTTATGGACCCTGGAGGGAAGTAGGGATTCCCAGAGCTCTGTGGGCCATATTTTGGCAACTGTTGCTGAAGATTGATATTTATCAGCTGTTGTAATTCTGTAAAAAGAAGTTTGGTTCTCTAGGCCTCAGTAATTTATGAAATGAAAAAAACTGGAAATATCTAGGCCTTAAATGCCATACTTTTCTGATTTTCTTCTGTTTGCCTCTATATTGCCATCACATGATAGGGCAGAACAATTCTAAGTCCTGAAAATAGCCCTTTGCCCATTATTCAAGCTATAATTCATGTCAAGGAAGGAACTAAGAATGTTAATTTTAAATATTTTCTTACTGGTGTACCATTTGTGGATAGGAATGCCATTTCTTTCTGATTTTTCTTTTTAGATTTGAAATAATTTTTGGACTTTTTAGTTTGATTATAAGTTTTAGACTTTTATATTTTTGTATTATTTTAATTTTTAAAACTTTTTTTTTAAAAAAAATTTTATTTATTTATTAGAGAGCAAGAGACTGAGAATGAGAGGGAAGAAGGTCAGAGGGAGAAGCAGACTTCCCGCAGAGCCGGGAGTCCGATATGGGACTTGATCCCAGGGCTCCGGGATCATGACCTGAGGTGAAGGCAGTTGCTTTAACCAACTGAGCCACCCAGGCGCCCTGTATTATTTTAATTTTTGTACAAGAAAATCAGGCCTGCTAACAGTAATCATAGTTACCATTTTTTGAGCAATGGGTTAGACAGTATGCTAGCTACTTTAAGGTCATGAGTTCATTTAACACTCTGACTCAAGTCAACAAAATACTCAGTTCCACAAGGTTCTCCCTAAACTAATGGAAGTGAATTACCAATCATATGAAGAAATAGGACTTGCTTTTTGAAACTATAAAACACAAATCCTTTACATGTGTAATTCTAACTTGCAATAGGTGATATGTTACAAGACTATTTTTCTTAGTTATGTTTTGTGACTTGAATGTTTAGAAACATTTTCGATACATATACAAATATATATGTATGTAACACACAAACACATAAATGCGCTTTATTAAGCAAAATATCATCAAGATTTTTGCAAGACAAACAGTAGTAAGCAGGTATTTCAGGTAGATAGAAGTCAAGTTCATCATGAACAAATTTGGAAGTAATTTTAAAAACATAAGTGTGTTTCGCTTCCAGTATATGCAGTTGTGTTTTTATAGGATATAATCTTTTTCTTAGTCCCAGAGGAAATAGACATCTGTATTTGATTTAATGAACTTCTGTTTGTTCATAACCCTGTGCAAAAGGAAAGACCCTAGTGCATCTACGAACATACCCAGCTTTTCAACTTTGGTTCCCAGAACTCCAAGCAGGCACTCTGAGAAAGAGCTCCTAAGTTTCCACATGTTTTGACAGAAGGAGTCATTTAAAGTTAGCCCCCCTTGAATCTACATTTATCTTTAGATGAAAATAAGTTTTTTGTTATATTTTATCATTATTATTATTTTAAGCAAATATGAGAATCTTTGCATGATTTTTGCATTAAATTATGTCACTCAAATCTAAGTTCGGCTCCCCTGTTTTTTTGGGTTCTTTTTGGTCCTGAATTCTGAATAAAGATTTAGAAGGAATTTAATAACCACAGTAGTATATCATGGAATCAAATAGATGTGATTAGATCAAAATCAGTCCTGTGCAAATACCTGCTATTGAGTTTTACCTTTCTCCCTGTAAGGGATAGCTAATGTACTATTGAAAAAGCTCCTTAGTAGGAACATTTGAAAATGTAGTTTTGTGCTGATGCTAAACTTTAATAACTAAGGCTTCTTTCTATGTTTTTTAAAAGCCTGACAATAATGGCTCAGTAATTACTGAACTAATGTTATCAATTCCAACAGATATCACATTTATTAAACAGAAAATGCTATGTTGCTGTTCATCAGTTAGAAATGTGTGTAATTGAAATATGAAAATGAAGTCTGTTGGAGTATGTGATTCATCATGAATTCTGCAAGCCCTACACTAACTCTCCTTTTCCTAATTAAACTGTCAAATTGAAATCTTATAATTAATGCAACCACATGCCTTACACTAGGTTTTCCACCCGCATGTAAAGCTCAATTCAGCAGAAACTTTGCAAGAGCCTTCTCCAGGACAAATGCAATTCTTTGCTCTTCTGATCTTGAGCAGAAATCCTGCCCCCTCCCCCAGCCACCGAATATTGTGTAGCAGGAGATTTTTGTTCTCTGCATGATTAGGAGTGGAGTGGGCTGACGGGTTTGTCAGGGGAGCTGGTAATTCCTGCTTTGAGTTTTTTTGTGGTAAGGCAGGGGAGAGGAAGTTGAAAGCTGGAATGAGGCCTTCTGTTTCCTTCTGGCATTTTATATTTCTATACCATGACTAGGCTATTTGTTGGTATTGTTAAAATTTACAGACTGAGGTGGATTTTTTTTTTTTTTCCTGATTACAGCTTTGAGGGCAGAGAGCGATTGACAGGAATTGATTTTATACTTAGGGTAAAAGCTATACACATACAATGTTGTATTATATGTGGCCGGGATATATATCTCATATATGTTGGATTCCGCTTTGGCAAGGAGATATCTTAGAGATATTCTTACTTACAGAGAGCTTATTTCTGCATATCTTTGTGAAACCACTTAGGTGGTAAAAAGATTTTTATCTCTTGTGTTAACTCTGATCCATTGGTAGTTGCTCCCTGGGCTGTCTTAAGAAGGATTGTGAATTACTCAGGAAACAATGGATGTTGGTGAGGATGCAGAGAAAGGGGAAACCTCTTACACTGCTGGTGGGAATGCAAATTAGTGCATCTATTCCAGAAAACAGTATGGAAGTTCTCAAAAAGTTAAGAATAGAACTACCCTAGGACCCATCATTGCACTACCAGGTATTTATCCAAGGGATAGAGAAATAGTGATTTGAAGGGGCACATGCACCCCAGTGTTCATAGCAGCAATGTCCACAATAGCCAAACTATAGAAGGAGCCTAGATGTCCGTCAACAGATGAATCGATAAAGAAGATGTGATATACACACACACACACACATATATATATATATAAAGATGTGATACACACACACAAACACACATATATATATATAAAGATGTGATACACACACACACACACACACACACACACACACACACACACACACAATAGAATATTACTCGGCCATCAAAAAGATTGAAATCTTGCTATTTGCAATGACATGGATGGAAATAAAGGGTATTATGCTAAGCAAAAGAAGTCACTCAGAGAAAGACAAATATTATATGATTTCACTCACATGTGGAAATTAAGAAACAAAACAGATGAACATAGGGGAAGGGAAGGAAAAATAAAATAAGATAAAAAGAGAGAGGGAAGAAAACCATAAGAGATCCTTAACTATGGGAAACAAACTGAGGGTTGCTAGAGGGGCGGTGGGAGGGGGGGATGGGGTAATTGAGTGGTGAGCATTAAGGAGGGCACTTGATGTAATGAGCACTAGGTGTTATATGCAATTGATGAATCATAAATTATACCCCTGAAACCAATAATACACTATATGTTAACTAAATTTAATTTAAATAAATTAAAAATAAGGATTGTGAATTTATCGTGAACAGGGCAACAGGGCTGGGATCAATTAGTAATGTCTGATATGTTGAGGTAACAGGTACTGGCAGCAAATTGACTCCTAATTCTATTCCTGGGTTTGTCAGATTTTAAGAGATGTCTGTCAACACCTTTTCATCATGCGTGATGTCTCTAGTCTTTCTGTTTTTTCTTAGACTCTATCTCTAGTCAAACTTGAGCTTGTCTTAAGTTTTACTAAGAAACAAGTTCCTGACTTAGTTTCTGAATTTAATAATCAAAACATTTGTTCAGCAAGGCTATTTGTTTTCTCAGTTTCTACAAAACAATATTTCATTCACTGAGCTCATCTTCTACATAGATGCAGCTCTCTTCATTCTCTGATTCATGTAGACCTGTAGGCCTAACTACATTTTAGGAATCTCTAGTTCTCAGTTTGGTCAATTAATGTGCACAATTATACTCATTTAACCTGCCTAAATAGAGATAGCTGGTATATCACTTGTTAGGATATCCTAGTCAGGCTGGCAGGGGAGAGCAGTTCATGGAGAGTCATGAAGCATCAACATTAATAATAACGGTTCAACTCAGTCTCTCTATTAATCCATGAATATGTGAGTGTGTAAAACACTGCACCAGCTGAGTAAGTGGGACTGAGTGGGAGGAGCTAGCAAAAAGAGGATTCTTCTCTCTCTCTCTCTTTTTTTTTTTTTCTTAAGTAGCCTCCCTACTGTGTGTGGAGCCCAGTGCAGGGCTTGAACTCATGATGATGAGATCAAGACCTGAACTGAGAAGGAGAGTTGGACACTTAACTGACTGAACCACCCAGGCCCCCTAAGAGGCATTCTCTTTTTATTCTATGATATTTTTTTTTAACAGCATAAATTCCTTTTATATTTTTTTGAATGTTGTAAACATTATACCATTATATTTACAAACATATGTAACCTACATATCAGCTAGGACATCTCTATTCTTTATTATTTAGGCAAGATACTCTTGAACCCCTGTTATGTGACCTAGAGTAACATGCCTCCAGGATTCCTGAATATTACTGGTAGACTTCATTTTCATGGCTCTGGCTTCCTTGTTTCTTTTTGTTTTTCTCATTTCTGTGTGTCTTCTGTTTCTTTATTTCTGCCTTGGCTCCAATCAAGGCATGGAACTCAGACCCTTCCCTTAATTTGCATGCATGCCCTCATACCTATACGGCATGCTCTCTACATACACACCAACTTTTTGTGTAGAGCAGATGTTTTTGCAAAGTTGAGAAGATGGAGTATTTGGGGCACCTGAGTGGCTCAGTGGGTTGAGGCCTCTGCCTTCAGCTCAGGTCGTGATCTCAGGGTCCTGGGATCAAGCCCCACATCGGGTTCTCTGCTCGCGGGGAGCCTGCTTCCCCCTCTCGCTCTCTCTGCCTGCCTCTCTGCCTACTTGTGATCTCTCTGTCAAATAAATAAATAAAAAATCTTTAAAAAAAAAAGAGTATTTGATGCCACATCAGCACAAGTAATTTAAGATGAAATTATTCATTATAGTTCCTTGGAGTTCTTTGGTCTTTATACCATGTTTTTCTGTCCTTTTTTTCTCTACCAGTAGCAAAAACTTTATGCTCAAAAGGAAACAAGTATCATCTGATTTTATTATGTAGAAAAATTTTGTTTCTCCAGGTCCTTCTCTGAAACAGAATTTTTTGCCTCTGCTGAACAATAGATTTAATAACCTGGGTTTCATCCTTTCTTTCCCTCGCACAGTGTAGAGATTACACTTCCCTAGACATGCTTTGTTTTAGGGTTTATAGTTGCATTTGTATATATATGTATGCCTGTATATATATTTGCCAAAGATATGCAAGTACATATGGGTCTGTCTTTTTGTGTGTATATGGGGGTATATTTTCTTTAGCCATTTCCATGTTAATCATACTAGCAACAGTGCTGTATGCATGTCTTTATTAACTATGACGTTTTCTTAGAGATAGATACCTAGAAGTACAATTAAATTTTCAATAGATAATATTATTCCCATCTTCAAAACGGATGTTTCATAGTATAATCCAATAATCCTGTGTATGAACATCTCCATTTCACCACAGCATTGCCAACCCTCAATATTTTCTGATTAAAACAATTTTTGTTAATCTTCCAGGGATCAAAATGGTGTCTCATTTTTAATTTGCACTCACTCAGTTACTAGTGATGTCGAACCTTTTTTTTTTTTTTTTTTATATTCATGTATTAGCTATTTGGATTACTTCTTGGATTGCCTATTCTTATCCTATGCTTATTTTCCTATGCACCCTTTCTATTTTTCTTACTCTTTTGTGAGAGTTTAGCTACGTGCTAAGAATGTCGACTGATTTTTATGCATTAAACAATACAGTTTGTTCAAAAGTGTCAGTTATCTTTTCTGTTGTTTAAATTATATTTTATATCCCAGGAATTTTAGATTATATTTTATTTTTTAATCTATCACTGATTTTCTTGGTGTTTTCACAAACAACATCGAAAGGCGTTTCCACTTTCCACTATTTTAACTTTTTCATAGACTGCCTTCATACATATGGATCTTTATCAAATTCACTTTTTTGAATGGTGTGAAGTAGGAATCCAATGTCTTCTTTTTCTTTCCCCAGTTATCTGAACATCACTTATTAAAGAGCTCAACATTTAAAGCTGATATGAAATGTCACTTTTTCCATATGCTAAATATATGGAAATCCATATACAAAGATTAATTTCTGTGTTCTGTTGCTTTAAAAATATTTTGATACTCTGCATAATGGTGCCTCTCATTATATTTCATTTTCAATTAATTTCTGGCTGTTTTCCAACTCACTAACATGTATTCAGTGATTTCTTTCTGGGCACCTTGGCTGGCTTCCTCCATTCATTCTCTGCCATACAGGGGTTGCTCAGGTGCTGGCTAGGTCTATAAATATCAAATGTCATATTTTCTTTACCAATTCCATGAAGAGATGAAAATAAGAAATTTCCATTATCTTAAACTTATGATAAATCTTTCTTTCTATTTTTAACTAAATGCCAAATCCCTAGGCATACAGTTTTATTAAGATCATTTGAAACAAATAGTAATCTTGTTAAAAAATAGGTGGAAAAAAAAATAGGTGGAGTTTATACTTGTTATGCTAAGACAATATGGTAGACTGTATTTTTTTCTTTCTTTAATTTTCTCATAATGAAAGTAATCATGTGATTTTTAGAAAGCATATCTATATGCGGTGGCTAGATGGCTTAGGCAGTTAAGTATACAACTCTTAATTTCTGCTCAAGGTGGTGATCTCAGGGTCGTGGTATCAAGCCCTGACTCCAGCTCCATGCTGGGTGTAGAGCCTGCTTGTGATTCTTTCTCTCCTTCTCCTTCTGCTCCTCCCCCCATGCATACATATGTACACACACACTCTCTCTAAAAAAAAAAAAAAAAAAAAGTTTTAGAAAGCATATATGTGCCAAAAAAGATAAAATTAATAAACAATCTCATCATGTAATGATAACTATTAATAACATTTTAATGCTTAACTTTTCCTTTTTTATGCATATTTATACATATCTTAATATTATTTTGCAAAAATAAGCCCATAATGTGCATATTGTTTATTTACTGCTTTTTCATTTAATATATTGTGAGCATTTTTTTTAAAGAAACTAACGCTTCTTTTCAAACATCATATTAATGCCCTTGTGTGGATGTACCATGACTGATTTAACTAATCCACTATGTGGGGATTTGCATTTTGTTTTCATTTATTTTTAATACTGTAAAAAACACTGCAATGAACAACCTTTTAACTAAACTTTGTGTGCATTTGTGATTACGTTCTTTGTGAATTTGCGGAATCGTTAGGGCAAACATGATGTACATGTAAAAAAATTCTTATATCCTGCCATATTAGCGTCAAGAAAACCCAACCAAGGTGGCATTTATGTCTCTGCACAGAATAACAATGTTCTTTAGTGTATACATGGGGATAGAGGTCATTTAACTATAATCCCACTTGGGCATCTCAGAGAGAGCACAACGAGGAAATGCTGAAGACAGAGCTGGAGACTGTGGGCATTTCTCCAGTTCACACTCTTGGAACTGTTCTGTGTCTCTGCATGGTTGTCTGTCCAATATTTAAATGGACTGACTTAAAAATACATGCTGGCTGGTGGCCAGTTTTGAATAATGTTGGATGGGAAGGGATTCTCAAAGGAGAGATTAAGGGAGGAAAAAAAGGAATAATCAGTTTCTCATGGGACTCAGGAAGATGCTAATGCTCTCTGATAAATGAAAATGCCACCTGTGTGTGATGAATTATTGTCGGTTTCTAGTCTATTTCAACTTAATCTAGCAGAGGGTTCAGAACATAGCCAATGCGAACAGGGCAGGTTCTAGGCTTGGCTCTGCTGTTTACTCTCTGAGTCGACTTGAGCAAATGATTTCACATTTCTGAGTCTCAGTTTCCTAAATAGTTGTAAGATTTAAGTGAAGTAATCCATGTAAACCCTTTGAAAAACACTTAGCAAATAATACATATTTAATAACTGTCAACATTATTAGCTAACATTAGGATAGAAACACTGTTTTTCTGGTATCACAGAATAGATAGCAATACCTCTTATACAACAGGTGGTTTTTAAGTTTAACTGGATATTTATCTTCTGTTTTCCTGTGGGATCTACTGCATAAACCAAGTAAGAGGAGAGGAGGGAGAAAGAGAAATCAGCTGTGACAGAATTATGATGCACTCAGTTTCTATTTGGAAGATAAGCTGCTTATTTGGACAGACGGGTAGAGAGTATCAGTTGAATGGAGAGGACTAGAAAAGAGCGAAACATGTATTTACAGACATTTGTATGAATTTGAACTATTTTATGTAAACATATATCAATTTGTGTTAATCTTATATTGCTCAACGCATTCCTTACCCAAATGAGGCCATCTGGAAATTTCAGCTATGCCCACTTCTCCCACAAATTATTGTCCATGTATTCAGAATGGATGTTTTCAACTCTGTCCTGTCAGAATTTTGGCCCCTATATTCCCAAATCATTATTAGTAGCCCATTCTATTGTGGCCGAGTGAGTCTTCCGTTCACCCTAATTGCCTTTAGCTTTAATTTAAATGTTTCCTTTTCTTTCCCCTTCAGAGATGGATAAAAGCTTGACATTTTCATGATAAAAATGTCTCCATATATGTGAAGACAATAATTAACTAATCTTTTAGAGTTTCTATTTGGTAGACTAAAAAACTCGATCCCTTTAACCTTCCTTTCAGTTCATTTGTGAAAGAATTGGCTTAAAGTGCTTTCAGACTTTGTGTCTTGAACTATCACCTCTTGAACTTGGCATTTCAGTCAAAAGGGGTATGATTTTCTTTTGCTAGGCCACAATATGATTTAATTATAATAACATTTAACAATAATGTAATGATTACAGACATCAACATAAATGCAAGGATGTCTTTTTAACATAAATGCTGTTCATTCATTTAATACAACTGTTATTTACTATGTGCCAGCCTAGGTGCTAGGGAAATAGTGTTAGCTGTGACCTAAATAGTTCCTGTCCTCATGAAGTTTATAATCTAGTGGAGAGGAAAAAGACAAATAGAAACAACAAATAGAAACAAATAAGATACATAATATGATTTCAGATAGTGATAAATGACCCCCCAAAAGTAAAGCAGGGTAAGATGATAGAAACTAAAAGGAAGAAGGTCAGGAGCAGTTTTAAAAACAGTGGCCATATTTGAAATGATATTTTTACGGAGAGCAAAACTGTGTCAAGGCCATCCAAAGATCTGGGGGAGAGCACTTCAGGTTGAAGAGTAAAGTGGTCCTCAGATGTGGAAGAACTTGGGGATGAAGTAAAGAGTAGTGTCAGCTGGGCTCAGAGAGGTGGTGGAGGCTGGGCTAGTCAGATGGCATCTGGAAGGTGACGGTACTGAGTTTGGAGTTTTCTCCATGTAGGCACGGAAGCCACTGAATGCGTAAGATCTAGACAGAATTGTGATACAATATCTTACAAAATCCCCGTGGGTTGTGTGGAAATGGATTATTGGAAAAAATAGTAGAAGCAGGGAAACCTGTTGATGATACAGTTTTCCTCATGCTCCATACATATCTCTTCATTCTAGCCTGTCTTTTTTCCCTCCACTGCCCAGTTTAAGGATCTGAACAAGGAAAGAGGGCAACTTTGGAATGTGTTTTTGCAGCTCTTGAAGACAGGGACATATAAAGTGTCTTCAGGTAGACCTTTCTCATTGGTCAGGTATGAAATGCAGTTTAAGATCAGGGAAAGCTTCAAAGTGGTCATTGAACTAATTTTTTTTTTTTTTTTTTGGTTTGAGAGATAATTTCATTTGGTGCCCGAAGAGGATTAAAAACTACAATAGGTGTGGAGATTGAAATAAAATAATTGGCAGGTATGGCTTAACCTCTTGTTCCCAGAAGAAGACACATGCAAAATAAATACATGTGTTGATGATGTAATTTGCAATTTATTAACATATTATAGGCTTGAATTTGATCCTGTTGTTCTCTGCAATATCAAAACCTAGCTCTTTAAGTTAGTTTCCTTCATAGAGGTAATGATTATGAGGCCTCTACCCAAATCTAATATTCTTTCATCACTTTAATTTCAGCTTTCCACCTTGAAAAAAAATCAAAGCACCAGTTCAAATGTTTTTCTTTTTATAGGATTATTAGTATTCTAAGAATATTGAATTCTACAGTTTTCACCACAAATATAGTACTCACCATTTTATATACATCAAAGTGAAATTACCCACCCTTGGATAGCTTAGAAACCTAACCCCCACATATGGTATTTTTCCCTTATGGTAAGACACATTTTGAGCTCACTGATTTACAAATGTGCTTTTGGATTTCAAGCTATTTGCAAAGATGGAGACTGTATTGTGTGTACTGCATAGAGGAAACCTGAAGGACAGATAAAGAGCCAAGTGAGGTTGATGAGAAGCAATGAAGTATGTACTGCGTGTTTTTAGTAAGAAATGGTTAATGTTTCCTGTGCTTTCCCTTGAACCTGACTCATCTGCTGCTTGATATTTACTGAGACTAGAGGAGGTTTTTTTTTTTTTTAACCTTTTGAGCAAGTTGGCTCTGTGTGCAATTATGCCCTAAAATGGAGCCCTTAAGCTGTGTTTTGAGGGGTAAAAATAATCACAGCAGAACAAAAGTGATTCACCTCTCACTTTGCTGGAGAAAAGCAGATGAAGAGAGCAAGAGAGTGAAAACATTATGACCACTGACAGACAAGCTTGTTTGAGGCAACATTATTTAGTCTTAAGATTTTTTTTAACGCCCCTTTTCTTTACTAGAGCATCAGTCTCGTTAGCATATATCCAGAAACCTGCCGCAGTCTTTTCCCATATGATTTATTTAACTTGTCGTCTCTTTAGAAAATGAAACCCATATACTCCTCAGTCCCAGCCATCGTGGGAAGTGATTTTACCATCCTGAGCAACGGGAGCTTCTTCTTCCTTGGCACTGTAGTGCCCAGACTCCATGAGGCATTTGCCTCCCTGGACAGAGGGGCTTTGTTGCTGAGTAGGCCCTACTGTACATATTACTACAATTATACTGGATTAAATGGCAGTGTAATCGCATAATAAGTTTACTTGGCTGAAGGGGAAAGTGCAACTTAGAGAGAACAGTGATTTCCCCAGGGGCTCACAAAGCAGAGGAAGCATTTGAATGGTGGAAGCAGAGATGAGTGTTTTATTCCACAATCCTTGGGATACTTATAACTCGCCAATAAATAAGAGCATTTTGATTTGTACTCTTCATCAAGATTTTGCTGCACATTTTGAAGTTTGATTTAGGTTATTCTCTCATTTGTCAGTAAATTGTAATTGACCAGTTTATTCCTGTAGCTTTTAAAAATAAACATCCCCTTGCAGGCCTAACATTATTTTCTCCTTTTTATAACAACCAAAATGCAGGAACATATTGAATAATTTTCATAAAATAATGTGAGTTTCTTCCTAAAGATACCAACTACAGTTATGTTTCCTTTGAGGTTATTATTTCAGAAGCCAACTGTGCACACACACATTTAATCTCTCACGCCTGTAGAGTGGACAATAAGCAAGGTGCTTAGGGCATAAAACTCAATACCGACGGCTAACTCCAAAAGTGTATGCCAGAAAATTGAGGGGTACAGCCTGCCATCAAGAAGACACCAAAGCTTTATCCAAAGTGTCTAAATAAATACTTTGTCCTCCTAAATTTTTCAGGAATAATATTTTAGAGGAGGAACCTTCTTAATTTTCACGGTTGGCTTGTCAGATCTGTGAGCTATGGTTAAGAAAGCTCTGGAAAAAACCAGAGATGAGATTTTTAACTTCGATTGCTGGCAATGGTTAACATTTGGGAAATGGTTTTGAATATATTTGGTCTTCCCATTCTATTCTCTTTTCCTTGGCTTAAGAGAAAAACGGATCTTATTTCATTAATATTAACTACATTAATTCCAGTGATCTTTATCTGAAATCAATATATTTTGCTTAAATGAAGTTCTGCTTTAATGAAAATCTACGTAGGGGAGTATTTCTATATTAGAAATTATACTAATTTTACATACAATCCTATGGATACTTGCTACGGCAGGTTTTCTTGAAAAAAATATACACATGTATTCTGATAAATCTTTCCCAAATATCTGTTTTATTCAGAAGAAAGATTATAAGGAAAAGTGTTGAAACTTTCTCTCCAGAAGTTTTTCCAGGATAAGAAACTTTTACTTTCTTTGAAAATCCTGTTTTTACACCATTAGCAGTTTCAGAATTAATCTTTGCTTTTCATTTTCCATAAGTCAAGAACCATATGAGGTGTGCTTGTGCAGGAAAAGAAAATGAAAGGAAGGAAACAAAAAGACAATAATTTCCTCCTTCAGCAATTCTCTTTTTACTTAAACATTTGTGGAAGTGAGAATGTGTCTGTGTTTGGAGCACCAAGCTTCAGTCTTGATGGCTTCGTGCTGTAAGAACCTGCTCTCTGTAGCGGCTCAGATGGAAAGACCGAAAGCGTGTGTAACTCTGCTGGCTCAGCGGCGGGGACAGCAAGCACTCCACCCCCCTCACCGTGGGGGACATTAGACGAAGAGCTTCGATGCCAACCTTGGGCTCACCAGGGTTCCAAGGACCGTTTGCTATGATTCCATGCTAGAATTTAAATAATATTTTGGATGTGTTTCAGAATGTCTTCTTTCTCTCTCTCTTTTCTTTCCTTTCTCTCTCTCTCTCTCTCTCTCTCTTTCTCACACACACACACACACACACACACACGCACGCACACATATTTCACCTTCCTTATGAAGAACTATTCTCTGGACAGAGAGGAAAATTGTTAAAGATATGTTTTAACATTCTGTGCACAGCAATGCTGATTTTATACTACATGATATTCAGTAATAGCTTGAAAATAACCCACCCAGTTCTGAGTATTCACAAAGCCTTATTTATCCTGAAACATGGAATATAATTGACTGTACTGTCTCTTTTCCTTGGCTGCATTTTTTTTTTCATTTTACATTTTATTAGCACATTTGAGGAAAAGAATGAAAGAACAAGTGCAAAGCTCACTAAGAGTCTGTGTTTGATTAATTGTTGATGGTTTTATAAATGTAAATTGGAGGAGTTTAAAATTAATATGTACCATAAATGTTTGGAGACACAAGATTTCATGACTCCATAACTGAGGGCTGACTGTACCAATTACCATTTCAAAGGAAATTTCTGAAGAAATTTATCTTTTACATCTTATGTTGATTTGTTCCACCCTACCTAGCTATCCTGGATGCCATCTCCAGAATTACCTTCTACAAAAACACTGAATAATGTCCTCTGGATGCTTAAGATTTCTGATTGATTTGTTCTCTACTCAAATCTCCTATGTCCCACACCTGACCTTACTGATTATGTAATGCATAAGTCAGGCCTAGATAAATGACTAAGTTGTGTCTGGCTATGTGCTTAATAGAGAAATTTCAATCAGCCAGAGTTCTGTTTCCCTGTTACATAACAGGCAAACTTTTTTCCCCGGTATATTTTTGACACTCTAAGAGAATTTCATATGGGAGGGGCTTGTTGTTGTTATATCAGGTCATTGAAGGGCATTTTTGGGTAAATTAAGACTGACTCCCCAGCATCAATACGATGACAGCCTTAATGATCCACAGTGAGCTCAGCCCTAACTACATGTGCATGCTTGTTGTATTATCCTCATAAATATAACATGTCCCGGAAGAGAAATTCTCATTCTCACACCTCAGTTAAACAGTTTTCTTCTTTCTTCCACATCTCAGCAAATGGCACCACTGTTTGCCATCTTTGATTCTTGCCTTTTCTTCAACATTCATATGTGCTACATCAGAGTGTCCTTTTGATTCTATCTACAAATGGTATTTAAATATGACTACTTCTTTTTGTTTCTCTCACCACTACCCTGGTCCACATCTCTGTTGTTTCTCTTCTAACTTCTGACAGGTATTACTGCTGATTTTTTCATAGTTATTTTACTTAACTTACTTCAATCAGACCAATCAGACCATTTTTCATCCAGCGATCTCCCATTACTCCTGAGATAAAATCAGCTTCTCCCAAAGGCCTTCCATGTCATGCATCATCTAGCTTTTCTGTCTTGCCTACTCATGTTCCTCTAACACATGAAGATCACTTTGATGTTTGACAGCATTACCTTGTCTTCCTAGAATGCTCTTTCCCAAAGTTTCATGTGGCTGGCTCCTTTCCTCATGTCTTGTGAATCACTTTATTTACTTACTTATTTATATTTTTAGAGAGAGGGAAAACGAGGGGGGTGGGGAGTAGGGGGTGGGGGAGGAAAGGCAGAGAGAGAGAGATTCTTAAGCAGGCTCCACGCCCAGCACAGAGCCTGATGTGGGGCTCAATCTCGTGACCCTGAGATCATGACCTGAGCCAAAATTCAAGAGTTGGATGCTTAACCAACTGAGCCACCCAGGTGCCTCTCTTGTGAATCACTTTAAATGCTTCGCTTTAGAGGTCATTTCATGCCCAGGTATCTAAAGGCCCTATCCTGAGGGCTCTATTCAAACCCACAGATTCTATCATTTCATTTCACCCTGTTGTTTTTCCTCTACACAGTCTGTTATGTATAACTTATGTCTGCCTTCCTCAAAGATGTAAGCTGCCTAAGAACAAGTACTATGCCTTTTCACCATTGATTATTCAGCCAGGAATGGTGCCTGGCACAAAGCAGATGCTCCATAAATACTGGTTGAATTAATGCTGCTACAACAAATAAAGCTTCATATTCTGGTTTTATGAAATTGAAATGAAATTCATGAAGACATTTGTTTTCTTATAGTTTTAAAAAATCCTACAAAACAAAAAATATAACTAATAATAAAAACCGATATAATAATTCTCTGTGGAATTATAGTAATACTTGCTTTATGTGCAAGTAAAATGGAAAAACTCATCATACTTAATGACTCATTTAATTATGAAATTTAAGAATGAAAAATTAATTTATTTTACAGTTTTAAATGACTTAGTACACAAGCTTATTAAGCCTCAAGTATTCAAGAGGTAAGTCAGTCATTCAAAAATCTCAGTAAAGACCAAAACCAAGTACATGTGAACCCAAAGTTCATTAATCATAGTCGTAAAAGCAAATATTCATTGAATCATTTCTGTATGAAATGTTTAACATCTATTATTTTGTTTGAATTTCACAATGCTGTGAGCTCTGCATTGTTATTTCCATTTTGCTGATGAGAAAGCTGAGGCTTAATGAGGTTAGGGTATTCTACAATAGGTGCCAGATCTTGTAAGTAGTAGAAGCTTGAAAAGATTGAAACCCAACATTCCTGTAAATGAGTTTGAGGTCTTCATCTTCCCCTTTGATGTCTTTTTTTCCCCCTTTACATGCTTCTGAGGTGAGAAACTTGCTGATAAAAAAATGAAGCCCTATCATGACTTTTTTACAAGCACTATTAAGTGTACTTAAGTTTGTACTTGAGAGGCAAGGAACAAAACTTGGCAGCATATCAAATACACTCCTACTTCATTCCTCAGCGGTGGTTTGTTCCTACTATCTTATAGGCTGGAATTTTGATCAAACTGGATGATAGGAAAAACATATATCCTTCAATAACTGGCTAGGATAATAAATGTTCAGAGCTGGCATGGGATGCTGTCGAGGAAGCACCATAAATTTCGTACCGAATCAGCTTAAGAAGGCGAGCTGAGGCCAAAGAATCACAGCTGTCATTTGGCTGTGGGAAAGAGTTCAGAGGTCCCTTCTACTGTTCATTCCCATGAACTTGAGGTTCTCCAAGGGGCACTCCAGGAGGTGACATTCCATTTTCTGTAGTAATGTGACTCAGAACATGACAGATTGCTAGTAGTTAATCAACAGGTTATGATAAAAGTCCAACCTGATTTATTTCTTTTGCTGGAGATTGGCTGTATTTTCACATACATACAAACACATGTGTGCAACTTAACAGATCTAACAGAAACCAGTCTAAACTGTCCAATTGACATTTCCAACTAATATTTTATTCTCTAGAAATTCATAGGAATTATAAAACATAGTTAAATATTTCAAGTTTCCAAATAGAAGTAACCTCTGCCTACAAATGCAATTTTTATTTATGTGGTATAAAATTTATGTTAAGATTTGAAAAATTAACTCAATTTAAGAGAAATTTCTTTTGTGATGGAAGGATATGACTTAATCCAAATATGGAATATTAAAAAGATCGTGAGAATGGAACTCTGCCAAACACAGGTTCTGGTATTAGTGTTAAGATCTTTTTGGGTTCTGTGGTCTTGAAATATTTGTCACAATTGACAGTTTGTGATAAGCCTTGCATTGTTGTGAAATATGATGATGATGATGAAAGAATAATGATGATAATAAAAATAAAACAATGTCTAACAATTATCAAGTCCTTCTGCATGCCAGGAACTGTTCTGAGTGTTTTGTACTTCTTAATTAAAAAAAAAAATCTTTATAATAACCGTATAGCATAGAAACTATTATTATCTCTCTTTCATTGGTGGGCAGATTGAAGCACAGGGAGGTTAAATAATTTGTGCAAGGCCAAACAGCTAATTTGTGATTATAAAAAGTTATTTGGAGATAATTGTGATAAAGGAAATGTGTTCTGCTCTTATTCCATCAGGAAAAGAACATATGGGAGGGCACAGTTAATGGAGAGAGGGATGCTAGTTTTGCTACTAGATTTGCTAAATAGTTGATATCCTTTAACTCAAAGACATAAATTGACAGAAAATAAAAGAAAAATAATACTTTTCCACATTATTACATTTTTGTTAAGTTCTTTAGGTCTTGATACAGTATATCAAATATATAAATATACCCCCTATTTCCATCCTGTTGGTGGCCCGTTTTGGCATTTGATTTACTATTTTTAAAAAACCAGTGGATCTGGTAGAACCACAAACTTGTTGATTGGAGGAGGAACAGAAATGAGAAAGGTGTCCAATTCTACAGGGTAGTGGTTGATTTATTTTCACTGTTGTCTTTCTGCTGGCATACTTTTTTTTGGTACCATCTCAGAATTGGAACACCAAGAAAAGGTTGACTTTTTAATGCTACTCAAAGAGAAAAACAGCAACAGCAGAAATTAGAGTGCAGTTTTTAGCAAATAGTTTGAAAACCTAATACACTGCAAATAAAAACAAACTTCTTGGTCTTTAAGTTATAACAATAGTGAGAGAATCAGAAACAGCTGTGGCACTTCAGGAAGAAGAAAAATACTCAGCTGTAGTGTAGAGGGGTGATACTGAACTGTAAAAAATTGTCATTGGGTTTTATTACATGCTAGCTAATTAATGATAATGAATCTTATTTTTTTTTCTTTGTACATTTGGTACATACTTGAAGATGAACAGGCAGACCACTCTGTGTGCATATCTATGCTTGCCTTGGCATCCAAAATAGTTTCTCTTTTATTCTGTAAAACCCAGTATAGAAGAGACTGCCTTTAAGCTGGTAACTGGGTTGATTCGTAGGCTGGCTCTTGTCATTATTATTTAATTCCTCCATCATATAAGACTTTTCATTTTCCTCCATAGTCATCAATAATGCCTGCAGTAACTCAGCGTTGTGGGACCAAAAAATTAAAGTGAAAAAACTTCTATACTTGGTGGCTGGGTCATTATTTGGAATTTAAATAAATGTTGGTTGCATCGTTAAAACTAACTGCACATGGTGAGAACATGATTTCTTTCTCTCTCTCCAAAGCTAAGAGGCTACTTTCTATGTTTTATTTGTGTGTTTATTTGTATTTTTATATTTATGTCTCTCAGTAAACAGGTCCCGGGACAGCAAACAGTCACTTGGTATTTTGGGAAAGTGTTCATTGAAAATGTCATGGGGCTGTGTTTGCTGTATTTCTGTACACACATTATATATATGGTTGGGAATATATGTGGCTTTCTAATTTCAAAAACCACTTATAGGGGTGTGGGCACTGTGGCCAGAGTCTTGGGATCCAGATGAGTAGATAGACACCCAAAAGTCATTAATTCTGTAGTTTTTCTCTAGTGGCAGGGCTGTACACATGTTTATGGTAGCGATGACATGACTACATTTATTAAGATTCAGAAAGCTTTCATTTTCTTGGACTTATATGGCAAAACCACAATGACACCTTCGAAGGAGACAGTCCCCTGCCCTCACCTCAGCTGCTCTTTTATTCACCACAGCCTTAGGGACACACTTGATTCCTTCTGCTCATTAAGAAAAAGGTATAATTGTTCTTGTTTACTTATCTTTTGAAAAACATTAAAGAGCTTTTCTAAAATCAACAAACCCCAAAACTAGTCTAGAAAAGGCCTCAAAACCATGGAGCCTCTTGGTAAAACAGGTTAAACCAGAACTCTATTTGGTCTTTAGACTGATACTGTGACATAGAGAAACATTTTAGTGTTTTGAGGTTGGTGTAGAATTAAGGGTTAAAGGAAAGAGACGAACAGATCAGACAATAGTAGGAGAGAAAAACTTTTCTTTTTTTCCCTTCTAGGATCCTTGGCTGGTCTAATCATTAAATTGACAGAAGACAGATTACTAAGAGATAGGACACCTATGTGGCTCAGTTGGTTAAGCCTCTGCCTTCCACTCAGGACATGATCCCAGGGTTCTGGGATCTAGTCCCTCATCGAGCTTCTTGCCCAGGGGGGAACCTGCTTTTCCCTCTGCCTGCTGCTCCTCCTGTTTGTGCTCTCTTTCTCTCTCTCTCTGATGCATAAATAAAATCTTAAAAAAAAAAAAGGCAGATCAACAGGAGAAAAACAAATTTAATTCTGTATGTATAAGAGCTCATAGATTATGAGACTCAAGGAAGTAACCAAAACAGGCAACTTGTATACCTTTTAGCTGAAGAAACAATAGATTTGTGAAGAATTAGTAAGAAAGGAGTTCAGATTTGGAATAGTAAAATAGTGAAGAAGTAACAGGGTTTATTAATACAGTCTTCTTGGCCCTAAGTTTCCTATTTCTGGTGGTAAGGATGCCCTTCTCCTGGTTCAGAAAGGATACCTTTCACATGGGAGACTTACTTCCTGCTGTCAGAGGGACAAGGGAGGGTCAGTGTGTCCTTCTTGCATTGGTTGTTTCTTAAGTAATTTAAATACTAATAATCAGTATGCCGAATTAGTATATTTTGGAGAGGCCTACCCTGAACTCCCATCGTTGTAAATTGGCTTCTTCTTTTCCTTCCAACTTGTAGGGACCTTAAAACTTCAAGTGGACTAAAACCACTTTTATATTCCTTTGTCCCTTCACTTATGAGGTTGAACATTTCAAACCTTTATAAGTCACAAAGTGCCTTCAACTCTATCAGCTGGTTTCTGAAATAGGTTAGTTTTTCCAAATTTATTTATTCATTCATTTATTTATTTACTTCCTTCCTTATTTAGCTACTTACTTACTTATGCCAGTTCTGCCTCCATGGAGATAAAACTATATTGACCTCATAAGTGGTAAAGATTTTAAAATGGAGAAAAGCCTAAATCAGTTATTGGCAAATAGAGCACATGAAAGGGAATAACATGTATATGAAGGCTAGGAATCATTTCCATGACATAAGTGGAACTAATAGAATAAAAATGTGAAATTAAGGATATTGCCAAGAAAAATAAACTAATAGAAAAAATAGATAAATGTGATGGTGGTAGGAGAATTGAGTATAATTAAAACCTGCTAATAAGTTCCTGAAAATCAAGACCTTGTGATCGTTTGGGTGGGGACTAGCTGAACTCTACTTTTGCTTATCAGGAGGTAGCGGAAGCTAATATTTATACATTTTGTAAGTGAATATAATGTTCATACTGACTAGAAATAAAGTATTTTCCAGCATATTTATGCATTTAGTAGCATCTTTTAACATAAAACACATTTGATGATGTTAATTATAACTTAGTCCTACCCATTTGTTTAAAAAAATCTGCTAAGAAAGCTAAGTAGATATTTGTTAAAATGAGAAATGTGCATTCAGATTTAGATTTTACTGCATAAAGTAATCATTTAGTTGCTAGGGAAAGCTTAGATGTTCATTAAAAAATACTTTTGATAATTCTGTAGAAAAGGTACTTATTAATAATCCAAGTGCTGTGAATTTTCGATGGAAATCTATCTGGAAAGCAAATGTAATAAATGCAAGGATCTATATTTACAATGTTAAAATCTTTTGCAATGCTTATCTCAGTGTTTCATATTTAATTCCTTTATTATATTACAAAATTTCCTCTGATTTAAAATAATATATCTTCATTTTAGAAAAAATTGGAAAATAAGAGGGCAGAGAAAGTAATTTTAAAGTTGCCTATTATTCCTCTACAGGAATAATCGTCTTCCTTACTGGTGAAAGTTTTAGTGTTCTTACTCTCTCTCCTCCTTGTGTCTATCTAGGTGTCTGTCAAATGCATGTGTGTGTCTCTATGTATTCTATTACACAGTCCACCTTACATTGTGTATGAAAACTCTTCTTCTAAATTAAAAACACATTTTCAGATTTCTTACATTTTCTTGCCTTAGTAAATAAAATCTAGTAAGGAGAACAGTTAAAAAATAATGCTTTGCACAAATAGCAGGCCATCTGTTACTTTCAGGTGGACTGGTAGCACTGTAGATGAGTCAAAGGGGCTAATCGGAAGTTATTCCTCAGTTGCCCAGCCACATAGCCGACATAGATAAGGATCCAATAGGACTGAAGAGTTGAAAATTTTCTATAATTCAGTCAACCAGCCCTCTGGTTTATGGTATGGATTCTTTCATCATCCTTGAAAACCATTAACAGAGCATTAATTCTTCATCCTCCTTCCTGTGGTGTGGTGCCCTTTACATGTTTGACTCTGATCATAAGAGCCTCTTTGGATTGTCATAAATGTGGTGTGGGCTATAGTGAAACTAAGAACAAACAAGTGTAAAATTCATCTTACAAAGTGACAAAAGTCCTGCTAATAGTTACAGTCAGTTCAACTCATGCTTTTGACCTAGTTTTTGTTTTCCATCTTTGTCTTATTTTTAGTGTAAATCATTGCCAACAAAAATGAAGTTCCCTATCACCCGGTACTGGTGCTACTTCTTTGTAACTTATGACAAAAATGTGCCTAGTGAGTTTCTGAGTACCTTCCGTCTATGAACACAGAGATTTGGAAGACAGGGATAGGTTAAGTGGGACAAGCAAGCTATACTGACATAATAAATAAACCCATGAATGAGGTTAAGAAATCTGAAGCTTAATAGAAGGAAGGTTTGTTTCTCAGTTTCACCAAGTCTGATGAAATTCAAAGGAGACTTGCTTTACAGGACTCAAGGTTACAGGCTCTTTTGGTCTGTGGCTTCATGGTCTAGACATGTGGCCTCTAAGGCTGCCACTGACAAAGGAGAGACAGAGGAGGCAGAGGAGGCTTTTCTTTTGGCTCCCTTGGTGTGCAAGTGACATGTGTCCATTCTCACCTCTTAATCCACATGCCAAGTCACACGGCTTCAACTTCATTGTAAGGGGAGGTAAGGAAATTGTGTGGGGTATATCAGTCAGGGCTTGACTAGAGAAGCAGAGCTAGTAGGAGATATGTATCAAGGGATTTATTATAAGAAATTAGTTTGTAAAATTTTGGGGGCTGGATAGGCAAATCTGAAATCCACAGAGAGGGCCACCAGGATGTGGGGATCACAAATGGGCTGGAATTTTTAGGCACAGGCTATCAATAGGAGGACTCTGTCTCAGTGAAGCCTTAGCTCTGTTTTCAAAGCCTTTCAACTGATTAAGTTGGACCCACCCAAATTATCCAGGATAATCTGTTACTTAAACTCTGCTGATTGTGACTTTTTAATTACATCTGCAGACTCCCTCCACAGCAGCACCTACTAGTGTTTGATTGAATTACTGTAGCTAGCCAAGTAGACTCATGAGAAGAATCGTAAGAATAAGAATTAGAAGGAGGAGGAGGAGGGATGAGGAGGAGGAGGAGGAGTGGGGGGAGGAAGAGAAGAAGAAAAACATTGTAAGGAAGCATGTGGAATAATAGGTGAGTTCTGTCTCTGTCAGAATATGAGATCATTATACTATGTCTCATGAGGCCTTATGCATTAACAGCTACAACAAAAAAAAAAGATGTGAATCAATGGCCCTGTGAGTTGATGTGTGAGAAGAAAGAGAACAATCATTTAATTATATAATATGCACATTTCATCATCTAAGTTGAACGAATGGATTATTGCAGACATTTAATCTAGAAAAATTTCATCCAATTCTTAGAATCCTGTGAAGAACCAGCAAGCACCTCGTCATACTAACTTATCCTAGCTTGAGGTCGTTTTGGTTTTTGGCCTAATTGTGTTACTAACTACTTTTTTATAAATGTTGTTCTTGTTTTTCCATTCCAGCTATTTTGTTGTGCTATATTATTGTTCTTATTGCCTAAGCATCATGGACATATTTTTTAAAATCTTATTATGAGTAGGTCCAAACTGGCCTGTTCCTTAATCATAGTGCTACAGAATTTAGATTTTACTTGAAGTTTAAATGCTGTCTCTTAATTATCTTCCTTCCTTTTCTTACGCCTATTGGCATTGCCTTTATATTCCTCTTGTGCTTCTCATTAGCAGCCCACTGAACTGCATCATCTCCTCACAGTGGCAACAAGCAGAAGAGCTTCAGTTTAGTAGCTCCCCCTTTCCACCAGCCAGTTGGTCCTCCCCATTGCCCATGTCACAGCTTCCATCACTGTTGTTAGCGTCACCTGCTAATGGCGGATGCTGTTTCACATGTTTCCCTGTGCTCTGAGAATAATATTTGCCAAGAGTTGGCCAGACACGGTAGTGGACAGAATCAAGCTAGTCTTCCATCTGCTGCCTGCAAGTGCTGTCTGTGCATATACCCTGCATTTTACCTGAGCAGAAAAAGAGACTTGCTTCCACAGATATCAGTTCTACCAGGTGGAGCCAAAAGCAAGCCCTTTCTGGCCAAGTTGTGCTTAGCCTTTCTCTGTTGGAAGTTACTCTTTGCCAGTCAGGCAATAAGTCAGAACTAAAAGCTGCAGGAGACAGACAAAGCGATGCAGAATTAATGAACTTCTTTGTGCCAAGGTACAAAAATAATATTTCAGCAGTAAACGTTTTTGTTTTAAGGTCAAAGTTATTTCACCTTGGGACTGTTATTAGATTAACAGGTGATTTATCAGGCACAGACAGGACTGCTTTAGGTGGGTCTAAAGGAAAGTGATTGTGCCCACTAAGCCAAAGTGTATACTTCTCCTTTATTATCTCTGGGGTCAAGATCTCACCTTATCATAACATACCTAAATCTGGATTCTTATTGCAGAATATCATTAGTGCATGGTCTGAGTAAGCAATATGCATTTTTAAAATTGTCTGAACACCTCTTAACATGCCAACTCTGGCGATAATTACCAAATGTCTATATCTAGAAAAACGGGCAATTCAGAAATATCAATTTGTGCTATTATTTATGATACACATGTGCTAGTTTTCCCTAAATATAGACATTTGGTAATTATCACTGGGACTATTTGTTACAATTCCAAAGTAGATACCAATGAAATAGAAATAATTTATTTGGTAAAAATGTAAATGCTGAAAAATTCTCATTATCTTTTTGTAGAGTACAGTTCTTAGTTTCCTATTCATATTTCATGTAATAATTTTGGATTAGCCATCTGGTTTGTTGAGGGTTGAAAATCTGTTTAACACCAACGCAGAATTTTTGTTAAAAAATAAAACAAGTCACGCAAAAATCACAAATGTTTTTCAGGTATTTCACAGTGCTAATAATGAATAACTTTTAGGAGATGGTATGTAAATTTGCACTTTTATCTTTGCATCTTTATTATTTTCATCTTCTTCTTCTTCTTCTTCTGCTTCTGCTTCTTCTGCTTCTTCTTTCATTTGTGCAACTTAGATTCACCTGCAGCATGCTTTTGAAACCTGTTTTTCAGGGATGTGTCAATCTAAATGGTTGAAATATAGCAATTCTTACAAAAAATTTGTGTTGGCCCACCCACATTATTCTAGCGCCACTCCTTCTTATGTCCAAATGGTTAGCTCAGTGGATTAGATATAGCATTTTTTCAATAATTGCAAGTGTATATCCCTGAGACTGAATTACCTCCTCTTTGCCCCATGTCTGCAGAGAGACTCCAACCTTCTGTTACTTATCCTGGGTAGATGTGGTTGGTCTACACTAGGAGACAGGGAAGCAGAATATAGATTGATTAGTACAGTTCCGTTGCTTCACGTGTATAGAAACCCTGAAGTGTGTACTGCATAAAAAGTGGGTTTGTAGTGTTACTTCTTCTATGTCTTGGTATACACAGTTCTCATCAGTGAGTTTCCTTCCAACTATACTAGGAAACAGGTTACTACCTGTGGATGTGGGTGTCTATCACCCCATCCCCAGATCATTGACTCCATACAGCAAAAACGTATTCTGAGGTATCTTGCTGAATTATTTGGGTAGTCATGTATTATACCCGAGGTGTTAGAATATCTGGATAAAGTGTTTCACCCATCCAAGTATCAAGCAGGGTGAATGTGGATTGACCGACATATCTGTGGTATTGGACTCTGGAGGCTAAACTTTGGCTCCCCAGCTTCTCTGAATATGGTGTTAGGAAATATTCAGGGCCTTTCAATGGAAAGATATAGAATTCTGTTAAGTACTCCTTCAAACACCACCTGTAAAGAAATGCAATGCAGCTTTGAAGAGAAATGCTTAATGGAACTTGAGGAAGATTTTCTATCGGGACTGGGCCCAAAGCTGAGTAAGACAGCCCCAAGAAGCATGCTTCTAGATGCCCAGAGAAACAACTGGGAGGAAGCAGGTTGGCTTTTCATTAGATTTTGAAGTGACTCCTGATTTTGTTTCGATAGGGAGAAGAAGGTTCAACTTTGCTTCATGATCTCATATGTAATCAGTCATCTAACCTCTGAGAAGGAGAAGGCCAGGGAAGTTCTTCTTCCCTTTATAGAAGTCCTCTGAGGTATAAAGGTGGAAGTTTAGAGAAAATATGTATATAACTATGCTATATATTCAGAATACAGACCTAGGCACCTCTCGGTCTTCTCAAATCTTTTCTTTATTTTCTCCTTAAACTTTTTAATCTGAAAAGGAACGAAAAATGATCCATGTATTACTTACAGGCCAGCACTTATGGCGCTCTCAGTAACAGTCTATTTTTGTTGTTGTTGATGTTAATTTGGCCAAGGTGGAAAATAAAGACTATCATGAGTTAAAAGGCTAATAAATGGATATATGTGCACGCTGAGCATTCCTACTCAAAGCTATGCACAGGTAGTGAGGTGTTGCAGACAACACTGACTGTTTGATGACAACACTGAACAATTAGCACTAAATTAGTCTCTTGCTACAAGTAAAGACACACTGAGTGCTATAGGCATATCGAAAGGCTCACAGACCACTGTTGCAGAAAAATACCATAAATAGCCTTAGTCAAATCAGAGAGGAATATTCTAATCAAAAACCTATAGAATGTTTATATTCTAATCCCTTTCACTAGGAAAAATGATTCTTGTCTCCATTACTTTTATTAGGGATAATTCTGATCACTAATTGATGAGGAATATGAAAATAAAAGTAGTTAAGGATGATATGATTCTTATGATATGAAGCCTATAATATCTTAGGTGGTGCTTAAGTATATTTGGAAATGGATCAGAAGTAGATTCTTCCCTTCATTCTTGTCAGTTTTTTGCAAGAGATTGCATGTGAGTGACCTGAGTTTCTGTATCTCCTTCTAGAAGAAGATGGCATTCTCTTACCTAAGTAATGGGGAAAGAATTACAATAGAAAAGGATGGAAATGGCTGGGTGAGGAGTAGTAGGAGTATTCTCAGACGAGATAATTGCAGTTTGGAGCAATGCAACGTAGTTTTCATGGGCCCAATAATTTCTGATTATTAATTTCAAGGCCAAATTAAAAGGCCTCAGCTTAAAGGAAGTGATTCAATGATTCTGTCTTCTGGTTGTTTTCTTGCTTCTTATGTCTATTTTCTACCTGCTTTTTTGCTATTCTTAAAAACATACACACAGTGTTTTCTATACAGTACAAACAGTTCTGTACATACTCTGTGCATATTGAGGCACAAGACAACTAAGAGCATTGTTTTCACATTTAAAGTTTAGGTCACTCTGTTACCAAGTCTAGGTGCTTAATTTTGTGTAACTCTTCCAGTCTGACTCTGGAATGTGTCATTTTGTGGTCTCTACTGTCTACATTCAGCTGGTTCTCCGGGGGCAGAAGGCCCTCAACAAAATAGCTCTCCCTACAGGTTCTGCCAGGTTAAGTACAGACAGTCATCTCTTGAGACTCCAGCAGGAGAAAATGCTTAGGAGTATCTGTATGCCAAAATATATTTTTAAAACTCCTTCTATTTATACTCTGTAATCCTTCATCTCAGGGCTGTTAGACACTGCCCTTTTTTGAAAGCTGTCCTTTTGAGTGCTGATGTTAGAACCAAAGTCTCAAAGCATCACAGAAGCCACTCTTTTCCTAACTGCAAGCTTTAGGGTTAGTTTTAATAGCATGCCAATCTCCAGGCTGCCCTAGCTGCTGCAGGCTATGGCTAATTCCAAACATTAAATAAGATTGGGAATCCCATTTGGTGGGATTGTATCATAAAGCCACAGTTGTCCACGTATACATGCTCCTGTACTTAGCATTGTGTTGACAATAAGAAGAATCATGATGCATTTTTCATAAGAAATGCAAAGCTCTTTAAAATGGTCTTTTTTACAGCATCCCTGTGAAGCATTCCTTGCAAATACCTTCCTCTGGGTTTCCCCAACTGAAGACACTGATCTTCACTGAATCAAAACATGAAACAGTTTCCCAGAAGTCACACTTTTTAACTCTGGGATGAGGGTTCACTGCACTTAGGAAAACTAGATAAAAACATCATTGTATCATCCTATTATTCTAATATTATAATAACTTTTATGATTCTGGCAGATTCCTTTTCTAAAAAGAAATACTGTCTTTTTTCTCTAAATCTGTTTGAGGGTTCAAACTTAAATCTAAACGTACTCCTGAAGCAAAAGCAAAGCCTAACCTAACCTTGAGTAATACTGATGTATTGTCTTAATCAGATATAAATACTTTTTTTAAAAAAAGATTTTATTTGTTTATTTGGCAGAGAGAGAGAGAGATCACAAGTAGGCCGAGAGGCAGGCAGAGAGAGGGAGAGAAGCAGGCTCCCTGCTGAGCAGAGAGCCTGATGTGGGGCTCGATCCCAGGACCCTGAAATCACGACCTGAGCCAGAGGCAGAGACTTTAACCCACTGAGCCACCCAGGCGCCCCAAGATATAAATACTCTTTAACTTTGTCCTGCTCCTCTACATTTTGGAGATAAAGTTCTACCTATTTATGATTAAAACGGCCAATTCTTGGAGCTCCCCAAGCAAGTCATAATATGGCTATAAAGAAGACTCCTCTGACGAGTATCTGTGTTCAGACCAAATTATCAGAATATTTATCCTCCCATGTGTCTTTAAATTGAGTGCCATTAATGCCTAGAATTGGGAACCTCAAGAGGCAGCCTATACTAGATAGGGATTCTGCTCCCAAGGTACTGCATGATTATGTTGTGAGATATTTGCAGAGAAGTTTATTTTGGGCTGGGTGAAATTAGCATCTTTGTTTACAAGAATACCATCTCACTGATCAAGTTAAAGTACATGCCTAATAACCAGCATTTCTTAGGCTTTTATGTTGCCCTTAATTAGACTCTTCAAAGTTAATTAGGGGAACAAATGGTACTTTTTGTTCTTTTAAGTCCCCTTTAACAGCTTTCTCACACTTAAAATGTTCCCACATTTATAGGTATCTTGGCTTCTGCTTTAAACCTACTGGTTAACTGCTCATTGGTTAACTCCTCCTTCATTCACAGAGTGCAATCCACTCTATTTTCTTGGGTGCCTTTGAACCATTTTTTTTCGTTTTCCAATTTTCAACTGTTAATATGGTTTATTTTTAGATACAAAATTATTCATTAACTTTTTTTGTTCCTGTTTGGGAACAGCGTTTTGCTCAAGGCTTAGAAACTGGCAAACTAAATTTGTGGAACACTAGCACATGTAGGGAGACGAGGACAGCTTTTGCCTTATAAAATCGCACAGAAAAATTTGAATTTTCCATTTCTCTACCCGAGTGTGGAGTGGTGGTAGTGGGTAGGATATAACACACTTCATTTGAATTAAAGTAAAAGTGATTGAACTCATTTGAGTATTTTTCTTTATAAAAATATTTTTCCTTTTTAAAAAAAATATTTTCCTTATTTTTGTTTTTACTAAAGGGCTTATTGCATACCGAAAGCTGGCAGTTAATATAATAATCTAATACCAAGGATATAAGATTTTTCAGCCATGATGTCTGTCTGCTTTGTGCTACTAATGGTAACATAAGACTATTAGAAGTGAACCAGAGTAAATGAGAAATAGTCTTTGCATTAGAGCAGGAGTCTGTCACTCTCTTGGCAACCCTGCGGAGAGCCACACATCAAAGCCACCACACTGTGCTAATAGTGTCACTTATCCCACAGCCTTTACACTGTCCCATATGCAGTTACTATGCAGGGGGTGTGCGCATGAGGGTGAGAGGGGAGTTGACAATGTGCTAGAAGAAACCGTAGGAGATAAACTGAATGTGATTTATCACCTCTAATCCTTGCAATGAAAAACATTTAGGAAGAGCTAATAATTGAGGTCTTTCAGAAGTATGTTTTTGTTGAAAAAAACAAAACCCCCCCCAAACCTTGAATTAATTAGCAACCTAAAAATGGAGGAATAAAAATATTTTTAAGAAGTCATTGGAAAATTCTCAATATGTTTTTATAATTGGAAAAATTAGTCTTTAGAGCAATCTCCTTAAATTATATGCCTGCAAAAATTATATGCCTGAAAGAATGTAAAAAAAAAAAATGGCTTCATTCTTGTTTTTGTGTATGGCAATCCAATCGCAGGTATCTACATAACTCAAGTTGCTGAAACAAAAATATTTCTGTTGGGGTGCTTGGGTGGCTCAGTGGGTAAAGCCTCTGCCTTCGGCTCGGGTCGTGATCTCAGGGTCCTGGGATCGATCCTCGCATCAGGCTCTCTGCTCAGCGGGGAGCCTGCTTCCCCCCTCTCTCTCTTCCTGTCTCTCTGCCTACTTGCGATCTCTCTTTGTGTCAAATAAATAAATAAAATATTTTTAAAAAATTAAAAAAACATACTTCTATTACGCTGAAAGCAGTGGGTGATAACGTATCTATACTCTACTTATCATCGTCTTCCTTCCTAGGCTGTTACTGTTTTTGTTGTATTTGATTTTTTGGCTGTTGTTGAGTAATCACTGAGTGGTACCAGATTGACAGGCTGGGAGGGTGAGAAGCATGCAGGCAGCCCAAGTGGAGTCTGGGAAAGCCCCTCCCGGCCCTGCCACCGAGGGTGGAGCTGTGCCTCCCCAAGCCGGTGAGGTAACTCCACAGAGCACGCTGGTACCTGCTCCAGGATTTCTACCAGGCCTCGGGTGAAGATGCCAGCTTTATTTCTAGGTCAGTCTACTCCGTTGTTCTCTTAGGACTGAGCTAGCTGTAAATGCTTCTCCTAGAGTCCTTTAAAATATCTGAACAGTTTGGGAGAAATGGGAGGGAGAAATTTAAATGGCTGAGTTGAAGTTTGACTGTATATTTCAAGCATGTACTGAGTTGGTATAAAAAAATTTCCAACAATGTTGGTGTGCTCTAGGAGACTATAAAATGAGCATTTTAAAAAAATGAGCATTTCATGGAAAATAAAGCCAATAGACAGAAGGATTAAAAATAAACACCCCATTCCTTCAAATTACCCCAAGGCCTCTTTTGCACAATTTTGGCTGTTATACCTCTTATTTGGAGGTCAAAACTGACAATTTCAGTTTACTGGGCTAGAGCTTTTAAGCAACCATTGAAGAAATCATAGCAGGGATGCCCTGAAGTTTCCACATTTTTATCTAGAGGAGTCTGTGAGTCCATTTTTTGATCCTCTTTGAATCTTATAATTGTAACATATAAAGTGATTTGATTTACAAGCCATTTTGGGTCTTTGACAACATGAAGGTAGGATGAGTGACCATCTGTCAACAAGGACCAGGACAGAGAACTTTTAAAAAAAGCAAAAAAAGGAAAAACTGCAAAATTTTTGGGGGTCTTTCAGGGTAGGCCAGGAATCTTGTGATCTGACATTTGCTTGTCAGATCAAGGATAATATCCTTGATAACATGAGGAGAATATCATAGAAATGGAATGAATTTTGCCACCTCTAGAAGAGCTGTTCTCCTTCTCATAGTCTCATCTCAGTTAACAGCATCACAAACTATTGAACCTAGAAACCTCTCAGTCATCCTCTGTCCTTCCTTTACCCTTCCCCTTCCTTCCTTACCCAATTAGCTTCGTCCTATTGATTCTCCCTCTTAAGTAGCTCTTCATTTTAGGTCCCTGTCCTAATATCCACAGCTTTATTTTTGAGATTATTGCACATTTGAGACCTTATTCTTCATTCTTCATGTTTTGTATCCAGTCCCATAGATTAGATGTAACAAAGAATGTTCATGTATAGGCTGTGAATGCTTGAAACAGGGGCCTAGTGCGTCATTGTTTTCTGGGTGCAACTGCCTATCACTTAGTCTCCCCAGTTTTAATCTGTCCACACTGCCAGATGTCCTCTCTGAAATCACAGGGCTGATCCTAGAGTGTGCCAGGCTACCATTGCATAATCTCCAGTGCCTTCTGGGAGAACGACATTCATCATGATGCCTCCCCAGTCTTTCCCCTCCACAAACCCTGCCACCCTCATCTCTTCTCATCTCCCACATGCCCCCTACGCTTCAGCCACAAGGAACTTCTCACCATTCTCTGAATATGCCACTCTTTCAAACTTTGTATTTTCCCATATGCTGTTTCTTTTCCTGGAGTGCCCTTCCCTCCTTTCTCTGCACGGCAAACTCCCACTCATGCTGTAAGACCCAGCTCAAATGCCATCTCTTCTCGGAAAACTTCCCCACTTCTGCAAAGAAGAGCTGCCATTCACAGATCCACTAGCTTTTTGTGGACATGTCTTTTAAGATAACTGTAGATAGTGTCACCCAACTGTGGGCTAGAAGGGCCCGACTTAAAGGTCTTTGACCATCCTCCAGCTTGGGAGAAGTCCACGCGGTCAAAAAGATGTTACCCAAAGCCCTAACCTCCCCCTTTCTGAATTATGCTCTGGATACCTGGTACCATAAATCTTCCTGCCCAGACGGCCCAGTACCATCCCAGAAACTGCCGGGAGTCCTTCCCCTGGATCTTTACATCTGAGAGTATCCATGAAGTTGGTGTGAGCACCACTAAGTTTGAGGGTTGGGCGGATTGTGGTTGGAGCTTGGACTTGTTGCCTATGATGTCCACACACATGTGCCCAAGGCCCCTTATGGTAAAAGACAGAGCTGACAGTGGGATGGTGAGAAAAGGTAGGAAAGGCACAGGCCTGGGGCTGAAGGGCAGCCTCTTCGATGACATTGATCTCCAACCTGGAACTCTGAAGAATTCAGGAATTCTAAGTTTGAATCTTGTAGTCCATGTTGTTAAGAAGGCATATTTGTCAAGGTAGAATTAAAAAAACAACAACAACATTGTATTCAACTGTTTATAGCTTAATTTATAATTAAAAAAATATTTAGACATCGGGTATGTGAACCTCCATTTGTATGCTTGCTCAGGTCCAGCAAATGTTAGGAATAGGCCTACTTACAGTATAGTTATTTCTTGACATCCTTATCTCCTTAACTAGGCTGTGAGTTCACAGAGGGCTAAGACTTTTTTTTTTTTTAATATTTTTACTTCAGTGGTTCAATATTTTGCTTGAAAATATATTTGTTGATATAAAAAATTCGAGTATTCAAAATACTTGATTTAGAGAGTCAGGAACATGTATAACACAGTTTAAAGAACAGTATATAAATTGGTTAAAGAAAAATAAATCAGACTTTCTCTGGTTGAGAAACAGACTCATGAGCCTTGGGTAATCATCAGTCCCTAGTACGATTAAAAAAGAGCAGCACGGTAGGTGGGGATAGAGACATCTTAGGCTTCTGAACTTCTCCTCCCACAGACACTGAATTTACAGACAACCATGGGACAGTTCCCTCTGAGAGAAATTTATAAACTAGTTAAGCGAGTCCTATATATTGGGCAAATGAGAAAATACACATATTGAAACAGGGAGGAAAGGCTGACAACACTCTTCCCATATACTCCATCCCTGACACAGTGACATACAGTGGGGAGAGAACCCCCAATTCCCAGCTTTTTTCTGAGCAGCAAACAGTTTGGACTGCACTTCTAGTGCCCCACTTTTAAGCTCCCACAGCAGGGATGGGTCCCAACAACACCTGTTTCTAAAAGTACGAGGGGCTTGCCTTCTCAAGATCCAAAGGACTGTAGTAAGCAAAGAAGCAATTCTTAATAGGTGTGCAAGCTCTCCCTGTGACTATCTTCCCAGGGCTCAGGGCAGAGGAGAGCAGGCAGCAAGACTTGTCCTCTTGTCTTTTTCCTTGGAAGAGGTTTGAATGCACAGTTTATAAACTGCTGCCTGAGGGTCCAGCTTCTAATTCGCATGCCTCTAGGAGCTGGCTGTGATTCTCCCAGAGAGCAGGGAAGCCAGTGAACATTTCTTCCTCTCTCTGGCTTACTCCAACAATAAAACCAAGTTGCTTGTATGAACTTCTCCAAATATCTCATGTCTTAACTTTTATAAGTGCCCCCCAAAGGGATGGGTTACTAAATCACCTAGCTTTGATAGTCAGTGGGGCTTGAGTTCATGAGTCCCACAGGTCTATAGCAAAAAACAAACAAACAAACAAACAAATAAAACACAGTTTTTATACAGAAACAGAAGCACCCCTTTATCCCACCTCCCCTGCAGTTATATACCTGGACTCAGTGCAGAGGAAGAAGGGGAAAATGCCCATCTCCCAGTTTTTCCCTGGAAAAACCATTAGTACATACTTTCTCAACTGCTATCTAAGGGTTCAGCTTCTAATCAGCTTGCATCTACATACTGAGATCCTTTCCTTTAGGATCCTTTCCTTTGGGTCTTGGCACACCCTCAACTACTGATCAGCTTAGAATAGACTGTTAATAATAAGATAGTTTATGTAAGTTTCATGGTAAGGCAAAAATCTACAGTAGGTACACAAAAGATAAAAAGAACAAATCTAAGCATACCATTAAAGAAAATTTTCAAACCGCAAAGTAAGAAAGCAAGAGAGGAAGAAAGAAAAAAGAACTACAAAACAGCTGAAAAACCAATAACAAAATAGCAGTTAGTAAGTGTACCTATCAGTAATCACTTTAACTGTAAATGAACTGGGGTGCCTGGATGGCTTCAGTTGGTTAAGCGTGGACTCTTGGTTTGGCTCAGGTCCTGATCTTATGGGTCCTGTGATTGATCCCCTTGTGTCAGGCTGGCGGTACTCAGGAGGCAGTGTGCTTGAAGATTCTCTCCCTCTACCCATCCCCCACTTGCACTCATGCATGTGTTCTCTCTAAAATTAGTAAATAAATCTTAAAAAAAGATAAATGTATATGAACTAAATTTTCCAATCGAAAGACACAGAGTGGCTAAATGGATTTAAAAAAAGACCCAATCATATGCCTACAAGAGACACTTTGGCTTTAAAGACACACATAAAATGAAAGTGAAGTAATGGAAAAAGATATTCCATGCATATGAAAACCAGAAGAAAGCAGGATAGCTATTCTTCTATCAGGTAAAAAAAGCCTTTAAACTAATGACTGTAACAAGAGACAAACAAGGTTATTATATAATGACAAAGTGGTCAGTTCATCAAAAAAATAAAATAATTGTAAATATTTATGCACTCAACTTTGGAGCACCTAAATATATAAAGCAAATGCTAACAACAGATTTGAAGTGAGAAATAGACTAGAAAGACAACAGAAAAGATCAAACCAAAATGAAACTAAGATGAAACAAAAAGCTGATTTTTGAAAAGATAAAATTGACAAATCTTTAGCTAGACTTACCAAGAAAAAAAAAGACTCAAATAAATAAAATCAGAAACAAAAGAGAAGATATTACCGCTGATACCACAGAAATAAAAAAGACTATAGAAACTACTATGAATAATAATATGCTAACAAAATTGGACATCCTAAAAGGAATGGATAAATTTCTAGAATCCTAAAACTACCAAGAGTGAACCATAAAGAAAGAGAAAATCTGTATAGACTAAAAATTACTAGTCTTTAATTTCCTCTGAGAGGAATAGAATCAGTAATAGACTAGGAAACAGAATTAGTAATCAAAAACCTCCCCCCCCCCAAAAAAATAGAGGAATATATGGTTTCACAGGTGAATTTTACTGAACATTCAAAGGAGAATTAATACCAATCCTTCTCAAACTCTTCCAAAAAATAACAGACAAAACTTCCAAACTCATTTTATGAGGCCAAAATTTACCTAAACCAAAATCAGGCATAGCTACTAAAAGAAAAGAAAATGACAGGGCAGTATCCCTGATAGAGAGAACATTGATGCAAAAATCCTCAGCAAAATATTAGCAAACTAAAACTTTTAAATACATTAAAAGGATCGTACACCATGGCCAAGTGGGATTTACTCTCAGGATGCAAGGATAGTCCAGTGTATGCAAGTCAATCAATGTGACACACCACATTAACAAAATGATGGATAAAAATCATGGTTATCTTAATAGATGCAGAAAAAGCATCTATTTGGCAAAATTCAACATCCTTTTGCTATTAAAAACTCTCAGTAAACTGGGTACAGAAGGAATGTACCTCAACATAATAAGGGCCATATATGACAGGTCCATAGCACACATCACACCCAATAGTGAAAAGTTGAAACTTTTTCCTCTAAGAACAGGAATAAGATAAGGATGCCTGATCTTGCCTCTTTTATTCAACGTAGCACTAGAGGCAGAGCAATTAGGCAAGAAGTAAAACAAAAGGCAAAAAAATCTGGAAGAATGAAGTAAAATTGTCTGTTTTCTGATGACATGCTATTATATATAGAAAACCCTAGACTCCATCTAAACCCTAAAGACTCTAAATGCTGTGAGAACTAAAAAATGAATTCAGTAAAGCTTTAGGATACAAA
Source organism: Nasua narica (assembly GCA_028533885.1). Classification (NCBI taxonomy): domain Eukaryota; kingdom Metazoa; phylum Chordata; class Mammalia; order Carnivora; family Procyonidae; genus Nasua; species Nasua narica. The sequence goes on along the minus strand of CM052809.1, from coordinate 60,992,882 downwards.
ATCAATATATAAAAATCAAGTGCTTTTCTGTATACCAACAACAAATGGTCAGAAAGGGAAATTAAGAAAACAATCACATTAATATAGCATCAAAATGAATAAAATACTTAAGAATAAATTTTACCAAGCAGGTGAAAGACCTGTACATTAGGAACTAGAAGACATTGATGAGAGAAATTGATGAAGTCACAAATAAAGATATTCTGTGCTAATGGATTGGAAAATTAATATTGTAAAACTGTCCACCCTACCCAAAGCAATCTACAGATGCAGTGCTTTCCCTATCAAAATTCCAATGGTGTATTTTAAAGAAACAGAACAAACAGTACTACAATATATGAAATTACAAAAGACTCTGAACAACTAAAGTGATTTTGAGAAAGAAGAACAAAGTTGGAGGCATTGCACTTCCTGATATTAAAGTATATTACAAAGCTCTACTAATCAAAAGGGTATGCTATTTATTGGTATAAAAACAGATCATAGGTCAGTGGAACAGAACAAAAAGCCCAGAAATAAACCCATGCATATTTAGTCATTGAATTTTTTTTAAAGGTTGTATTCATTCATTTAAGAGAACGAGCGAGCAAGCATGAGCTGGGAGGGAGGGAGAAGGAGAAGCAGACTCCCCACTGAGCAGGTAGCCTGACACGGAGCTTGATTGCAGGACCTTGGGATCATGACCTGAGCCAAAGGCGGACACTTAACTGACTAAGCCACTCAGGCACCCCTAGTCAATTAATTTTTTTAAGATTTATTTATTTGTGAGAGAGTTCATATGCGAGCGGGGGGTGGGGGGGCAGAGGGGAAGGGAAAAAATCTCGAGACTCCCCACTGAGCATAGAGCCTGATGTGGGGGCTCCATGTCTCAACCCTGAGATCATGACCTGAGCTGAAACCAAGAGTCAGACGCTTAACTAATTGAGCCCCCCGAGTGCCCCTTTAGTCAATTAATTTATGACAGAGGAGCCATAAATATACCATGAGGAAAGATGGTCTCGTCAATAAACGGCGTTGGGGAAACTGAACAGCCAGATGAAAATGAATTATACTGGACCCTTTGTCTTACCCCATACAGAAAAATCAACTCAAAATGGGTTAAAGACTAGTATATAAGACCTAAAACCATAAAACTCCTATAAGACAACGTAGGGGGTATGCTCCTTGACATTGATCTTGGCAATAAAGTTTTAGAATTGATATCAAAAGTAAAGGCAACAACAACAACAAAAATAAATAAGTGGGACTACATCAAATCATAACGCTTCTACACAGCAAAGGAAATGATCAACAAAATGAAAAGGTGACTTGTGGAATTGGAGAAAATATTTGCAAACTGTCTTTCCAGTGAAGGATTAATATTCAAAATATGCAAGGGACTTATACAACTCAATAGCAGAAACACAAATACACAATTAAAAAGTGGGCAAAGGACCTAAAGGGACATTTTTTCCCTTAGAAGGCATACAAATGGCCAACAGGTACATGAAAAAGTTCTCTATATCACTAAATGCTAGGGAAATGCAAGTTAAAATCACAAAGAAATACCAACTTAAACTTTTTAGGATGTTTATTCTCAGAAGACAAGAGATTACAAATGCTGGTGAGTCTGTGGAGACAAGGAAACCCTCGTGTAACTGGTGGGAATGCAAACTGGTACAGCCTTTGTGGAAAACAGTATGGAGTTTCCTCAAGGAACTAAAAATAGAGCTATCATATGATCCAGTAATCCCACTTTTGGGATTATGTCCAGAGGAAACAAAATCACTATTTCAAGGAGATATCTATTCCCCCATGTTCATTGCAGCATTATTTACAATAGCTAAGGTATAAGAACAACCTAAGTGGGGTGCCTGTGTGGTTCAGTTGGTTAAGTGTCTGCCTTCGGCTCGGGTCATGATCCCAGGATCCTGGGAATGAGTCCCACATTGGGTTTCCTGCTCACCTGGGAACCTGCTTTTCTCTCTCCCACTCTCCCTGCTTGTGTGTGCACTCTCTCTCTCTGTGTGAAATAAATTTAAAAAAATCTTCAAAACAAAACAACAAGTGTCATTCATCAGATAAATGGATAAAGTTGTGTCTGTGCATACAATGAAATATTACTCAACCATAAGAAAACGCCCCTATGTCCTCAAAGTCCAAGTTAGTTTTCAGGAACGAATCTGAAACTTATATTAACAGCAGTTAATATATCAATATCAATAGGAACACATAGGGATCAAAGCAATTGAAAATATAATCCTATACCTTTATCACCATATGCAGCTTAGAGATGATACCAGAAGTAAAGTCTTTTAAGGAATTTTGTCATTGAATTTGAGAGAAAACACTTCTTTCTTACTAGATACCTAAAGGCTAGGAAATAAATTAAGGCATGTTTTATCAGGATGAGATTGGTTGGAGGAATAAAATCTGACTTCTCATTTTGTTATAACCATTTTCCTCAGATGTACTTACGAATATGCTTTCCTACTCCTGTAAGTTTAGAGCCAACATGATTCAGACTTGGATGATTGAAGATATCATGGTGCCCAAGATTATCGCAGAATATGAAATTATCTTTATCTAGTAGTGCAGCTATACATGTAATGGAAAAGAGGTTGAGCTGACTGATATTGACACCCAGAAGAAACCCTGGAAATTATGCGCTGATGTTATTTGGTTTTATTGTTGTGTGTCCCTTTCTTAGAAAAATAGTATGCTTAGGCATAAAGATCGTTCATAATTTTAGGTGTTAATTAATGACCAAATAATTGAGAAATGGGTACACGTACATACATATAGGTATATGTATATATTTATATAAGCTCTTTACAGTGTCTAGTTTGGTGTTCTTTATATAGTACACGTGCAAATTGTTTCCTGAAAGAAAAATACTGTCCCACCGACATGGGTTCAGTTCTTGTCCCAGTGCACTGAAAGCCACAAATCTTGGTGATTGACAATGTCCGGAGCAAATTCATGCTAATTTATGCTTTTGACAAGTTCTAGTCAAAGAGAATGGCTGTTAGACCTAGGTTTAAATTTTGGTTCTGTTATTTACTAATTTTTTGGTCTTGGGCAACTGAAATCCATTGAATCTCAAATGCTCTCATCTATAAAATGCAATGAGTAATACACACTTCATAGTGTTGTCCTGAATATTAACTGACATAGTGTGTGTAAAACAGCTGAAATGGTGTCTGTCCTGGAGTAGATATTTAAGTGTTAATCTCTCTCCCTTTTTGTTCTTTCACAGTAATGGCTGAAAATGCATCCTAAAGCATCATATCCTTTATTCCTGATAAGCTATTGTAGGTTTACTACAGTAGAGTATTGGGGACAAAGGATCCATTTAAGAGCTAGTTAATTGCATTTTTTATATTCTTACTTTTAAAATCATGCTTTGATTCTGCACTGCTAGGGAATAACTATCCTATTCATTTGATGTGTACTACATGCTGATTTGTTATATGTATATAATATAGATATGTCTATATATACATATACTGAAAGGATTCCCACCATTGAATTAACATATCCATCACTTCACATATTTGCCTTTTCTTTTTTGGTGAGAACACTTAAGTTCGACCCTATTAGCAAATTTCAGTTATACAGTATAGTATTATCAACTATAGTCACCATGGTTTACACTAGATCCTCAGACCTTATGAAAGTTGTGCTCTTTCCAGCTTTTTTCTAGTTCCTCCCCCCCCAACCCCTGGCAACCATCATTCTACTGTTTCTGAGTTGTATAATTAAAAAAAAAATTTACATAATGGTGATACCATGCTGGATTTGTCTTTTTCTGTCTGGCTTATTTTACTTAGCATAATGTCTTCCAGTTTCATCCATGTGGTTGCAAATGGAAGGATTTCCCTCTTTAATTTTTTTTAAGATTTTATTTATTTATTTAGAGAGTGCGCACGAACAGGGGGAGGGGCAGAGGGAGAGGGAGAGAATCTCAAGCAGACTCGGAGCTGAGCACAGAGCCAACACGGGCTGGGTCTCATGACCTGAACCACCTAAGCTGAAACCAAGAATTAGGCACTCAACCTACTGAGTCACTCTGGCATCTGCCTCCTGTTTTTAAAAACAGAATTAATCCTATCTCTCAAATAAAGTAGTCAGACTAAGATTAAGAAGAAGAAATATTCTAGGGACATAGAGTTACAAAAGTGATAGTTTAAGGATTATTTGAGAAACAACTAGCCAAATACTCAGTTTTTCAAAAGCCTCGACCTAAGTGACCATGTTATTACATAAGTGGTTATAGATTAAACATTAATTCTGGCAACTATATGCCATCTGTCTCAGTGACAGGGAGCAGTGTCTCCTGGATAGGGAAAGCTTCAGTATCAGCCTCTTGGATTAGGACACTTATCTTTGCTAAACCAATGTCCCTGTATTCCTTTCCTTTACCTTTCCTTTCCTTTCCTTTCCTTTTTTCTCTTTTCTCTTTTCTCTTTTCTCTTTTCTTTGTACCTAAATTCTATCCCTCCTTCTCTGGAAGGATACCAAGTCCTTTGATAGTTCCCTCTTGGGTCTAGGAGGGAACATACTGAAGGGAAAGAATACAAAATGGAGGAGTGCTTGTAGCATCATCCTATTGAAGTCTGTACTCAACTTCCTCTTGCTCCTTTCTCCTGTAACTTTTTTTTTTAAAAAAAGATTTATTCATTTATTTAAGAGAGAGAGAGAGAAAGGGGTGGGGGAAGGATAGAGGGAGAGAATCTTCAAGCAGATTCCCCCTGAGCATGGAGCCCTACTTGGGCTTGATCTCACGACCCATGAGATCATGACAAGCTGATACTAAGAGTTGGATGCTCAAATGACTGAGCCACCCAGGTGTCCCTCCCAAACCTTTTTGTTTTTCTTTTAAGATTTTATTTATTTATATATAGAGAGAAAGCGAGCATGAGCAGGACAGAGGAGCAGAGGAAGAGGGAGAAGTTCCTAGTTGAGCAGAGAGTCCCCTGTGGGGCTTGATCCCAGGACCCTGGGATCATAACCTGAGGCAAAAGCAGACACTTAACTGACTAGGTCACCCAGGCACCCCACCCTCCAATATCTTTTTTAATAAGGAATTTGTAAAGTTTCTTAATCTCTCTTTCTTCTCAAAAAAAAATTTAAAAAAAAGTCTTCTGGGTTTAAATTCATTTAATAGATGACTTTCTGATGCAATAGCTCATGAACAATGTGGCAATAAGTGTGACTTAGCTTAAAGTTCGATAACAAAATATCACAGACCAAGTGGCTTAAACAATAGACATCTACCATTTATTCCCAGTTTTAGAGCTGAGATGTCCAAGATCAAGGTGGGCAGGTTTGGTTCTGGTGAGGACCTTCTTCCTGGCATGCCGACAGCTGCCTTCTTGTTATATCTTCAAACAGTGGAGAGTGGGGGTAGGGAGAGGAAGATCTGGTGTCTTCCTCTTCTTATAAGGGCACTAATCCCATTGTGGAGGCTCCACCCTCATGAGCTCACCTAAACCCAGTTACCTGCTAAAGACCCCATCTCCTAATACCACCACACCAGAGGTTTGGACCTCAACCAATATATTAATTTGGGGGACCATGTGTGTATGCATATGTGTAAAATATATATTGCATGTAATATTTTATATACATATATATATATATATATATAATGTATTTGTACATATATATAAATTTATGGTGATGTATATATTTTTAAGGTCTGGGGTCATGTTTGAATCAACTTGACTCTAACCCTGTGGGATACAGAGGAAGTAAACTATTAACAGTTTATTGTTAGAACTTGTCTTCCTCGTGTTGAACTATATGGACTTCCTCTTTTCCTGTTCTACTCTCGGCATGCAGTGAGTAGTTTGAGTATCCACAGAATTATATTGGACTTTGGATTTCATTTTTAGTTCATTTTCCTAAACTTTTTTTCTTCTTTTCAAAATCTTCCTTTAGTTTGCTTTTCTTTTTCCATGTATTTTTACATTAAATCTTTTTCCATAAGGAACAGTTGTCAGTCTTGACCAAAACTCTGCTTGATACAGAGTCACCAAAGGATAATAAGTCATGATTATGGATTTATTTTTTTTCTAAAGATTTTATTTATTTATTTGAGAGATAGCACAAGCGAGAGAGAGAGAGAGAGAGAGAGAGAACACAAGCACAGGGAAGGGCAAATGGAGAAGCAGATTCCCTGCTGAGCAGGGAGCCCAACAAGGGACTCAATCCCAGGAACCTGGGATCATGACCCGAGCTGAAGGCAGACGGTTAAGGACTGAGCCACCCAGGCGCCCCATGATTATGGATTTATTATCCAAGAATCTATTTTAAATCTTTGAATCTACTGGAAGTTTAATTATAGAATTTAAAATCTTTAATAACTTACAGAAATCATCAACTCATTATATCTTTCTTATAAAGATGAGGACTCAGAGACATAATTTCACTTTCTGATTATCATATACCGGGACTAGACCTCTGTTTTCTTGGTTCCAGGACAATATTCTTTGCCTAGTCATTATTGCTATATTTTGTTTCTCCAAAACTTTTTTTCTTCCAAAATTGGCTTCTACTTCCATTAGGAAGCATTGAATTAAGTCTGAGGTTTAGGTGCAATTCTGCCTGGATAGATCAGGTTGGACTACATTAGTGATGAAAATTAGCACTTGTGTGTGCCTTGATCTTAAAATAAGTCAAGGCTAATGGCAATCATCCAGTGGACCTAAAAGCAATTTAGCATTCCTTTCTGTTTTTGCTTTGGTTTTAAAAAGAATCTGTATATGTGGGGAATTCTGAGTGGATCTAAAATAGGCAGGTTCTTATATTTTCTGAAGCCACATTTTAAATATCAAACATGGCTGATAAAATGTAGTCAGTCTTATTTTCCATGGGATAGGGGTGTGAGACAGACACATGTATTTCTATTTATTTCTGACCTCATTTTGTCTCATGTCCCTCGTGCTTCCTTCACTCTAGATATATTGGCCTTCTTACTGCTGTGTGTTCCCTTGTCTAGGGTCACATGGTTTATACTCTCATTTTCTTTAGGTGTCTGGTCAAGAGTCACTTCCTCAGAGAAGCCTTTGTTGATCAAACTCTCTAAAGTGCACTCCAGTGCTCTAATTCCTTCCCCATGCTTTATGCTTTTTGTTAGTATTTTTCACTAACAGGCTTTCCTGTAGTGGTTTGCTCATTTGTTTTTGTCTGTCTTTTGAGTAAACTGTTTAAGTTCTGTGAGAATGGGGACTTTCGTTTTGTTCTCTGCTTTCCTCTCGGGCCCAGAACAGTGCCTGTACTAAGTCAATCCTCCAAAGGCACTTTTAAAGGGATGAATGATTTCCAGCATTCATCCTCTCCATGTCACCTTCCTAGAGCACCTGCAGCACGCGGAACCAAGTGCCTTTCAGGGAGTGCTGGTTTTAAGCTGAGAGACCCATTCTTTTTCCGAAACTTCTTTTTCTTTCAAAGAAGTTGAATCTGAAGAATTTTGTAACTTTGGATTCAGTTTTTTACTATCAAATTAAAGCTAAAACTGCTGCCAGGAAGGAGGGAAAGCCAGATTGGAGGGGGAGGAGGCGAGAGGTAGAAGAAGGGGAAGCAGAGAGTTGGGGGAGAAGATAGCTGAAAGATCCAGGAAACCTGAGGAGAGGCAACAAAAACCAATTAAAGTTAATGAACTACAGCTAAGCTTTTTATTTTAGTTGTTTTTTTTTCCCCTCACAGTATACCAGCCTCAACTTGGAACTATTTTTCTTGGAGAGATACTTGCAAAAAGTAGATTATTTCCTCCCTACCCCCACGCTAGGGGAAAAAAATAATATGACACTTTAATCAACAAAAGCATGAGGGTATGTTTTGTGCAGCTATCTAGTGGATTTGTTACTTGGCCTTCAGCCTTGGTCCTACCTCCCACTGAATTCTGGCAAAATCCCAGAATGTCACAAATCCTGTTCTCCTCTAGCTTCACATAAGCCGAGAGAAAGTCGGCCCTACTGAGTAGCTATCTGGAGACAGGAGGCGGAGGTCCAATTGTAGTATCTAATATTAGAAATAGAGACGCCTCCAATGGTTTTTGGCAGACTGAGCCTAGAAAGAGTGGCTCTGGCTCTCCCACTCAAACGTCTTAAATAGTTTATATATCTCTTTGATTAATTTGGCTGGAAACATGATTGCAGTTAATGTATTAGGTATAAAAGTTTAGAGGAAGATTCTTATCTCAATTATACCCATTCTCTAGAATAACTTATTCTATCAGTGCAGCTATGTTTAAATGATGGGTGCTAATAAAAATGAAAGATCATCATATTTATTGAGTGCTCTTTATTACCCACAAAACCAAAAAAATTAGAATATGAATGAAATGTACTTTGCTAACATTTTCTATTCATTCAAGATTTTGGTCAAATAACACATTCAAATTTATGATTCCATTCTAAAACACAAAAAGTAGTGTAAACAGATATAAATTACTTTAAAAGAAACTTAAAATCTGAGCTCTGGACACTCAGGTTTCCAATTTGAAGTATGTTTTCAAATACTCTACTATTCACAATAATCTCTTCCTCAACCTATTGTCTTTACCTCAGACTTAAAATCAGAGTTTTGTCTATTTATTTCTCAGCTTCCATTTTATTCCATTCATTCCTTCTTTGATTCCATATATATATTTTCCATATATATATTCCATATTCCATATATATGTGTGTGTGTATATATATACATATATATGTGTGTGTGTATATATATATATATATATATATATATATATATATATAAAATTTGTCTTCTTTCATACAATTTAAGAATCCTAGAAGTAAGAGTGGCCTCACTCAGTGTTTGGCTGGATGTAATTCATCTCTCTGTCATCCCAGTTCCTTTTCTTTATCCTTAAAAATCCTGAGGTGCTCACTGTTGCTTGAGGCAGCCCTTTCTTTGTTGGGAAAACCTCTTGATTATAAAAGTAGTCCTTGTGTCGACTAAAAACATGTATGTTGAAACGTATACTTGTTTTAGCACATCAGTTTTGCTCATTTGGTGATTCATTTATTCACTCACACATTGATAGATGCACTTAATAATTATTTAGTTATTTGTTGAGGTTTATCATGAATAGTGGCCATATAGCTCAGGGCCCTAGAGTACAACAAAAGTAGTCTATTTTTGTATATACTTTTTCTTATAGTTGGAAAGAGAAAAAAACTACATTCGTAAATATAAATATCCTCACTTCTACTTTTGCTGACACAATACAGTTTTAGACTCTATTCTGTTTTTGCTTATTGCATTCTGAAAAGCCTTTATATGTTAATATCCCTCTTAAAATGTACACCCAAATTTGAGGGGGATTTTTTATATTTAAAAACCAGTAAAAGGGGCGCTTGAGTGGCTAAGTGGGTTAAAACCTCTGCCTTCAGCTCAGGTCATGATCTCAGGGTTCTGGGATCAAGCCCTGCATCGTGCTCTCTGCTCAGCGGGGAGCCTGCTTCCTCCTCTCTCTCTCTGCCTGCCTCTCTGCCTACTTGTGATCTCTCTCCCTCTGTCAAGTAAATAAATAAAATCTTTCAAAATAAGTAAAAAAATAAAAAACAGTAAAATTATTACCTTCCACATTTGAAGACATGCCTTCTCTTAATATTGCTTTTTTTTCTTCATACATTTCAGTTTTGGTCATTATTTACTTATATTATTTCTAAACTTCAGACTTCGAAACTAGATGAAGTACAATTAAGTCAGGAATTCATCTTGTGGTTGGATGTGTGAGAGAGAGAGGAAGGGAGAGGGAGGGACTGGGAGATAGCTCCATTTTTCTTTTTCTTTTTCCATATTAAAGTTTAGCTTGTCAAAGAATTATTCTCCCTACCTATATAAAGAGTATTTACAAATAATATAAACAAGACAGACATTTTTATTTACCAATAGAAAAAACATATGACAGACAATTCACAAAAAAGTGAATGAAGATGTCTAAACATACAAAACTTCAATAAAAATGTACATTGAAACCTCAGTGAAACAAATATTTCTAACCCATCAAATTGTAGTTGGTTGTTTTCAAATTTTAATTCAATACAGTAAAGAAAGATACAGGCTTTCATTTATTACTGGTTTAGGTATAAGTATAGAGGAAGGGTTGACTATTAATAACATTTCTTGAATCATAAGGAAATAAATGAGAAATAGCATTAATGATTTGAGCCCCAAATTGTTCAGTGTTATTCATGACAACAATGTCTTAATTTAGACACCCAATAATAGGGAGTGGCTAAATGCATCATAATACCATTAATGAAACATTATACAGTTATTTAGTATCATTTTAAAAAAATATTTAATGACACAAAGGATGCTTTCATTGTAATTTTATGTGAGGAAAATGAAGTATTCCAGTGTATGTAGACTGTGACTTTTATAAGTTCAGGAGTGTTTGTCTGTTTTATTTGTAGCTGACTGTCCCCAGTACGTAGGATAGTGCCAGGCACTGGCAGGCGTGCTGTACATATTTGCTAAATCAAGTAATGAATGAATACGCAGTATGTTTCCACTTAAAAATACACATACACATATATACACACAATTAAGAAGAAAAACCATCAAAATACTAACAATGTCAATCTCTATGTTGGTCGTTATGTTTTATTTTTATATTTTCAGTAATTTCCAAATTCTCTATAGTTTATAATCAGGCAAAATTTACTGAACCAATATCCTTGTTATCTTCAATCAATAACTCCAAATAATAGAGATATTCTTCATTTCTGCTTCTGTAGTTCAATTCTGAAGCCATGCCCAATAAATTTGGCATATTTGTCTTTCTAGTGCATACTGAGCAGGATGGAATCCTTTACAGTACGAGCTCCTTCTCTCCAGTTTGAATACAGTTTGAAATAATGATCTAAACGATTTTAAACCCACCTCCTGTCAACCGTATTAGGACGTGTGATCAGCCCATATCCTTCTATTCTGTTCATGATGATTCATTGTAGAACATTGCCAATGGCTTCTTGGTAGCAAAGACTTGCATCCTGACCTGCATTATTGACTGAGCTTCTCAGAAAAAGAAACAAAGTTAGTTTGCTTTTAGTCATACTTGGAGGGATTATGTTTTTTTCTTAAATTCTCGTAACCTAAATGTTTGAAAATCAGTTTCATTATACAGACAAAATGTATAATGTCAACCTTCTCTTTCTCTGTATAATGTCAACCTTCTCTTTCTCTTTTAAGATCTACATTTTTTAAAGATGAATAAAAACATCTGCTTGTCTCCTGAGTAGCACCTGATTACCGTGACTCGGTGGACACTGTGGTCTCTGAATGCCCCAAGGATAGATGGACGTTCACATCAGCAATTGTTAACTAAGTTGCTCCCCCACCCCAGAACTTTAGAGATGCCTTCCAATTTGCCAAGATGTTGTTCTTTATATTTCAGTGTTTACGTACATTTAAAATGGCATGGTGCTTTCTTACTATGCCTTCACATTTTTCATTTTCTAATTCAGTACTTTGCTGTTTCCAGTAGATCATTCTCCTTGATAGAGAGGATTAAGGCACCTTTGTTCTTGCTTCCCTATAACAACTGACAATAACACCATTATCTCCTGAGCTTATTCTTTAACCTCCCAGCTGAATTTTCTGTGCTGTACTCTGCATTTCCACCAAATGGGGGAATATGTTTTTTTTTTTTAAATTTTCCGTCTTAAATAATTTAAGATTGCCGAAATACTGAAAAAATAATACAAGTGTTTACACCTTCCTCCAGCTTCCCTGAGTGATAATCCATTCCCCACCACCTATCTTAAATTTACTGTTTGAGAATAAGTGCAGGTATTCTGTCTCTTTACATCTAAACGCTTCTGTGTGTTTTTCTTAAAAGAAATTAAGAAAGAAGAAAAGAAAATAAAGGCAAAGAAAATAAAGGAAAAGAAAAAAGGAAAGAAGTGGGGCACCTGGGTGGCTCAGCAGGTTAAGTGTCTGCCTTCAGCTCAGGTCAGGATATCAGGGACCTGGGATGGAGCCCTGCCTTGGGCTCTCGGCTCAATGGGGAACCTGCTTCTCCCTCTCACTCTCTTTCTATATTCTCTCTTTTTCTCTCAAAAAAATTAAATAAAATCTTAAAAAAAAAGAAAAGAAAAGAAGAAACCAAGAATATTCAGAGTATAGTTATATAAATCAGAAAATTGGCATCGATACTGATAGGATTTAGGATACACTACCGCAAAATATGGCATCTCAGCATATTGATTAAAATGAGTGAGTTTGAGAAAACTGAAAATGCAGGAAGTTAACTGACCTCTCCTTCCTCACCTTTCTTCCCTGAAAGGAGATAAATCTCCCCTGCGTAGGTACCCAGTACTAGGAGGAAGGAAGACATTCTCATCACCACAGACAGAAAATTAACAAATCTTATTAAGCTAACCCTTATCTTCCCAGAAAGGTCTTTGCTATTCACTACCTCTAGCCCAAAGCCTTTTGTCTTGTCAATTCTTTATAAGTTTATGGTTTCTTTGTCTAAAAGGTATGAAAATTTCCTGCTCTGGTTGCCTCTTCGGGTCTCATTCTCTTGTGAAGGCTTTCATGTACCTGTAAAAATACAATAAAATTTGTATGCTTTTCTCCTATTAATCTGTCTTTGTTAGTTTAATTTTGAGACTCAGCCAAGGACCCCAAAGAGATCAAGGAACAGTTTTTCCTTCCCTGCATCCAATCCAATATTATTATAGGAAAAATATGTAATAAACAATAGTAAAGAACTTATTCCTATATTGCCAGTTTTTCTAGTAATGTTTATAACAAATTATTACTTTTTTTCTGGTCTGGTATCTCACGGTGCATTTAGTTGCCATATCTCTTTAGTCTCCCTTATTCTGGAATAGTTTCCAATTTTTCTTTGTCTTTCGTGACCTTGACGTTTTTAAGGAGTGCAGACCAGTGTATTGTAGCATGTCTCTCCATTTTAGTTTGTCTGACATTTCTTCATGATTAGATTCAGGTTATGCATTTTTAGCAGGAATACCACAGAAGTGATGTGTCCTTCTCAGGAGGCACTTGATATCCATTTGTGTCATTACTGGTGAATTAACTTTGATCATTTGGTTAAGGTGGTGTCTGCCAGGTTTCTCCCATAAAGTTACTATTTCCCCCTTCATAATTAATAAGTATCTTGTGGAGAGATACTTTGAAACTTTGTATATATCCTGTCTCATCAAATATTCACCCTTTAATTTTAGTATCCATTGATGATTTGTGTCTGAATCAAATATTATCACAATGATTATTTCCATATAGTGAATTTTGAATTTGATAATTTTTTTCCAGTATTTATTTTCTGGTATTTTTATATATGGATGAGTCTTTTATTTTCCCCCTTTAATTATGTATTTATTTATTTTATTAGAATGGCCTCATGGATTCTTATATTCCATTTAATTCAGCGAGTTATATGCTGTTAATATTATTATTTATTTTGATGCACAATTTGTCTCAGATCGGTCATTTAGAACCCATTCAAACAGCGTGTGTGTGTGTGTGTGTGTCTGTGTGTGTATTTTGACATGTCCTCATTTGAGGGCAAGGCAAAAATTCTTTTCTTTCTTGACTCAAGATATTGTAAGGACATTGTGTATTTTCACAGTCCCAACCCTGGCATCAGCCAATTAGCCAAGAAGCTCAGTTTCCTGTTAGTATAGAATGATGTTTAAAAACCCAAAGTGTGAATGCTAGGTGTGGTCATTGCTTTTGAAGTATTGTTGCCTCTAGGTTTTTCTTTTTTTTTTTTTCAGAAGACACAACACACCACATAAATACATACATACATATATTATGTACACATAGTTATATCTATTTCATTATCTATCTGTCTCTATTTATATTGATATCTCCAGTTTTAAGTCAACATCAGAGTTCCTTCTTTCCATAGTTATAACTCTGTTCTTAGATAATGAGAAATCTGGCTGGCTATCTATATTTTGATATGTCAGAGAAGGCCAGCTTTTCTACTTAAAAAAGTTCTCTCAAGAGTTTCCAGGGTGTTTTTGGAAGAATTATTTATTTATTTGAGAGAGAGAGAGAGGAGAGAAAGAGTATATGAGTGAGGCAGAGGGAGACAGATACAGATTTTCAAGCCGACTTCCTACTGAATGTGGAGCCCAATGCAGGGTTTGATCTCATAACCCTGGAATCATGGCCTGAGCTGAGATCAAGAGTGGATGCTTGGGAGCGCCTGGGTGGCTCACTGGGTTAAAGCCTCTGCCTTCGGCTCAGCAGGGAGCCTGCTTCCCCCTTTCTCTCTGCCTGCTTCTCTGCCTACTTGTGATCTCTCTCTGTGTCCAAAAAAAAAAGGATGCGTAACTGACTGAGCCACCCAGGTGCCCCTATAGTTTTCAGCTTTAAATTAAATCACTGAAAACAAGGCAGAATAAAGAAGTTACAGTACATTGAGTACAATTATTGAGAACACAGAATTTCCTATATATTTTCACTCTTTTTTTTTTTTTTTGAGAGAGAGAGAGAGGAGATGAGGAGCAGAGGGAGAGAGAGAGAGAGAGAGAGAGAGAGAGAGAGAGAATCTTAAGCTGGCTTACAACCATTGTAGAGCCTGACATGGGGCTTAATCTGAGATCATGACCTGAGGTAAAATCAAGAGTTAGATGCTTTTAACCAACTGAGCCACCCAGCGGCCCCCCCACTCTCTTTTAATATATTGTCGCCTTTATTCCCTGCCATACTTTTTTTACCCATGAGGCTTTTAAATATTCTCGTACTTGGATTATCCTGAGGGTTACCTTCAGATAGTGGTCTTAGTTTACCCCTGGGGGTTCTTTCTCTATTGAATAGCTGGTTTGAGTCTTTGTACCATGTGTATTGTGAAGTCAGCAATAATGTACCATGGGCAATGGGAGCATGCAGACCGGGCACAAATGGTAAGGGGAGACATGTCTGTAAAGAATTTTAAAACAATAAAACCAAATAAAATTAGTCTCATTTATATTACAATTATGCATCAGCAAATTTAAACATTTTTGGTGATAAAATGCTCTTTCTTGCAGATGGAATGTTCCTGTCTTGTCACACTGGTGTATCACTCAAGGTTAATCACATTGATCCAACTGATACTACATGAATTCCTAGCTAGACTATGCCACTGTCATTCTGTTCTGTGTTGCTTTCAAACTAATGTTTCATATTTATTTAAAACTTTCTAGTGGAAAATTCATTTCTTTTTTTTTCAGATTGATTAGACTTAATGCAGTAAGTAGATTGCTATAATTATTTCTCAAATGTGAATGATGGACTGGTCCTTTTTTTAAGATTTTATTTATTTTTTTGACAGAGAGGGACACAGTGATAGAAGGACAAGCAAGGGGCATGGGAGAGGGGGAAGCAGGCTTCTTGCTGAACACAGAGACCCTGGAAAGGTATTCCTGGGGTACCTGAGTGGCTCAGTCGGTTAGGTAACTGACTCTTGGTTTCAAGGCTCAGGTCATGATCCCATCAAGCCCCCTACAGGTCTCAACATTCAATGTGGAGTCTGCTTGTGGAGTCAATGTGGAGTCTGCTTGAGATTATCTCCCTTTGCCCCTCCCTGAACTCTTGTGTGAGCATACTCTCTCTCTCTCTCCCAAATAAATAATCTTAAAAAAAGGAAAAGTAAAAGATTCTCATAATTAAGTTGGATATACCTTCCTGAGCCATAGTTTAGGAAAGAATGATTTAAGAAATACGTGTTGAGGGATGGCTGGGTTGGTTGAGTGTTTAACTCTTGCTTTTGGCTCAGATCATGATCTCAGGGTTGTGAGATGGAGCCCCCCCATCTGGCTCCACCTGGAGTCTGGAGTCTCCACTGGCATGGAGTCTGCTTAAGATTCAACCTCTCCCTCTGCCCCTCCCCCTGTTAGTGCATACTCTCTCTTTAAAATAAACAATTAAATACATAGATAAATAAAATCTTAAGAGAAAAGAAATATATGTTCAGTCTTTGAAAACAGTTTATTTATTCAATTGTGAATGATCATCTCAAAGAAGTTTCTTTATAACTGGTTAGTTTTCTTTTTTTTTTAATTAACCGTCACAGTTACAAATTGTATACAATTAAAATATTCTTATGGATGTTCTGATTCTTCAGGATACATTGTCAGATCCCAGTATGAGAAATCCTGGACTCTCTCTCTCTCTCTCTCTATATATATATGTATATATATAGAAAGATTTTATTTATTCATTTGACAGAGAGAGAGCTCAAGTAAGGAGAATGGCAGGGAGACGGAGAGAGAGAGAAGCAGGCTCTCTGCTGAGCAGGGAGCCCAATGTGGGGCTCGATCCCAGGACCCTGGAATCATGACCCAAGCCAAAGGCAGCAGCTCAACCAACTGAGCCACCCAGGTGCTGGGCTAGATTTTTAAATTGTCCTCCTGTGTCATTCAAAGAAACATCTCACTTTTTTTTTTTGGTAGAGATGCTTTGGATTTGAGAACATCTGCAGCAATCTGAAACATGTTTTCTCCATCATTGTGCTTTAATCTTTCTATAGATATCAGACATTCTCACAGATTCTGGGATATATTAATTTTACTGAACAAACACCATTTATACCTCTTTCTTGAATAGTGTCATTCTGATTTGAAAACATGTCACCTTTGTTAGCATCCTTAAATTCCTTTTTTAAAATGGAAAGAAGTCCATGAAAAGGGAGTGGGTCATGATAGAAACCATTTTAGAATAAAGTGACTATGATTAATAAATTTTCAGAAAAGATACACTCAACTAATGATAAGAAGCAGGTCCAAGTTATGTCTTCCCACTCACTTTGAAACCACTTTGTGAAGAGTATCTAGAATCTGTCTTCCAGATAGGAAACAAAATTTCCAGGTAGAACATTTCTTACTTCCTATACCATAAATTGAAGAATTCATATTCAGAAATGATTAACTGAATTCGCCCAAATTTAAGCTTCTTTCTTCTTTTCACTTTTATGAAAATAGAATTCTCCAGAACTATATCAGACCCTTAACTGCTCTTTTGCAACAAGAGCAAAAATGAATGATTGTTCTACTTACAGGTAAAAGCTTATTAACTAGAGCTTTGGTAAATTTGAGAATTTATCTCATTTGATTTTGGTTAGAGATACAGCTTAACTTGAATATGTATCTAAAATGGATGTGTACAGTGTAAATTCTTCATAGCACTTTTAACATTTTTAAATGCTTCTTAGTTAAAAATGTTCAAAGAGTTTATAGCATTGTTTGGATGCCAGTGGAGGTCGTGAAACAAAGAATTGGTACTAATACCCATCAACACTTTTTTATTCTTTTCTTTTTTTTTTTTTTTAATTTAGTAGCAGCCTATATGTTTTACTGCCTGAAGACTTGGGTTCTAATCTATTAACAAGCTTTGTGAGGTTGTGGAATTTAACCTCTCTCAAACTCCATTTAATTGTGTAAAATCAAAATCCAAGTGCCTCCTCAGGCCATCTCGCCATAATATTGAGAGATGAAATAAGATTAATGCATTTTAAAGTGCTTTGTAATTTGCAAAGCACTATATAAATTTTTTTTATTATTACATATGCAAAATATTTTGTCTATATTTGAATTTCTTACCTCTTAAAAATGATTATCTAGAACATTGATTCTTAAACAAAAGCATGCATCAGAATGACCCGGAGGGCTTGTTAAAACCATTTGCTGTGCTCAATCCCAAAGTTTCTGATCAGATATGTCTGGGGTGGGCCTGAGAATTTGCATTTTCAGTAGGTTCCCAGGAGATACTGCAATTGCTGGTCCAGAAATGATGCTTTAAGGACCACTAATCTAGAATTCGGGGCTGTGTTTTTCCTATATAAAACAAATACCTAGCAAATATCATGATGTTTACCCTGTTAAGTACTTATTGCACTTTTCTTCTTGAGTTTTATCTCCATTTCCAATAAAATAATAGCCCCACTGAATCAGACTCAGAAGTGTTAATAATTTAGGGTAAGTCACAGGTAGGGTAAGTTACCATGTTTTCTGTGGTAGCTTCTCAGTTCTGATTGTGAGACCCTCATTTGAGCAGATTCCATGGGTGAGAAGAGTGTTTGTCCCAGTAGTTACTGCCATCTGAACAGAGTGGTGAGTCTGTAAATATGCACTTACTTCCTTCATGTGCATGTAAATTTTTAAATTAAAAAAAAATCATGAAACATTATCTTTTCCTAAAACCCATATGCTTTCCAAAAGAGGTGATTTAAACCACAGTGGAGGAGAATGGCAGAGATTTATCACTCAGATATGTTTCCTTACACATATATAAAGAATACATATGTCGTGAATTAAGTTATTTTCTGAATATCTTGCTTTTTCACATTTTGAGGAGGCCATATTTATCTTAATAAATCTCTGGAAAAATTATGGTGAATTTCTCTGAAAATAAACTTTCCATTGGAATAGAAATTATTAATCAAGAAGAGTTTTGATGACAAATGAAAGTGAAATATTCCTGAGTTTATGCAATGTAGAATAGGAGCATATAGAAGGGATCTACTTAAATTGTGTAAGTTTCAATGACCTTATGATTAATTTAAATGTACTGTGTTTATTTTCCATAAAATGATCCTAAACGTACCGAGAGCAAAATGACTTGGATAGTAACTTTTGTTTAAGTTTTCTATTTAAAAACCAGATTCTAAGATCAAGGCTTTCAGGAAGTTGGCTAAATTGGATTTCTTTTTTCCTTTCTGTATGTATTGTTTTACCAGGGACAGATTCCTTCTTAAATTAGACTAGTTCTTTTCATACAGTGTCTTCAGGAAGTATAGTTGGACCAAATGGCAAGAAATATCAGCCAGAGAGTTTATGCATGTCGAAATGTATGGCTAAAAGAAAATCCATTTTGGCTATTTTTATGGCTTTGAAGGAAAATATCCCTTCCGGTTCTCTGCCCTTAGCATGAATCATCAAAGGGAGCTGAAAAAAGTAATGGTTGAAAATATTACAAATGTTCACAGAGTATGTGATTGTCTCTTGAGGGTTATGTCAGAGTTGCCTGGCACTTCCAGAGTGCGTGACCACCTCACACAAACATTATGTGGAACACTTGGAACATAAAAATCACCTGTTTTAAACAAAGATTGGATGAATTTGAAGTGATTTTGACTTCATTTCAGAAATTATATTTCTTAGACAAGAGGTGTAAGTTATTGTAATTTGAGGAATACAGAGACCCAACTTTGTTTTTGAGAAACCTCAGACGGCAAAGATTAGAATCTGGTAATTCATCTTTGTTAGACCATTTTGGAAATTATTTCAGTAGAATGTAAGTATACTACATTAATCTAGGGTGTGATCACTAGACACTGTAGCAATACATTGCAATTTGAGTTGCAAAATGATAGAAGTCATTCTTTTTTTTTTTTTTTTAAAGATTTATTTATTTATTTATTAGGAAAGAGAGAGAGTGAGAGAGCAGGTCAGAGTGAGAAGCGGACTCCCCATGGAGCTGGGAGCCCAATGTGGGACTCGATCCTGGGACTCCGGGATCATGACCTGAGCCGAAGGCAGTCGCTCAACCAACTGCGCCACCCAGGGGCCCCAGAAGTCATTCTTCAAAGAAGATTCTCCCCTTTTCCAATTTATGAAATAGAAACTTAGTTATTATAGCTCCAAACCCATAATATCCCCAGATTTCTCTTGCTGGAAAGAACTACCCCTTGTTCTAAGGCACTCAATGAAGGTCCTCAGGTAAAAATCAAGAAATATATTGAAACCAGGGGAATGAACCATATTTAGAATTCTAAGCCAAGCAGAATTACACAAAAGGTACAAACCAAAGAAACCCTGCAGAGTTACAGAGGAGGAGAATCTGGCCTGTGGCTCAGGTTAGAAAGCAAAACATGAAATAGAGAAACAAGTATCATCTGCTGTGCGATAATGAAGAAAGAAGTTATGTAATGGCAGCTGAAGACTGTTTATTGTTCTCACTTAGATGTTGGGTCCAAGATTCCCAATCTGTTCTTGAATATTTTTTAAAAGCAGGTAATTAGCAGGACTTGTGACCCCCTGTTAACAAAGTGGCAGGATCTCACAGACATCAATCTTTCCTGGTGGATTCTTGTCTGGAAGGAAAATCTGACTTGAAGTGGAGTTTCACTTAATTTTGTCGCCCAACTTTGTAAAAAATTTGTGGTGTCTCTAGGCACCAGACTGACGCTTAAATATCTTTGTGTTTTTCTTTTCCACAAAGAAATGGTTCCCTTCTATATGTGTGATTAGATATTATATCTTATGACATATCATTTGAAATCTCACAGTTTGAGCATATGTCTGCTATTCCTCTTCTTAGAGTCTCCTTCTTTTCCAAGTAATTTCTTTTAAAATTTAGATGACATGTGCTGTTGCCTGGTTGACAAAGCAAATGAGTTAGAAGGCATCTTTCTTGATTACTACATAAAGATGGATAAAGGTAAATTATTCATGTATTTGTATTCCATGTTTGATAATAAATGTCAAAGCCCCATTTTCTGCTTCTGTTTTTCTACACTAATAATGATGACCATCAACTTTCTGAACTTAGAATTAACCTTCAAGGCAATTCATTAGGAGAATCAGAGCTACCTATTACTGATGCACCATTGATTAAATCATAACCAAATTGGTTTAGGACCTTAAGATCAATTACTTTATTGGCAAAATTTTGGCTTAACTCTTTCATGATTACTTATATTTATAATTTAGAAGATGCTTGTGAAAAATAAAGAAGGTTCAAAAGTTGATATTTAAATATTCCAATAGTCAGTACCCTCAAATTTTGCCTTTGGGTCATTAATATTCTAAACATCTATGACATCAAATGTAAATGGGCTTCATTATGTCTATTCTGAATTGACTCTGTAATTTCCATTTCTGTCTATTTTTCTGCGCTAAATTGAGTTGATATATACACCTCCCATTCTCCTTCACATTTAAATTAAATTCCCTAATTGCAAAATTTAAAATTAGGCCTGTTCTATTTTTGATTTTAAGTGTCAGATTCTTGAGAAGACACTGGCCTAATGGGCCTGTTAGTAATCACTCACTCAGTCAATCTATACAAGTTTCCCTGTCTTTATTGTCAGTTTAGTTTAGAATAGTAGAACTTCTCCCCTTCTCTGAGGTTGGGTAGCCCTTCCTTAGTGTTTAGTATTGATCTGTGCTTTGTTCACTTTCTTCTTGTGGCATTTGAGAAGGACCACCAAGTAGCAATTAGATCATGATCCCTCAGTTGTGGTTAGAACGGATTAGGTGTTCCCAATTACTGTTCTGATAATAATTCTCAGAGGGTGGGGCTCATCTTACAAGGTTTTCTCAGGTCCTGCCAGTCATTGTCAGGAGCTTTTAAATAGAAACACTTTTCAACACTTCAGAAGTTCCCGAAAAAAAAAAAAAGAAAAAGAAAAAGAAAAAACCCATATATTTTTCTTTTGTTGTCTCTTTAGTTTTTTCACTGCTAACTACTGCCAAGATATATAAATGGAATAGTTGAGCTAAGAGAATTTAGCTGAAGTTTAAAAAGTCTCCTGCCCCATGACAATTTTTTTTTCTCATTTTGTGATTGAATTGGGACAAAAGATACAAGATAGGGAAGCAAAGGATTTCTTTTAGCTAATACAGTTGAACCACCAGAGAGCGATTGATTCCTTAAGAGAACCTCCCTGACTGTTTCATGGTTTGAGACCCAGAAATTCAAACTCTTTGAGAAAGGGGATTTAGACCTACTGTGATTGAAGAGGAATGTCTGGAATTCTTAAGAACAGATCATATCTGGCCTCCGTAATTTATAGAAATGAAAAAGCAAAATGAATTCTAGAATAAGTTCCTGTATTTTGGAGTTTGCAAAGAACTGAGGCTATCATATTAATAATCTGTGAAAGGCAGGGTAAAAAATTAGTCCTAATTTGGAGAGACTTCCCTGGTTTAGCACAGAAAGTCCCTTGTTCTGGGAACCTCCCTCTGTCCAGGGCAAACCAGAATAGTTGGTCACTCAAGAAAGGGATATGGGAATAGTGGAGCCATGTTTTATTCTCTTTCTTTCAATGGGATTCCCTTGAAGTGAATGCAGATATGTGCATTAAGCATTCATTATCATTATTTGAGTACAAGTATTCATGTTATATTTCCCTTTTTTTTAATTGATTTTTAAAATGGTTTGGTAGATATATCACTGGAACAGAGAGGAAGTCCTGAATATCCCAAACCATGGACTCCAATAGCTACTTTCATGGGTGGAATTCGAACAGCTGTCTTTGTAGCTAAGTTTTAGAATGTAGGTCAAGGCATATTTAAACAGAGGATCATGGATATTTCCACACTTATGCTTAGACTGATAATTATTTTCTTAAAATCATTGTCCTATGATCTGACCCGATAGTGGGCAGAGGAAGGTGTGAATTTGTCTTAGGAAATCAACTGAGAATAATCCACCTTGGGAGTTCAACTTACATCTTACATGTCTATCGACAGGGATGATATGTAGCTATGTTTACAAAAGTTGGCATATATACAGAAACCTAGATGGTAATTTAAATCTCTCTGGAATTTTGCTTAGATCAATTTAATAAAATATTCATGAAGATACATTTTCTCTTGAGCTCCTGATTGGGTTGAATTGAGTTGATGCAGTGTATCGTTATAATGCAGAGTAACTGAGCAATCAATAGTGGGGAAGTACGAGAGCAAGGATATTCAGGGTCCAAATGGTTAGGACAAGTAAAACTTGCTTAAGGTGGTGTCTTAGGTAATGCTGTCAGCATAAAAACAGTGGGAATAGTAGGCTTCCAGACTGGATGTGGATTATGCTGTTCCTAAAAGGAGGAGAATTTTCAAAATACCTATGGTGAAGGTGGAGAAGAAAGAAATGGAGAGAGTCGCAGCAGAAAGGCTTTTAGTGCAGCAGACTGATTATGTTATTTCCATACACCAGTTCATCCCATCTGTTTAATTACATTCTTATTTTACATTAGGCTTTACATTACTGATATAAATTAGTAGTAACTCAGGTAATGCAAAGACATAACAAAAAATGGTTTAAAGGGCACCTGAGTGACTCAGTCGTTAAGTATCTGCCTTTGGCTCAGGTCATGATCCCAGGGTCCTGGGCTCAAGCCCCACATTGGGCTCCCTGCTCGGTGGGAAGCCTGTTTCTCCCTCTCCCACTCCCCCTGCTTATGTTCCCTCTCTCTATCCCTCTCTCTCTCTCTCTCTCTGTCAAATAAATAAATAAAATCTTAAAAAATGATTTCAACAAAAATCAGTGTTTTGTTAGTGCAGTGAAAGAGGCTCTAATACTAGTTGGTGGGATTAGGAAAGGCTTTGTTGAAGATGTAACAGAGGAGATAGATCTTTTTTTTTTTTTTAAGATTTTATTTATTTGTCAGAGAGAGAGAGAGAGAACAAGCATGGGAAGCAGTAGGCAGAGGGACAAGTAGGCTCCTTGTTAAGCAAGGAGCCTACTGTGGGACTTGATCCCAGGACCCTGGGATGATAACCTGAACCAAACACGGACGCTTAACCAACTGAGCCACCCAGGTATCCCTGATGAGATAGATCTTGAAGGGTGGTTAAGACTATGAATTGGAAGACAGGGAGAATATTTTGGCCAAAGGAAGTGGTATTAGCAAAAGTCCTGGTTTAGAAGAGCACAAATGAGAATGGACAATCTAGTTTTCTGAATTACAGGATAAAGGTAGGAGAGAAATGAGACACAAAAGTAGAAACATGGGCTAGGTTTATAGTGAAGATTCTAAGTGGCAGAATGAGGATGTAGTGTAGTAGGCAATGGGGGAAATTAGATAGATTTTCAGTAAGAAAACTATGTAATTGATATCTTGAGTTTAAAAAAATATTCTGGTAGAGATATATAGAATGCACTGACTAAGGAAAGACACCTCTTCCATGTCTTTGCTACATACCGTCTAATGGATTTTAAATGAAATCCTAATACATCTTTGCCAGCAGTCAGCTCTGTTTGTAGCTAAGCTCTACAGTAGTGGCATATTTTCTAACTCTATCCGTGTTTGTGATGATGCTGGAACTCTTTGTTAAAGAACTGTATTAGAAAGGACACTTTAGTCTATGCAGTAACAAATACACCCTATAATCTCAGTGGTTGAACACAGCAAAGCCTGGTGAAGAGTAGCAGAAGTTCTTCCTCACACAGTGACTCAGAGATCCACTCCATTTTGTGCCTCCACTATCTTAACATACGGCTTTCAAGGAGGCTGCTAAAGGGAAAAAGATTTAGAGGAAGCACTGTGCTCTAAACTGCCTCAATAAGTTTAACTGCCTGATAAGTGTCACTTCTGTTTATAGTACTTTGGAGGCCAGAACTAGTCATATAATTTTAATCTAACTGTAAGAAAGGCTGGGGGATGTAAAGAACCATATGGATATTTGTGTTCTGCCACAATCCAACCTTCCTGTCATGAAATATCCCCTTGTTACTTTCATCCCACTCATATAACAAACTCAACCCCTCCCCAAGAAGATGATCTAAAATTTAGTCAATCACTGAATCCAGGAACTCTGGATTCACGGTAGCCTCTGAATTAGGTCTAATTGTGTCTTTGCTTTTTCCGGAGTCCCATGAACTTGAAAGACAAATTATATCTGCCCTCCTTTGCAGACACAACAATGGATTTCTCTAATTAGGAAAGGAGAAGGATTGGAAAAAGACCGTAGTCCTTGGCTCATAGCAAATGTGAAATCCCTGTACAGATAAGGTGAAGGCCCCTACCTCGAGGAGGCAGGGAATGGGTGGGGATTTCCTTAATTAGGTCATGATTCTGCTGTATTCCTTTTCTGTTGTTCTCAGAAGTCCCATGTGAAGTGGATGCTGAGAAATGTGCCATCTTAAACTTGGCACCTTTTTCTCAGCCCATTTCCTTCTCTTGGAAGGCTGGGGGCCAAAGAGTTATCTTAAAAAAATTTTTTTTTAAGATTTTATTTATTTATTCGACAGAAAGAGATCACAGGTAGGCAGAGAGGCAGGCAGAGGGAGAGGGAAGAGCAGGCTCCCCGTTGAGCAGAGAGCCGATGGATGTGGGGCTCAATCACAGGACCCTGGGATCATGACCTGAGCCGAAGGCAGAGGCTTAACCCACTGAGCCACCCAGGCGCCCCGAGTTATCTTAAATTTTAAGGAGACATGATTTTTCAACTAGTCATGTGGTTTTTGAAGTAATGCCATTACTTTACAAACTTAATAAGCTTCAAATCTATTTGTTTCCAGTAACTTTTCTGTTCCAGAAGCTCACCCCAAATTCTTTTTCAGACAGTGTCCTTTAATCTGCTAAATATTTTTGATCCTAATATCTTTTTCTCCTCAATTTTATAGTGGCCGCCTTGAGGCTATTAGGCTTGAATTAAAAGACCGTACCTTAATTTGATTTTTGCAATGAATCATTTTATGAACTTGGATTTTTGCTGTGTCATAAATTGAAGGCTCTACGTGTGAGATGATACAGGTTTTAGAAGAGACAGTGGATTGGAATCATCTATATCCATGGTTCTCAATGCCTTCCAGGGAAGCTTGTCAATGTCTAGATGTATTTTTTATTTTTACGACTGGTGGGGTGGGTGGTGTTTGTGCTAGCGATATTTAGTGGGTAGAGGGCTGCGATGCTGCTAAAAATCCTACGGTGCACTGGGAATCCCCACTCAGCAAAAGATGATCTGACTGAAAATGTTGGGAGTGTCAAGGTTGAGAACGCTGCCTCCAGCACACACAGACATATTCTAGAACCTCTACCAGTAGTTAGTCCAGCATTTTTCAGCAGTTTCTAGGTAAACTGACAGATCCATTCACCTTCTTCAGATTTCTTTGGAATTTCCAGGATTAATATTCTGGGACAGAAAACCAGTATGTGATAGTTCACCACCTTGGAGGAAACTAGCCCAGCTATACTTATTTTATATATTTTTATATACTTCTATTATATGTATCCCTAACACAACTCTAAGCCTATAGCAGCTACCTAACATTCCAGGATAAGCTATTCCTAGTGGCTTTTGCCATTAGAGGGTAGCTTCTCCATTATGTCAATGTTCAGTGTATCCTTTAGAACAAATACAAAGTCTAAAAACTTGGCCAGATATAATCTTTCTGGAGGATGAAAATCTCCTTGGTAAAATGCTAGAAATATAATTGGCCGAATGCAGTAGTGAATATAGGCAAAAGTAAGTAACAAAGAAAAAATTTCTATAGTTTTCAAGAGAGGTAAGACTAAGTTATATTCCTGGGAAGTTGGTAATGTTTTGACATATTTTTTCTCTCTATTCTTAAGATGGTTTAGAGCAACGGATAATTAATCAGCGTTTTCTTTTAAGAAGAACTAATATTGTGGAAAGTTAACTTCATTTTAGAGTGTATTTAGTACTTAATGAAAAAGACTAGAAAAAGTCTATAAAATGAATCATTTTATATTAATAAGCTACTACCTAAAATTACTGGTCTCATCTGTAAAAATGTGGGTTTTCTTTAATGTCATAGGATTTATATCATGTCACTCTTCTCATTCATTAGCAATACTTCCTCCATTTTTGTTATGTCTCCTTCCTTCTGGTGCTCATCTTATCTGTAGAAAGAAGTAGTGTTTGAAGGAAATGCCCTTGGAATAATATGTTTGCTCCCCAAAGCATATCTTCATAATAATCATAAATTTACATTGCTCATAAAATCTGAGGTTGGAGGGGGAGGTTCATTACAATCTGCTACATTTCTTGTAGTCCTATCTCTTATTTCTATTTTGCCAGTTTTGATAGTTTTAGATTTGAGGCACGTGGATTATCACTTATTTTAAATGGTATATTCATTTTTGCAGAGAAAGAAAAGCAGCCAAAAATTATAGAAATTGTTCAATTTATTGCAAATGAGAATGTCACAAGTAGAATGCCAGATTGTTCACCTTGTTCCTTGCCCTAACATAAAACTGTTCTATTCTATGTCTTTTTTGTAGTTATGAGTAATACCACAAATATTTTACAGCACAGTGATGAGTCACAAAGTAAGGAACTATAAATACTCTTGTTCTCCAGAAACAATGAAGCTTAATCTATTCTTTCACATTCACCCACCTCATATGCTGTTTCATTTAAGGTTAAGCTTTAAAAAGAAAAAACAACTTTTCTCTACTTTAAACGTTTAATCTCCAATACAAGTTATGTTTTCTAGTAAACCGTTTCATTTTATCTAATGTTTCATAAATGTATCTAAATGTAGCTCATCATGTACTGCTAGCTACACCTAATCATCCACACAGGTCTGAATTACTCCACTCCTATTTAAAGCAAAAGAACAAAAAGTAAGAATGGCAGATGTGTTCATAATTAATATCCTACTGGGTTAATCAGCAGATAAATCCCTGGGAATGCTCTGAGACTTTTGATGTATTCAGAAAATCATGGCCTTAATCTATAGACCTCTCTTTAACAGACGCACAACTGTTAGAGTTTGGGGAAGATGTGATCCTTGTGAATAAGGTAGTAAATAACATTAAGTCACAAACTGTCTCTTTGAATAACCTAACTCCATGCTTGATTTTTAGTATTTCAGTGAAGCATTGATGTTTAACATTTCTCGTGGGTACTGTGTACAAGTGTTGCAGTTTACTGTAACTGCATTCAACATTTCTTGTAGGTAATTCAAACAATGTGAAGCATAGCTCTTCTAAAATTAAGTAAACACAAGCAAGATAGGCTTTTTTAAAATTTTGAAATGGGTATTTCAGAATTGTTGACTTATGGAATACTTCTGAATGTGAGGATTTAAGAGGCATGATAATTCAATGAAGAAAAGAAGGGGAAGGAGGTGATTTATAGGAAAAATTGCAAGTCTTTACAGTGAGACAAACCTGAATTGAAAGCTCAGTCTCCTTTGGTGCGTCTCTCCCAATTACCTAACAGTTCCGCTCTTCAGTTACCTCATCTACAAGTGTGGCAATCTGTCTTAGAGTGTGAGGTGTTAAATAAGATGGAGCAGTATTTAGGACATTAAAAAATGCTAAATTTAAAAGCTCAGTTTCATTGGGAACATGGAACTCTCATTGTAGAAACACTGTACTCTATAAAAAGCTGAGCTTTAGTTACATTGTGGTTTGCATTTTAGTTTGGGAGTTAATGTATTCAGGTATGTGCCTTGCACATGGTGGGTACTCAATAAATGTTGAATGAGAAAATGTTGGTCTAGACAGAAATCTTGGGATTTAACTAGGAATTTAGTAAAAAGAAAAAAAAAAGAAAAGATTAGAAGCAATTCATCAGCTCTCTTGACTGTCTCTAGATCTCTAGATCGAGGATTTGTGAGGTATTTCCTGCAAGCTGAAGGATGCAATGCATGGTCATTTTAGGTGTATTACTCCTTGAAAATTATGTTTCAAGTACTTTCATTTTGTGTTTGATTGGTCAAAGCATTACCTTCTTCATAATCTAGTTTTTCCATTGAAAATGGTATTAACAGTTTTTCCAAGTCAGAGAATTTACATCATCTTAGTCTCTGAGGAGAGTCAGGGTTTACACTCTGCCATGTTTGGGGATGGAACATGGCACTAGGTGTCCCAGTGTGCTTACCTAACAAGTATCTCTGTGCCAGAGGGAGTGAGGCATTAAATAGCAAATAAAAGACATCATGACAGATTGAAAGAGATTGGGGCGAAAAGCCAAATGGGTTATGTTTTAGTACTTACTACTTTAAACTGCATTTCCCTCCATTTTAAAAAATAAGAAGCTTCACATTTTAATTTTTCACCACACCACACAAATTGTGCGGCTCATGCTGATACACGTTGGTGAACCTTAAGAAGCTTGGTGACTTAGCCTGACTTGCCTTTTCCTTCCTCTCAGGCTACATCTGGTAAAACCCATCTTCCTCACACTGGCTTTCATCCTCACTGACCTTCTGTCTGTTTCTTCAACATGTTCTTTTTTCTTCAGAAACTCTATGCTTGCCAGTGCTTCCTCCCAGTACAGCTTCCTCTCTCTTGTCTTTAATTTCTCAGCTGGAGAATCACTTCTTCAGACAGTGTCCCCTCAGCACTCTAACTAAAGGAGCCTCTCTCCCAAACCGCTTCTTTTCTCTCATAATTCCCACTTTTATTGCTTTTATAAAACTTAACTACTATCTGTGATTTATTTACTGGCCATTTTTGCTCAAACGTAAAATTCCTTGAAGAGACCATCCTGTTTGTATCATTCAAAGTGATACACTTATACGAATGGGTTATGAAAGGTCCTAGTGCATAGGTGCATAATAATTTCTTGTTAAATAAATAACATGCTGTTCATCCAAAAATGTGAAAGGTCTACTCTGACAAAATACTCAAATTTGAAGGGGATATTAATATGGCTCTTCTAGGAGGTTTTAATCTAATCAAGAAGAGGGAAGCAGATATACAATTAAAAATAGTATATAATAACTTGTGGGTGCCTGGGTGGCTCAGTTGGTTAAGTGTCTGCCTTTGGCTTAGGTCATGATCCCAGGGTTCTGGGATCAAGCCCCACAGAGGGCATGCTTCTTCCTTTCTTTCTCCCTCTGCTGCTCCCCTTGCTTGTGCTCTCTCTCTCCCTCTCACTTGCTGTCAAAAAAATAAAATCTTTAAAAATTTTCTATTATTAAAAAAGTATATAATTTGAATGGTCAAAAGTAGTATGGCAAAATTACCATATTATTTCTTATGTGGCAACAGAAGAGAGTGGTTTGGAAATACAAGATTACGGGAAATCCAGCTTCTATATTGTCCTTAACAGCAAGGAGGTCACATACTCCTGGAGAATAGCCTACAAGAATCTTAATTGAAATGGACTCCTCACAAGCTTAAAGGTTCATGGTAGTGGAATGGTAGGAAGGACTTAGTTTTCAAAAGTACATTCTGGGAGTCAGGAGAAAACAGATCAGTTGATCTCCAAGAAAGTGAGTAGTTTCATCCTCGAGGTATGTGAAAAATAGCTTAGTTGTAAAAGGTCACTACTTATCCTAAGACAATGAATCTGTGTACTGTGCATCAGTCCTTCCTGATACTACATCCCGCTGAGCCCTGAATTCATTCCCCCAAACTTCTATGATCCATCTCTTGACCCTATTGTAAACTCTTTGCTTTGGAATTTATTTTTGTCTTCTTGGACTAGACTTACTCCGATTGTTTCCTTTGATTCTGAGGCTTCTTCCTATCAAAGATGCTCTCCTCAGTCACCCATAGGGCCATGACATCCCTAGGTCCACAAGTCTTGAGGTCCAGAATCTCTACCCTACCAACATGACCAGGTTCCCTTTTATTCTAAAAGAGCAACAGGTGCATATAGAAACTTGGCCAAGGCATGAAGGGGTGGACAGGAAGTGATTTTTATACTACCAGGCTGGATTTCAACATCCATTTTCGGCTCTGATTGGATTAATAGACAAATAACAGATTTTAGGAGGAACATCCCACAGTCTAAAATTTTGGAGTCACACAACCAGTAAACTAGGCTATGGCCACTGATTACAGAAAAACAAAAAAAAATCCTCATTCTCTGTTTTGGTTTTAAGGCATTTTCTCTAGATTGTCTTCCTTAGAAGTAAAGCCTCACCTAAGACGATGTCTAGAACAAGGAAGGAGAGTATGTGTTGAGGAGAAATTTCTATGTGAATGAGAGAAGAGGATAGGGAAGGGGAGAAAGCTAAGCAAAGACTTGGTTTTAGGTGTTCATCTTTAACCTGATCTCATAAGGAGGCACTGGAACATAGATTACACCAGAGAGTCTATCCTTGAGGCAGTAGGGCTTTTATACCCACATTAGCTACTCACTTGCTCAGAGTCACCCAAAGTGGGGTGTTTCTCTCAGGTATGTTTAGTTAGATGACCCCAAGACCTATCGGGTTAACTATCTGAGGAGGTTGAAGATATGAGTTAATAGCAGCAGGCAAAAGGTATTCATGTATGTCTGAGAGGGCCACCAGTAATATCTTCAGTGGACCTGGAGCTGGTAAAAATGAATATAGATGCAGGTAAGTGATTGCAACCAGAAAGTAGAGTCTTCACATCCTCTGGTAGTTATCTTTTTCAGAAGAGCCAGTGTACAAGATAGAAATAAAGCAAGGAAAATGCACATATTAAATTCTATAAAGAATTGGGTGAATATTGGAAACCTTTAAGACCCAAAGGAAATGGGTGAATATTGGAAACCTTTAAGACCTATATATTTATTAGATCTGTAGGCACTAATGCCTCAAGGAGGAAAAGGGTAGTGAGAAATTGAAGAAAGGAAGTAAAATATCCACAAGAATAATCTTCAAGTATTCATTCATGTATTTGAGCATCAATTTATAGAGTAAAAAATCTGAAATTGCCATGATCCCATGGATCGCATGGCATCACATGACACATGACTGTGAGCAAGAAATATAGGTTTGATTTTTATCTTACTGTACACGCCATCATCACCTTCATGTATATCATAAAATTTAAAATCTCTGTGAATGGACAAGTTGTGAGAAGATGCACACAGGCTAAGTTCTTCTTCCTGAGAAGAATAAAAGGAATTTATTTCAGAAAACTCTTGCTCTAGGTGAACTGTGTAAAACATTTAATATTTTTAAAAATCACCACCTATTGGGTCATGAATAAGATGTTTCTTTGTAGCTACTATTAAAACCCACTATTGGGGAAATAGGTGCGATAGAACTTTCTGAAAAATAAAAATCATCATAAATAGAGACAGATTTAAAGGATGGATCAGAAGAACCATCATCATTTGATCATTTAATAGTAGCCTTGACCCAGGGGTGCCTGGGTGGTATAGTTGGCTGTGTCTGATTCTTAATTTCAGCTCAGGTTGTGATCTCACAGTTAAGAGATTGAGCCCCACATTGAGCTCCATGCTCAGAATTTCAATCTTTGCTTGAGATTCTCTCTCCTTCTCCCTCTGCCCTTCCTACTTGTGCACTTTCTCTCTCTCTCTGAGAGAAAGAAAGAAAGAAAGAAAGAAAGAAAGAAAGAAAGAGAAACAATTTAAAAAAAATTAGTCTTGGCCAGTATTTGTAATACTGAACACACTGAAGGCACTGTTATTTTTGAAAGAGGATGAATTTTGGATTTAGATACAATTGGTTTTAACTTTCATCTTGGCTAGTGCATAGGTATGACCTTGGCTAAGTTACTTAAACTCTCTGAGTTCATTTTCCTCATTTGTTCAATAGTACATAACAAGTTTTTGTGAGGATTAATAAAGTGACATTAAAACAATACCTAACATCATCAGAAATTGTTAGAACTCTTTCTTTTAGAGAACTACTAGGGGTAGTACTTGAGGTCTTATCTCTTTGCCCCCAAGGTAAGTGCCATCTTTGCTCTAAATTGGTTATTTCATTTCTGCTGGTGGCAGGAGGTATACTTTAGCCTCCACCTTGGAATTGGTGGCTATCAAGTAGCGGATAAACAAGGCCAGATTTTTTAGTACTCCTGGATCATGTGTGAGTGAGTGAGCAAATGAAGAAGCCAGTTGAACAAGGACACCCAAAGATTAAAGATGTAGTAAAAAGCACCATGATTCCCAATGGAAGAGCTCATCAAATATCCATGGATTCATACATAATACATTCTTTAAACACATAATAGAATCATAATGTTAAATTAAAAAAATAGACTTACATGTTATACAGAGTTTCTTTTTCCCTTGAGGTCTAAAGTATATATGACATAATCTCTAATTATACCTTGCCATTTATATGCAATCTTCAACAATTTATTTCCAGGTTTTATACAAGGTTCTTAATATTATATTTTTCTTTCATAATTGAACCACAGTTGACTGGGTTTAAATCTAATAAGAGCCTGATTGGGGTTAAAGATGTGCCATAATGGGAATGACTAATGATTTCATCTTTGTTTCAACTGTATTAAGCTTATGAGACCTATGATTTTATCACCATTATCAGCATTTTCAATGTTCATTTTCCACTCATTTTGGCAAAATAATAAGGGCAAAGAGCAAAAAACATTCAAATAATTACATAAAGCCTGCTCTTACAGACAAAGATGGCATGACTGCCCAAACAGAACTCTTGGCTGTCAGGCAGTGCCACCACACATTAGTGCAAAATGTTCGTTGATCTGCTGATGTATGAAAGTCTGGATTTGGCATACAAAAGGCACTTTGGAGTGTCGATGTATAATGCATGAAAGTGTTGGCTGTTCAGAAGCTGAAAATATGAGAGTCAGGGACAGCCTGTATGTACATGAACAAAGAAAAGGAGACCGATACAGTAAACCATGGCTGACTTTGTCCTTTAGGTGTTAAGGAAGACTTCCAAGTAGAGGGGTCTCGAGTGCAGTCCTTAGAGGTGAGTAGACTCGGATCAGGAATTGGCCCACGGTCTAACTGTGCACCCATCTTGGAACCATTAAAGAACATGGCATGTTCAGGATGTCTGAGTTCAGAACATAGAGTGTGGGAAGAGACAGAAGGAAGTTAGTTTGGAAAGAGAGTTTGAAGAGCCCTGCATGCTATGTCAAGGAGGGAACACTGCTCTATTTTGTAGGTCAAAAGATCTTTTTATGGCTTCAGAAATGAACTGAAAAGTTAGGTGATTTCAATAAGAATCCAGTTTTCATGATTTTCTTAAGAAAGAACAACACTGAGCCTCTATTCCTATGAGGCAATACTTGGCTGGAACAGGTTAACTGTTGCTTTTTTTATGTAGGGCTTCTCCTCTCCATATTTTTTCTTCCTGTTGGTAGGCTTCTTTCATCTAAATGACTACCTGGACTTCATAGGCATTTAAATGTCTGGGCCCTGAACATGATGGGGACCATCAGAGGCTTTCAAGGAAAAAAGTAATCAGAGAAATCCACTTAAAATTTTTATCATCATATGGGCACTATGTTGGGCTCTGTACAGTAGAAATATGGGTCTGGGAGCAAAGAAAAGATGGTTGGGGTGGGTTTGCTAGAGACAGAATGGGGAGAGAGGGAGAAGGGGAGGGGAGGGGAGGGAGAAACAGAGGAAGACAGAGAGTGAGATACTGAGAAGTTATTTAGAAATTCTAGGTGACAGGTAGAGAAGAACTGAGTATCCTCTGTATTTTTGTGAATTCCACAGCACTAGAGGTATTGCCTAGCATATATAATGGGTACTCAGTAAATGCTTGTTGGATTAACATATATTAACATATTGATAAACATTTAATCATTGTGTGGACTTTTTCATACAGTCTTTGGGCCGTAGTTCATTGCTTACTAAATACAAGTAAGAAAATAGAATTCAGTGACAGCTCCAAGTAGAGACTGAAATTAGAGGATTTGTTTAAATTGTTTACAGTGTTTCATGTGGCACAGAAGGATGATACATTATGGAATCTCCAGTTTCTAGTTCTATGCAGGTTTTGGACAATATTACCTTTAAAATTAATTGTATTGAATATGAGGATTAATAAATCCACTCACCTTATATTAATACTTTGTTTTATAAAATATTGAGATTACAAGAAATATAAGATAATGTAGAAATCATTATTCAAGGAATGCCTATGTATGGATCACAAAATTACGAAATGGAACAGTATGCCTTTGAAATCTTTTGCGTTCCTTTTTCTGAATCTGTTCCATGCCCATGTAACTCAACAAAATCACTAGTCTAAATTTGTGTTTGTAATTTGCTTACCTTTGTATTTTTGACTATGTTTCTAATGTTAAACCATACGTTGCTTGCTTTTGCACATTATTTTTAACTTTTTAAAAAAAGATTTTATTTATTTATTTAGAGAGAGAGTGCGTGCATGCAAGTGGTGGGAGAAGCAGAAGGAGAGAGAGAATCTCAAGCAAATTCCCACTGAATGCAGAGCCCTACACAGAGCTCAGTCTCATGACCCTGAGATCATGACCTGAACCAAAATCAAGAGTCAGGTACTTAACCGACTGAGCTACCCAGGTGCCCCTTTAACTTTCAATAAATAGAACAATACTGTATGTATTCAGTGATTTGCTTTTTTCCACTCAGTGTTAGATTTCAGAGGTTTAGACATTGATGTGGGCAAATGTAATTAATTGACTTTTCAGTGTTCTTCTGCATTCCATTGTATGATCACACCCTGATTTTTTATATTTTTAATGAGCATTTGCTATTATAAATTGTGCTATTGTGAACATACTCCTGGTATGTATACGTGAGTGTTTCTTTAGAGTTTAAACCTAGAAATGGAATTTCTGCATCAAAAGAAATGTGTACCTTCAAATTTGCTAGATTAGGTCAAACCATTTTCCAAAGTAGTTTACCAGTTTACACATGATCAGCAGTGTATACATGTATAAAATATTTGTTTACATAATGGGCTTGCCAGCACTTGATGTTACCACACAGAAGTTTTTTGTTTTTATTTTTGTTTTTGGCTATCTAGTGGGTATGTAATGCTTACCTTATTGTAGTTTGAATTTACATTTCCTTGAAAAATCATGCCAGACATTACTTTTTCATTTTTTTGGATTTCTTTTTTTTGTGAAGTATCTGTTTAATTCTTTGTTCAACTTCTGTGTTTTCTTATTTATTAGCCATTAGAAATTTTGCATCCTAATCCTTCATTGCATATGGTGAAAATATTTTCTCTTTTTTCCTGGATGGTGTCATTGTTTTAACAAACTACTTAATTTGAAGGTGTTTCAATTTTCAAATCCCATTTTGTATGGATTGTGCTTTTTGTATGGGGTCCTTACGGTGCTTATAAAATACTGTTCTGTATTATAAAAGTTTTATAGTTTTGGTTCTGTAGTTAGGTCTGTATTGATTTTTGTGAAGGGTTTTGGGGTAAAACTCCAGTTTTATTTATTTTTTTACATATGGATAACCAGTTGTCCCAACACTATTTGTTGTAAATTCCATACTTTTACCACCGATCTGAAATATTACCTTTGTCATAAATCAAGTTTCTGTGAATGTATGTATATTTTTTCTGTGATATGTTGTTTGAGCGAACTATTTTTTAGTCTCCAGCAGTACCACACACTTAATTTTAATAAATTAAAAATAATTCTTGATACTTGGCAGAAGATACATTCTGGCTTGTCATTCAGGAGAGTCTGAGGAAGTCTTAGACCTTTCCTTTTCTACTTTTAATAAGTCTGTTAAGTTATAGTTAAAAATTTTTATTGAAAGACTATTTAGAATTTTATTGATAAATTTGGGGA
Source organism: Nasua narica (assembly GCA_028533885.1). Lineage (NCBI taxonomy): Eukaryota > Metazoa > Chordata > Mammalia > Carnivora > Procyonidae > Nasua > Nasua narica. Next base: position 60,956,761 of record CM052809.1, on the reverse strand, counting down.
GATTTGAAATTTATGACAGCAAATATTCCAACCTATGTACATCTCTCTTTTAAGTCTTTGTTAATATTTAATAAAATTTATAATTTTCTCTATAAAATTTTTATAGATTTTTGTTAGCTTTATTTCTCAGACTTCATATATTTTTATAAAGCGTTAAATGACATTTTAAAATATTGTACATTCTAAATTTGTGGCTTAGGTATAAAAAGTGTAATTGATTTTTGTATGTTATTTTGTATCTTACAAGCTTGCTAACCTTGACTTCTAATCAATTCTAATAATATATATATTGATTTCTTAGGCTTTGCAGCTAGGCAGTAATATATCCAAGATTAGTGAAAGTTTTATTTTTCTCATTTCTTTTTCTTGCCTTACTATGCTGGCTGTGATAACTAGTACAATTGTGAATAGAAGTGAAGATAATAGGCATTGTTGTTTTGTTCCTGATGCTGTAGGGATAGTTTTCATTATTCTACTATTAAGAATATTGTTTACTATTTTTCCTCCAAAATACCTTTATTTTTTAAGATTTTTTTTTTTTTTTTTTTTTATTAGAGAGAAAGACTGAGAATGAGAGGAGAGAAGGTCAGAGGGAGAAGCAGACCTCCCGCAGAGCCGGGAGTCCGATATGGGACTCGATCCCGGGACTCTGGGATCATGACCTGAGCCAAAGGCAGTCGCTTAACCAACTGAGCCACCTAGGCGCCCTCAAAATACCTTTATTTAGTCAAGGAAGTTCCTTTCTATTTCTTGTGTGCTAAGAGGTTTTTTGTTTGTTTTGTTTTGTTTTGTTTTGTTTTCTTGAATCATGTATAATTCCTGAATTATTAAATGTTTCTAGACTAATAGATACTATCATATGATTTTTCCATGTAGTCAACTATCAGCCTATCCTTCACTCTGTGGAAAATAATTTGACTTTTTAATTCTCAGATTTTTCTCTGTATTTTTGGTGTTCTGTGGTTTCACTGTGGTGAATCTAGGTGAGGATTTCTCTTTTTTCTAACTTAGAAATTTGGGGTGTCTTTTGAATATGTGGATTTATGTCTTTCATTTGTATTGGATAATTTTCAGAAATTTCCTTTCAAATACTGCCTATACCTTAGTTTTTCTTTCTTCTGTGTTTCCGTAAATTTAAATATTAGCATGAGTTTCTCAGAGCACTCCAGTTGTGTGAATTAAGGCTGTAAAACCATGTAAAAGCTGGCTTTTGTTTACTTAAGTTTTTAACTTTGTCTTTACTATGAAGATTGTGGACTTTTGAATGTCACAGATTTTAGGAGTTTTCTCTAAGACTTCTCATCTATTTACTAATGTATCCTTGATATATTATTTTTTATGTATCCCATATCCCTGGTCTATTATTTTTTTAAAGATTTTATTTATTTATTTGACAAAATGATAGAGAGAGAGCACAAGTAGATAGAGCAGCAGGGAGAGGGAGAGGGAGAAGCAGGCTCTCTGCTGAGCAGGGAGCCCAACGCGAGACTCTATCCCAGGATCCTGCGATCATGACCTGAGTCGAAGGCAGACGCTTAACTGACTGAACCACCCAGGCACCACCCCCACCGCCCCAATCTATTATTAATTCTATCTGGCAAAATTTAAATCTCAATTGTTTTTATTTCCACAAATTCTCCTTGGTTATTTTTAGAATCTGCTTGGTCAATTTCTTTTAATCAGTTATCAGTTTTTCTATTCATATTTTAATATTCATTTAAAAATATATGTTTCTTTAATATTTTATATTTATAAATCCATTCCTGCTGTTTTTGTGATTGTTTTCTCTTTTGATTTCTTGGGGGCATTTGGTGAGTTATGCAATTTTGAGCAATGACCTTATGTTTCTTGGAGTCTCAACTGTGAGAAATATTTCAGTCCTGAATGAAGATAGGTATTCAAGAGTGAATTTTTATTTGCTTCTGTATAACATCTGTGTCTATTACCTAGTTGGGGACCAACGTAAATTCAGTTTTTTGGCTTGAGATTTTCAGAGTACCCACATGTATGAATTTAGGCTATAAACCCATTGAAAACTAGCTTTTGCTTATGAAATCTCAGGGAATATCTTTAACTTCACTTGTGCTATGAAGGCAGGATCTTTAGGGTCATAGCTATTTAAGAATTTTCTCATAGACTCCTTACCTTGACCAGAATTTCATCTATGCCTCTTGTCTCTTGAACCCTTGAAGGCCATGAAAAGGAAATTTTAATTCTACCTTGTTTAGTAAATCTCTCAAGGTGAAACCTGACTTCAGAGATCCTCTTAACACTATTTTCCATTTTTACATGTATTTTAGTCTGAATATTCCTTATTTTCTTTTGAATTAATCAAGGCATTCAAGAAGATATTTCAGTAACATTTTCAGAAGTTTCTTCAGTGGAGAGCTGGGTGTACCTTCTTGCTAGAAATGAAAGTCTGACTGTGTTTTGACTAGCAAATATTGAAGTAAAACTTAGAGGAGAAAGAAAAAGTTACCATTGGTGTTAGTAATTTTCTCATCCTGGGAATGGTCTCAGCATAGGCAAGCCAAATAGGACAGTGATTCTTGACTGTGAAGTGTAGCTCAGGATAGAAGCCAAAAAGCTACTCCTTTGGAAGAGGTAGGTCTCAGAATAGGCCAGAGGGAGTTTTAATGTGCAAAATTGGAGGGACAAAGTCAGTGTGTGAATCCCAGATAGGGCTGCTGGATTAAGTGCAGGATGTCTAGTTAATTTGAATTTCAGATATATAGTGAATATTTTTAAGCATATGTCCCAATTATTTACTTTCATCCAGCCATCTCTCACCCCAAGTATCTAAGGTGGTATGGATATCATGGAGTGTAAATGCAGGATGTCTAGTTAATTTGAATTTCAGATATATGGCGAATATTTTTAAGCATATGTCCCAATTATTTACTTTCATCCAGCTGTCTCTCACCCCAAGTATCTAAGGTGGTATGGATATCATGGAGTGTATGATTTATAAGCACTATATTTTGACTAAATGAAAGCCTTAAGAGAAGTAAACTTTGTAAACTTTAGTGTCCAAAACAAATCACCAGGAGTGGAGTATCTTGTCAAACTGTAAATTCTTATTTAGTTGGTCTGTAGGTGGGTAATGAGATTTTTCTTTTCTTTTCTTTTCTTTTCTTTTCTTTTCTTTTCTTTTCTCTTTCTTTCTTTCTTTCTTTCTTTCTTTCTTTCTTTCTTTCTTTCTTTCTTTCTTTCTTTCTTTCTTTCTTTCTTTCTTTCTTTTAGATTCTGCATTTCTAACATGAATGGGTTCTGCTCGAAATGTAAACATGAAATCTCCTCTTCATATAAGAGAAATTTCAAACAATAATCTTTCCTCAGTAGACAAGAATCTTCTGCTGCTCTCTCCTAGAACCTTCAAGGCAGAAATATTTTTCTCAGCTTTTGAACTTTGTTGTTAAGCATGCTTGTAAATATCACTGATAAAATGTGGCTATGGGTTCAGTAGGCTCAATTCTTGTAAGTAGCCCTTCCTGAAACATATTTTCAAAATAATACCTCATCATTAAAATGCTGAAATACTAGAACTCACTCCTGCTCCCTTGTCCACTCATATAGATATATGTAGTTCAGCATGCTTCAAATAAATACCAGTGTACCATATGCGATATTCCCTAAAACCCCAAGGGGAGGAATCATTTTGAATAAACACATTTCCAAAACAGGTAACAGCTTAGTCCTTCATGTTCCCTTGTATTTGAGGTAGACTCTGAACTAATGTTAGGAAACACATTAGCTTCCATTATGACAACTGCACTGAGGGGAGTTTTATACCCGAATTTTTGCATGAGCTGCATGTAGATCTAAATGGGTGAACAGTAGAGTAACAGAGATAGAATGATAGAGACATGCTAGGATAATTTCTGTGTGCTTACCTCCCTTCCTTCTCTAACCTCTGGTCAGTTCCATACTACATTTACAAAAACAGATGGGAATGCCTGGAGTAAGTGGAATCATTGTCTAGGGTTAGATTTTCCAACATTTTGTTAGAGGCTAGAAATGTTTTCTTCCTCCTTTGGAATGCCTGTTCTTAAATTTTCCATGAGATAAGTGCATCATTCAAATTCATGAGTTTAGAATATTCAAATGGTACAATATAACATGAGTAATGAGTGTGAGCTCTGTATCACCTTATCATCCAGGCTGTTTTATGTGTATGTGAATTTTTTTGAATTTTTAAACCTGCTTCTATTCCCATGGTATTTCGGTAGTGGTCATTGTTTGCTGTTATTCTGAAATTTTGTTTCATTTATTCTTTTTCCTAGAATTGCCATGAAAATAAATATAGATCATGATATGTTTAAAGAGTAACAATTAAGAAAAATTTATTCTTTTCTCCTAATTCATCAAATGTCGATGCTTTTGCATGTGAATGGTTATATCTCATTAATGGCTTCTGTGGTGTAACTCTGTAATTAATATTTATATATTAGCTACAGTATCTGTTCTTATGGAAGAAAGAATTATATAGTATAAAATTGAATGTTTTAAAGCATTCAAGTAAACCAAAAATATTTCCTCAAAAATGTGTTGAAAGGATGTAACAATCCAGCATGTGATTTTAATTAATGTCCAAGTAACTAAAAATGTATTTAGTTCATAAAGAAAACATATTGACATCTAATTATGGATCATAGAATTTGGTGCAGCGAAACCGTAGTGCATCTGTTCAGTGAAAACATAATCATGGAGAATACTAAATGGCACAATATATAATGAAAAATTGAAATAATGCACAAATAAGACCATTAAAAAATCACAGTGTGAAACTAAATAGAGTTGGAATTTAGCAAGAGAGGTCTGGTAGTTCTAGATTTACTGATAACAGAGATTGTCAAATTCATACAAAATTTACTATGCTAATTTTAATGGTTGTGCAGCAGAATCGTCTCTCTTTTCTCCTTTAATGGAATTTAAATTTTTAAAGTGGGAGAAAGTTAGTGCAATTAGCCCACTTTCATATTTTCAGACTATATATAAATTGAACAAAGGGTTATCTTTTTGATAAATCATTTTTCTTCAATTAATGATGGCAAAAACTAACAAATGCCAAGAGTATTGACTTTATTTTTTACAATACTCTTGGCTCAACCCCTTTATCTCTATTCCTACTGATTTAGTACAGGCTGTAACTTCTTCTCATATGGAATTTCAGTAGCTTCTCAATAGCTTCCTAACTGGTTCACTTGGTTCACGGTGGACCTCATACCTCCCAGTCTCTTCCCACTGACCCCCAGTCTATTCAATACTTAAAGCAGTGGTTCTGAAATTTGGGGTTGAATCTGAATCACCTGGAGGACTCTTAGAATACATAACAGCATCCTTAGAGATTCTAGTTCAGTTGGCCTATGAAGAGGCCCCAGAATTTGCATTTCAAATGATTCCCAGGTGGTGCTGATATTATGGGTCTGTGGATCATATCTTTGAAAATGATGCCTGGATGTCTTGCTAATTGCTTTAAAGCCAATCTTGCCCCAACCCTCTCATTTTCATAGTCTCTTCTTGGCTTCTTGTGGTCCTTCAAATCTGGCTAAAATTTAGCAAAGTATTTAGGGATTTCTACCATGTGGCCCCCAATCTATCTTTTCTGTTCATCTCCAAGTTGTCTTTCCCCGGGTACTTGATGCTTTAGCACACAGAATAACACACTGTTAAAGAACATGCCCAAATATTTTTATAATGTTTTGTTATTATAGAATGTTTTGTTATGCTATTCCAATCTGTCAGGAAAGCTCTTAGCTCTTCACCTCCATATTTTAGTCATTCAGTTCTCAGCACAAATGCCCTCTCTGCTATGGAGCATCTCTGATTCTGTCATTTACATAGGTCACAAATAATGTCACACTTCTTTGGACTCCTTCCACATTTCCTTTCTCTTTTATTAATTTCTGCTTTCTCTACTTTTTATTAGTTTTACTTGAATACATATCCAAATTATTCCATTAGCTTATCAGGTATTTTGAAGCAGAGCTTGAATTTTGCCCTCTTTCCTAGCACAGTGTTTTATAAATAGAAGTTACTAATAAATATTGATGGATTTTTAATGATCATGAAAGTAGCTATAATAAAGATAATGACAACAGTAATAAGATCACCTAAAATCTACTGAACTCCTATTATGTTGCTAGGCAGGATTCTATCTTCACACATTATTTCATTCCACCTCTTCATTATTTCCATAAGAAGATTTTCATTCCCATTTTATAGGTGAGAAAACTGAGGTACCAAGAAGTTAAGTAATTGTCCATAGTCACATAGCTAGTAAGTAGAGTAGCTGGGATCTGATCCCATGTGGTAAATCTCAAGAGCTCAGTCTTATAACAACTTGTACAATGAAACTTCTTATATCATAAAAATGTAGACACTTAAAATTGGGCACCAAAAGGACAGCTATGCCTGCAAACTTTATCTTGTGTTTAAAAAACTGACTAAACAATGATGATGACTAACTCATATTCAGTACCAGAGTGGCCTTGAATATTTCTCCAGTTGCAGTTCTCTAAAATTCATTTCCCTTACCGAGTTGTTTATTTGCATGATACAATCACAAGGAATGCAGTGTAACCTCTTCTTATTTTCACAATATCCTGGTAAAGTATGTTTCTCTAAGGGTGGACCTGGGACCACCTGCATCAGTACTACCTGGGGTGCTTGGGGAAAGTGCAGAGTCTCAGAATTAACCAAGATCGAAGAAATCAGAATATCTGAAAGAAGTGCCTGAGAATCTGCCTTTTCCCTAAGCACCATGATGGTTCTTAGGTACACTAAAATTTCAGAAGTACAGTTCTCTCTGGATATCAAATCAGTCAGTGTAATTTATCAACATTCATTTAGTGTGTGTGTTGTGGGGGTATGGGGAACTCAATTCCAGTTACTGACAGCTCTGAGTTAGGTTGCATATAGGGTGCCTATGAAAGCACAAAACACAGGTGAAGATTTGTTTGGATTACCAAGGCTTCTTTAAAAATGATTGTAACTATTTGATGACTTAGTGTACATTGTTTAAATCAAGTAACCCAAGTCATTTTTCCTTTAACCTGTATAGGGCTCAGCTATTCTGGTATTTCTTAATCTTAGATAACTGTCCACAATCTTTTAAAGAAAAAAAAAGAAGAAAACCAAAAAATACCTCTTGACTTTAGAGTTGACTTCAGAGTTGACTTATATCCAATATATAATTCCTTAAATATTGTATAAGCATAAAGCAAAGTATACATATTATATAATTATATAATTATACATTTTATGTAATTATAAGATGTACCATAATGTATAAATTAAGTCCAAACAAAACTATAAAGATATACTATTCAAGTTACAAATATTAAAAATGAAGATTTTTTTATTGAAGCTCTTATGTCTTGTGTTATATTTTAAAGTAATGAATGTACTTTTTTACCATGTCATTCTTTGTCAATGTAATTTTTTTTTTGCTTTTGCATATAAGGTACTGTAATTCATCATTGCTTTTTTAAATGAATTTTTAATCTTTAATCTTACTACTCTTTTATTTTCATGGGCCAATCAATTGAAGAATATGTACAAAATGTAAAATACAATCATAAAAATGATAGCTAAATGAAACATTCTCCAAAACATATTTGTTTTTATATGTACTGATAATGAACTATTGCAAGATGTTCTGCAGTCAGACTAGTCTGTGTTGTCTGTTGGGCAGGTTTTTTCTGGTCAATATGCTTTTTTCCCCCCAAAGATTATTTACTTATTTATTTTAGAGAGAGAGAGAGAAATAGAGCACAGGTTGGGGGGGCAGAGGGAGAGGGAGAAGCCGGCTCGCAGGTTCCCCGCTAAGCAGGGAGCCTGATGTGGGGTTTGATCTCTGGACCCCCCAGGATCATGACCTGAGCTGAAGGCAGATGCTTAACCAACTGAGCCACCCAGGCGCCCCACAAGTTATATGCTTTTTGATGACAACTACTGTGCAAACTTTATTCAGATTTGCCCTTCAGTTCCTTAGAATGTGATCGAATGTAAATACGGTAACTGGTCATAAGGCAGTCGTGTAGATTGGATCGACTATACTAATGTCAATATTCTAAAATTCTTTTAGAAAAGAAAGCATAACATTAAAAGCATTGAGAACAAGAAAATTTCCAGAGCTTCAAAACCAAAATGAGTAGATCCTTGTTCTTGGGATCCTTGAAAACCAGTAACTATTCTTTGGTGCATTGATTTGGCTTGGAGGTATAGAGTGAATATGGAAATTAACAGAACAGAAGAGAAATTTTGCATCATGAGCATGAACTTCTGCAAGTTGGTGGCTTGTTAGATACTCAAATAGAAGAGTATTTGAAGAAAGGAAGAATATTGTATGGGAAAGTTGCAAAAATAATGGAAGCTCTTAGCACTCTTCTTTCTTGCTTTGTGTACTGGTACTCTCCTTTCAGATCACTCAGGCAATTCTAAGTCCTGTAAAAGGTGACTTCTGATACAAGTAAATTAAATACAAAAGCTTGATGTGTTCAGGTTGAGTTTTTGGTCTCCATTCTGCAGCGTGTAGTTGACAGTCCTGCATTAGGCAATCTTTGCTCTGGATTTCTAATTGTTCAAGACCTTTTGGTCTTTATTCATTGTGTCAAATGATAAAACTCACAAGAACAGAAGAATAAAGTCCACTTTCCTGACTTCTTAAGCATCTTTTGCTGATACAAATCTAAATTAGTTATAAAAAGCTCCATATTAAAATAACTTACTATTTTCTTCCAGAAACTTATTCTATTGTGTAACACCTCACATTTCTGTGTAGGCATCCTTGTCCATATCTATCCAAACCCTCTATATTGCATTTTATTCTTTCTCCCTTTGTCTGTCTTTAGCATCAGAAGAACAGATGGTCATCTTTTGTCAGTACTTGAAGACTGTTTCTAAGAAGCATTAAGTTTGCATCAGGCCTCACTTGTTAGACAAAGCTTCTTTGCAGAACAGAGGCAGGACAGTTTTGTAATTCATCAGTGTATCTTAAAGCCCAAGTTCCCCTTTTCCTCACTTTAAATCTCTTAATAGCTTCAGGCTTTTATTTTTATTTTATTTTACTTTTTTTTTTTTTTTTTACTTTTTTCATCCCTATCTTCAGATATATAAATTAAACTTATTTACATTGAGGTGTAAATGACTGTTAAAGCTTAAAATGTAAGCCATTGTGGGTGCGTATCTTAATTTTAACAATGAGCATTTTTTCTTAGATTGAAGTATTAATCACAGGGTTACAATATCTATGAATTGGATAAGGGAGGGTGGAAGGAGGGTGGAGGATAGCTGTCAGCAATGCTGTAATCATTCTGTGTAGGCAATGGGTAAAATGCTCCATGCAGTCCATGCAGCATCTCTCTTCATTAATGTTTCATTCAAAAAATATTCATTGGGCACTGGGAATCCAGCAGTGAATTAGACAAAGTCTTATAGAACTCCTTTTTGAAGTACAAAATCAATAAACAAGGGTATCTGGGTGACTCAGTTGGTTGAGTTTCCAACTGTTGGTTTGGTCAGGTCATGATCTTAGGGTCATGGGATGGAGCCATGTGTTGGGCTTCTCACTCAATGGGGAGTCTGCTTGAGATTCCCTCTCCGCTCTCCCTCTGCCCCTACCTTTCCGTGTGCATGTGCTTTCTCTCTCTCTCAAATCAATCAGTCAATCAATCAATCTTTAAAAAGAAAAGAAAAGAAAAGAACAAACCAACAAAAACAAGAAAATGCCTGGTGTGAGAAAATTTAGGCAGAAAATTAAAATAGGGTAAAGTGAATAGTGAATGGCTGTCTACTTTAGATTTGGGAGTCAGAAGAGGCATTTCCTGGGGGAGGTGACATCTAAAATGAGATCTGCCTATAAAACAGGGCCAGCCCTAAGCAAAGGCACTGCAGGGAGAGGTAAAAACAAGTGCAAGGACTCTACAGATGGAGATAAACTTAGTGTGTGAATGTCTGGCTCTCACTAAAAAAGAGGGAGTCTAGAGGATGAGGTTGGGGAGAGAGGGAGGGACCAGGTCATGTGCAGCTTTGATATGCTAGTAAAGAAATTTAAGATTTTATTCTAAGCAGAGTGGGAAACCTTTGGAGCCAGATCTAATTTACATTTTTAAATATTATCAAGTCTGCTGAGTGTTATAGCAGGAATGAGAGCAAGAATATCAGTTAGGATATTGAGTATTCTGGGTGAGAGAAACTGATGACTCAGGACAGGATGGTAGAGGTATAAACTCAGAGAAAAATTAAAAGGTTGTCAGGGATAACTGATGATGGGTTGAATGTAGACTGGGGGTGAAAGAGGGAGTCAAGAATAATGCCTCGGCTTAAGGCTTGACTAATTGAGCCGTGATGGTTTCTTTATTATTATGGGGAAAACTTAGAGAGAAATAGGTCTAGAGGTAAAACTAAGATTTCATAGTATGACCTGCAGTAGTAGTTAGGGTCACAGACTCTAGGTTAGGCATAGAATCTAATTCTTGGCTTAAGTACTTTTGAATTCAATGGTCTTAAGCATAAATGGAGATCAATATAAGCATAGGATTGTGAACATGAAAAAAAAAATAGATACTTCATAGAGAATACTTGGGTACAGCAGCCTTATTACTAAATTTGAGGTTAGAATTTATAATCTATTTTTAATATTTTCCAAATTTTAATGTTCTTTGCTAATATTTTATACCATGTCTCTAAGATGTCTGCCCAAGTTGCAGAGTTTAAAAATTAGAGCAGTAGTGTTATTGTTTGTTCAATTATTTAACTAACAAGTCTACACTTATTTATTTATTTATTTATTTAAAGTTTACATTCTTTTAAATACACCAGTGTTCTTTTAACCATAGTAATGTGTTGCTTTTTCATGGTCAGTTGTCTAAGACTCATAGCATCGATCAGTAAAAACTTTGGTCATTTTCGCATCTTTCATTATCCTATGTGGCTTTCTTTATAAAGACAAGAAATCAGCAATTATCCACTTTATTGTTATACTTTTAACCTTTTATTTAAAAACACCATAATATATTCTAGCCTTCAACAAACACTACACTTTTCTCTATTTGGTGTCTTTATCAAACAGAATTCATTAGTATCTATTGCATTTTTCCAGGTTTCTGATGAAAATGGAAGTCTGGCTCCTGGACTTATAATCATTTCTTTGAAGGGAGTATAGTAGGAGAGATTAAGTAAAGGAGTTTTTTCCAGTTTTTGAGGAAGTTATATTTATATTTCTTCTTTAGACTGTGTCTTATGGGAAGGGGCATAGCTGGCTGTTTAGAGGAAGAAGGCTTGGAATAATACTAAGGTAATTTTGAAATCATCACTTGTACAAAATCCTTGTATAGGAGAAATCTATTTAAGTTTTGAACATCCAGAATTGGCACATGCTGTTGATTGATCAATATTCTGTGGTCCTCTATTAGCTACCTTGGGCTTTCTAGACAGGTAAAGAAGAGAGGATAATTTTCACTGATTAGGAGGATGCAAGCCTTTGGGGAAAAATAGGTGGTGATTAGTACTTTGTGTATCAAAGTTTTCTTTTTTTTTTAAGTTTATTAATGAAAATGCTGATGAGAGAAGAATCAAGAAAGAAAGATAAATTGCACATACTTTTTCCTCTCAAAAAATAATGCTCTTAAACATGGCTCATTAATTTCTAGCCTGGGGGTAGTATTGATGATGTAATACTCCTATGAGAGTAGCCTTTGCATTTAACACATTTAACTCATTCATGTTTAACTCATGAATGAGTCAATATGATCAATTTATCAATATTAATAAGGCCATCAAAGAATCTATTATAGAAATATACACACTTTGTTCCTAATACATAAACCTCTTTGCTAGGCAGAAATGATTTTGGTGAGTTAACTCAAGAAATCCTGAATGAAGGTACAAAATGAAGATTTCTAAAATAAGTAAGAGGTACTTGTGGTTGAAAGCATTATAGGTCCAAAATTCTGAGTAAAGAAATCATTTTATATTTACTTCAGGGAGACACTATTTATCTCTGTTGGCCAACATACTCTGAAACAACTATTTGGTTTTAATGGATATATATCTTGCCACTCTGCCATCAGTAATTTGAACAGCTTGAAATACTGTATGTCATCTTACATTGCTTTCTCTTTGAAGCAAACACAATCACTGGATTGTTTTTCATTGATTTAAAAACATTGACTTGCTGAAGTATGAGCCTGTGTGTAGTCATAATTCTTGTCTTTTTTCCCTCGGCAAAGCCTGTGATAGTTCTTTGAGTTTCAAGCAGGTGTCATGCATCAGATCCAAGTGCTTAATAAATGCACCAGAAGTATATTTTCCTTAAGGCCTTGTGTTTATCCCATTTCCATTTATCTTGTGAAATATCTTCAAATGGTTTTTTAAAATCCTGGGAAAGAGCAGGTTAGCATTTCTACTTGGCAAGCGGCACTAGTAAGCGTAAGGCTCCCTTGTCTGTTTTGACCTTAACCAACGTTGGTGATTCCCAGTCTGTGTGCCAAGGGACTGTGAGGAGTGATGGAATTGTTGGACAGAGCCCACCAATCCATATGCACACCAAACTTTTTTTTTAGTAATCTGAAAAATATTTCTAACATGAAAATGTACTGTGTTTTTTCCTAAATGCATATAAATACTGCTGTGATCAATAAAATATAAATACATTTAAAAGAGATCCCAAATTCAAGATGGCATGTTATCACTATATTTTCTAAGTTAATGGATGGTACTGGGTTACCTGTATTTTTTACATTGTTAATTGATAGTACTTAATGCATTAAATTTTAAGATAACATTATTGGCCATAGGTACCTTACTGATTCCAAACTGAAATGATTTTTTATCACATCCATGTTGTGAGCTGATAATCAGCAATTTCACATTCCTTTTGATTAACAGCACACTAATACATTAATGATAGTATAATTAACAACTCTGATAACTATTTTGTTGGGTTCAGAGAGTCATTTAGTTTTTATAGCAACCCAATGAAGTAATCCTTTTTGTTAAGAGGAAACCAAGGCTCAGAGAACTCACGGGTATTGCTGTAGGACACTCGGTAAACTAATAAGTAATGTGGGCTTTAAATCCTAGCTTGGCCATCTGACTCTCAATTTCTTGCTCTTCTGACTCTATTGTCCTACCGAGCAGTGTGACAGGTGAGAAATGCCTATCAAAGTTGTGCTTGAAGACATATATTTATGGGATGGGTATAACTGGACCTGCCTTAAATTTCGTTGACTCTAAAAAAATTATGATTTTTCAAGAACATTTTATCTGGTAAAATTTGCGAAATCCATGACATCATGTTAATGCTGTTCAAACGAAGCAATTATAGCAACTACCTCTCACTATTAAACCAGAAGCCACCTACTACACATGTCCAATTTTGACCTACTATTTCAAATATCAAGAAAAAAGGAGGAAAAAAACCAAGCAATGATACGGAGATTTAATAACTTAAGTACAGGGAAGAGAAGGAGGGAAGAGCTACATGTAGTTCATGGATTCTAAAAAGTGAAAGATTTGGGGCCTTATCAGTAGAGTCTCTGAAGGGTTTCAGTTCATTCTTTTAATTCCTAATTGCTCTGGTGAACTAGGTGTTAGCCTCACCTAATGGTTCTCTTCTGTATCCTTCTTCTCATTATTCTCCCTTCCACAGTGGAAAATCTTACTGTTTGTTTACAATCCAGAGTTTTAAAGAAGCTGAACTAAAATTGGCTGCTTCTGGGACATCCCTGCCAATGGATAGGTTCCAAATTGGCTCTGCCATGAAGAGGCAGCTATGCCCACATAAGGATATTTTGGCTTAGTACTTCTGTCATCTTGTTGCCAGGCAGACAATCATCCAGGAGTGGGAAAATACAGCTGGGGCAAATGTTTATAGCTAGAATGGTCAGCTGGTTGGAGCACTAGCCTGAAGGAAAGGCTATCTGATGTCATGTTTGACTCCTCATGAGAAGCACTTAATGTTGGACTTAGCCTCTTAGTCCGCAATCAGATGTACATGGACCACAGTACATATATCTTTTATCTGCCTGGGCATATTCTTAAAGCATTCAGTTTATTTCTTCCATTCTTGACTGTAAAGGAGATAACAACTTCCTTTTCTGATATGAGAATAGGCGAATAACTCTGTAGCTTTTCTAGTGTTGTAGTCAAGTTTAGGAGAAAGAACAATTGTCTCAGCTGCGAAGAAAAGCTTCCCTTTAAATGTTTCTCATGGGCTAATATATTACCTGAAGATGGGAAAACAAGGGTGTGTGTGTAAAAGTCACATGTAGAAAGCATATGTGTAAAACAAAGATGTATATACAGTATTTATGTAAAGATGTCTTTATCTAGACATTCCAGCATAGTTCCTAGTTAAGCCACAACTTTTATAATGGGAAAGCAAATCAGATTTGACTACATTGGCTGTTTAACTGAAGGAGCCACACAGATGGGAAAGAAGCACAGACAAATTGCTTTTGGCTCTGTTTTCCTTTATAACAACATCAGATATATTTAGTTTCTTTTTCTTTATGCGTTGTGCATGTTTCTGCCTCATATAGAAAGTCATTGCACATTGTCTTCATCAGTTTTGCCACTTTCTACTAACAGGCCCATTTAGCATTTCATTTACCTTTAAAATTTTTGAGATCTGAAGATATCATACGAAAGTCCATTTTCAGATGTAGATTATGGGCAGCTAGAAATACTTAAATATCATGGAAATGATTCTTATTAGGAGAAAGGAGAATCTTATATTTTGACCTCATGGTAGAGAAATGTTTCTGTTTAGCACAAAATGTATTTCCAAGCTGGATGGACCTATACACACACCTTGGTTCCAATAATTTTAATAATTTTTTTGACAGACCCTGTATTAGTATGATGAACTGTGAGGTTCACTAAAAATGTTTAATTAGTTCATGTGAGCCTTTCATAAGTTGGTCACTTTGTTCTCACTCTTTTGAACTCTCCCATCTGTAAATGGCAATAGTTGTTATTTTCATATCCAGGGTCCTTGTGATGTTATAGTCAGGTTGGCATAAGAGGAGTATGGTACAGGTTCCATCAGTATCCCAGTAGGCTCTCCAGTAATTGTTATTATCCTCCAAAACTAGTCTATGAGCCAGGAATTAAAAACATATGGCTCAAACAATGTGGCAACTTCTTAAAAAGTTAATCGTGGAGTTACCATATGATCAAGAAATTTCACTCTAAATTATCTACCCCAAACTTGTGTTCATATAAAGACTTGTCAACCAATATTTATAGCAGCATTATGCATAATAGTCCTAAAGTGGAAACAATCCAAATGTCCAACTGGTAAATGAATAAAGAAAATGTGGTATATCCATACAATGAAATACAATTCAGAAATAAAAAGTGACAAACTACTACTGATACATGATACGACAGAGGAACCTCAAACACATTATGCTAAGTGAAGGAAACCAGACACAAAGACTACATATTGTGTGATTAAATTTATATGACATTTCTAGAAAAAGAAAATCTATGAAGAAAAGACGCAGATCACTAGTTGTCTAGAGCTGGAGATAGGAATGGTGATTAACTGCAAAGTACACGAGGCAACTTTTTGAGGTAATGAAAAGTTTTAAAGTGGTTGGTGGTGATGGTTACACAACTGTATATATTTAATAAAATCATTGAACTGACACTTATAATTGAATTTTTTGGCATACAGACCAACCTGAATAAGGCTATGATTCTGAAAGTTTTATCAGTTTCTATAGCTCTCTATCCACATTATTCCATTTTTGCATGCCGTGTATTTCAGGGCAATCAGGTTGTATGTGTGTGCGTGTGTGCGTGTATGCGTGTGTGTGTCCACGCGCATGTCTTTGTGTATGTGTGTGACAGGTACTTTCCTCTCTGATGTGTTCCAACTATGATGGAATCTTATCTGTTTTGTGAATATTTGCCAAATTCTACTCTGCTCGAGGAAATTCTGCACATGCTTTCCCTGGAACGTTCTTTCCTGATACTCTTGTCAAGCTTGGTTCCTGTTCTCGCAGGTTATTGCTCATGTTACGTCCTCAGAGAGGGCTTCCTTGGCTCTATAAAGGAGATTCCTGGACCCAATAATTTTTTGGGTCCCTTATGAACTTCTTTCAAAGCATTTAACCCAACTTTGAGTTAGTTTCAATTTTGTATGCATGCATGTTTACATGTATATATTTAGTCTCTTCCCTAATAAAATATAAGGCCTGTAAGTGGAATTACATCCCAATACATGCTACAGTTGCAGTGTTTAATATTTTGTGAAGAATTATTAAATCAATGAATAAGAATATTCCCTTTATTAAACTGTGAAATGTTATAAATATCCTAAATAATTTAGCTGGGTCTACATGTAGTTTTCTTCAACTATTTCCATAGTTATGAGTGGATTTACCTCATCTAGCAAATACTGGTATTCCTGGTTATATTCTGGAATTAACCTGATATTTCGAGCACTTCTGAGCATGGGCTTAAGTCTTAACTGATAAAGGATTCCTGTATTAGTGAGGGATATCCAGAACTTTCCCAGGTGATTTCCTATAGTCTCACATGCATAGAGTCTCCAGATTTATTCAGTGCTGGGGAATTACCAGTTGCTAAATATTGTTTTTTGACACCTCATCAAACTTTTTTAAAAACCTATTTTTACAATTGAATTAGACCTCCCAGTGTGCAAACCATAATACAAAACTAATGTACAGTTAACTGTGGCCTAAATAATGAGGCTTCCCCAAAACCTAATCTTCCTCCCAGGAAGTAGTTTATACTTTGGAAAAATCTCACTCATTACATAATCTGACAAAATAATATAATACTGTTTTAATAGCTACAGTTAATACATTAAACATATGGTTTCCTCAATAATTACTAATTTTTACATTTCTCACTACTAATTATGGTATTAAATCGTTCACTCCTTAATTTGTTCTGTCATAAGTTTTTATTTATTCCAGGCTAAATGGTGATAGAATCGAGACTTTTGCACTTCTCCCATTAGCTTAACATCACTGATATAAAGCTGCTGTGTGTTGTAATGGTTTATTATCATATTATTTTTGGAGACTTAATTTTCCTGTGATGATCGTCTCAGTTTAGCTATTCCAGATGTGAAATAGTTTCAAAGGATATTTTAAAAACTTAACAAGATTGTTGTTTTTTGTATTTTATATCATTTTAGTGCCATTTTGATAACTGCCTATTACAATTGCCAACTGCCTCTAGCTGCCTGTTTGCTACAGGGTAACTTTACTACTGTAGTGAAGTTTACTGGAGGCAAACTAGGCAGTTGGCATATTTTCTGAAGCTGCCACTATTGCCTGTATCTACAATTTTTTGGACCCCTTTATTACATGGGTTAATATTTTGTTTGCTCCAGACTCCTCTAAAAATGCAGTGTCATATAGAGGTGGATTCCTATGGAGTGTGAGAGTTGAGTGGCTGGCTTATCACCTAGAAATGTGACGTTTGAGTCTTAGGAAGCTAGATGTTTCAAATGTGCTCTGCACTCTGTCAAGCGGAGGCTCTTTTTCCTCCCATATATCTTGTACTACTGGGCTTTCAGGTAAGTAGTTCCTCCATACTTTTCATTCCCTTTTCCTCTTTTACTCCTCTCTGCCTTTGAAGGTCCAACCTTGAAATTAGCCACACTTTCCTCGTTACAGTCATTTATAGGACCCTCTTTTATTTCTTAGTACTTTAGCTTGTGCTTCACTGTCATTCTTTTTTTTTTTTTTAAGTTTTTATTTTAATTCCAGTTAGGTAGCACACAGTGTTATATTAGTTTCAGGTGTACAGTATAGTAATTCATTGGTTCCATACCTCACCTTGTGCTCATCATGACAAGTATACTCCTTAATTTCCATTATCTATATTTAACCCATGCCCCCAGCCCCCTCCCCTCTGGTAACCAGCAGATTGTTCTGTATAATTAAAAGTCTGTTTCTTGCTTCTCTCATTTTTTTTCCTATGCTTATTTGTTTTGTTTCTTAAAATCCACGTTTCAGTGAAATCACAAGGTATTTGTCTTTCTCTGTCTGACTTATTTCACTTAGCATTATACTTCTAGCTCCCTCTGTGTATTTACCCAAAGAATACAAAAACACTAATTCAAAGGGATACATGTACCCCTATGTTTATAGCAGCATTATATAAAGTAGCCATAATATCATAATATGGAAGCAGCCCAACTGGATAAATGGACGAATGGATAAAGAAGTTGTGGTATATATATATATATATATATATATATATAATGGAATAGTATTTAGTCATAAAAAGGAATGAAATCTTGCCATTCATTGTCATTCTTATCAATGCTACTCCCTGTCATACTTCTTAGTGATTTCGATATCCACAGAGATGATATTCAGGCTTTCTGCTTCTCTTTTTCAAAGATTTATTTGTTTGTTTGTTTATTTATTTATTTATTTGTTTGTTGTTTTGAGAGAGAGAGAACAAGTGTTAGTGGGGAGAGGAGCGGTGGAAGAGAATTTTCAAGCAGACTCTCCATTGAACACAGAACCCAACTGGGGGCTCGATCCCATGACCCATGAGACCATAACCTAAGCTGAAATCAAGAGTCAGATGCTCAACCAACTCAGCCACACAGGTGGCCCAAGCTTTTAGCTTCTTGACCTCTTTAGATTCATTAATCTATTCTTCTGCCTTACATGAGAAATTTACTTCCAAAGACATATCAATTATTGCATTCCTACCATAATCTCAGTTTTTAACCTGTTAATTTTTGACCACCTGTGATTCCAGCTGATAAGCTTACTCCAAAACAAAACAAGACTCCCTCACTGTTCTAGTTACATTTTTTGCCTTCCCTTATTCCATTTTATATTTTCACTTCCCTCCTTATCCAGCTTAGATTCCATGGTTTGTGATTATGAGCATTACTTTGTTTTTGCCCTCATTCCCTCATTTCCATTGTCTCTCTCCTCTCTCTCTCTGTTTCTCTTTTTTTTTTCTTTTTTTGAGTAACTTTAGAGCCCAACGTGGGGCTTGAACTCACGACCATGAGATCAAGACCTGATTTAAGATCAAGAGTCAGACATTTAACTGAATGAGCCACACAATGGCCCCCCCCCATCTCTTTTACTAACTCAGGAGTCAGGGTTTTAAATCCAATCAGACTAATTCCAGTGTTTGAGTTCTTAATCACCACAGTATACATATATTATCTCATCTGAGTCTTGCAACACACCTGTAAAAATAAATCAGGAAATAGAAACTTGGAGAAACTAAGTACGTCTTTCAGGATCACACAGCTTATAGTGGTAGAATAGTGTTTAAACTCTGCCTACTTTGTGCCTACACCTAAGTAGCTGAACTTGACTAAGGAAAAATTTATGCTGACTCATCTCATTTTAAATTCATGATCATTTCAGTGGGAGCTTTAGTGTTGTCAGGCAGATTTAGACTTCCTTAATCTGTCTTATTTTCCCCAATTATCTCTACCCTTTTCTCAGGCCTCATGTCCTTTCTTATTCTCAATCTCTTCTGATAATCTTGAGAAATACTACACTGGGGTCATAGAAGCAATTTGAAGAGGTTGTTCCCATTGTCCTAGCACCACATCTACCACCACATGTGCAGGGAGAGCCATATATTTGACATTCCCTTTCCTTAATGCAGACCAACCAACTGACTGTACTCCTATGCATATATAACTCTGTTTTTCGCTAGATCTGAGTTCATTCAAGTAATCGACCCTTGTCTCTGTATGTCATTAAGTTTTCCCTCCACTGGGGCATCTCCAGTGCTGTAACTTCTTCCATTCAAAGAAGACAATAATAATGAAAGATGTCATTAGGCAAATAGATCAGTGGAAGAGAATAGAGGGCCCAGAAACATACCCACATAAATATAGTCAACTGATCTTGAACAGAGGAGCAAATGTAATACAATAAGTTTAAAAAATAGTCTTTTCAACAAATCATGCTGGAATAATTGGGCATCCACATGCAAAAAAATGAATTTAGACATAACCCATACCCCTTCACAATAGTTAGCTCAATATATCACAGATCTAAATCTAAAATGCAAAATTATGAAACTCCTAGAAAATGACAGGAAAAAATCAGATGCTCTTAGGTTTGGTGATGACTTGTTAGATGGAACATCAAAAATAAAATCCATGAAAGAAAGAATTTATAATCTGGACCTCATTAAAATATAAAACTTTTAGGGCTCCTGAGTGGCTCAGTCAGTTAAGCATCTGATTCTTGATTTTGGCTCAGTTCATGATCTCAGGTTTGTGAGATCAAGCCCTGAGTTGGGCTCTGTGATAGGTGGAGACCCAGCTTAAGATTCTTTCTCTCTCCCTCTGCCCTCAACCCCCCAACTAACTAACTAAATAAATAAAAAGTAAAACTTCTCCCCATAGACAGTGCCAAGAGAATAGAAAACAGAGCCCTGGGTTGGGAGAAAATATTTGCAAAAGACGCATCTGGTAAAAGACTTATCCAAAATATTTGAAGAACTCTTAAAACTCATTAATAAGCAAACAGTCTGATTTTTAAAAATGGACCAGAGACATTTGTTAGTAGTTATGTCACCAAGAAGATGTACAAATTGCAAATAAGGATATAAAAAGATGCTCTATGTCTTTTGTCAGCAGGGCATTGGAAATTAAAACGTAATGATATATCACTACACACATATTAGAATGGCCAAAATCCGAAGCACTGACAATACCAAATGCTGGTGAAGATGTAGTGCAACAGGAATTCTCATTCATTGCTGGTTGGAATGCAAAATAGTACAGTCACTTTGGAAGACGGTTTGGTGGTCTCTTACAAAACTAAATGTACTTATACCTTACAATCCAGTAATCCTGGTCCTTGGTATTTACCCAAAGGCGTTGGGTAAACTTATAGCCACACGAAAACCTGCACAAGGATGTTTACAGTAGGTTTTACATTTGGAGAAAAAGCAAAAATGCAGTAATTACTAGAGCAATAACTGTCATAGTATTTAATGACTGCACAGAACACTGAACATTGGGGGGAGGAGAAGTCAGTTAAAATTATATGATGTAGACAGAGAAGATCTCAGAGAAACAGCCTTTGTTCTGGCTAATGGAAGGTGAACCCTGTTCTTTGAATTGTTTCCTTGTTTTCTATACTCCTTTAGTCATAATAATGGACCTCACCAAAGGCATTATGCTGGCATTTATATACAATGATGATTGTCTTCACTTCTCTTCCAGTAATAACCCCAAAACTCCTCCAGGTTGAGATCTTCATTGGTCCTACTTATGACTGAGTGGAACAAATTTGCATTGTGGTTGGTGAATTACAATAAAATTTGTAACCCCCGATTTCTTATTTTTACCCAGGAGGTTTTCAGGTTCTCATATGGCACATGCAAAAATGCAGTCCCTAACTTTGAAATATGCTATCATTGGGAAGGGAGAGTTCTGTGCGAATGCTGTCCGGGTAGTTGTAGCTATTACTGCACAGGTTTCGTGTCCACCCAAAAAAATGTATTGTGAGTGAGTGTGTATGACAGCTGTGTTTAAGTTATAGAAAAATTAGGCCCTCCTGAAATACAGCACCTTATTATTATTATTAACCAATTATTTGCAGCAAAATGTCTTAAGTGACCAAGATAAATTATTAGGCTATAAAACCATGTTTTAAAAATTCTGTTGTATTTATTGGGTCCATTGACTTCCAGAAGATGTAAGGCTTTTTTTTTTATGATTTCAGAATTTATGTTGATCATTTAAAAAGTAACATGATATATTGGCAAGAATATAACATTTATACTCAAAAGGCTTCTATCCGAGTCTATGTTCCAAGATATATCAGTTATATCATATTGAACAGCCCACTTTATAATACTGAGCCTTAGTTTAGTTATATGCACCCTAGGATTGTGTAGACTACAAAATAG
The DNA here is from genome assembly GCA_028533885.1 of Nasua narica. Taxonomy (NCBI): domain Eukaryota; kingdom Metazoa; phylum Chordata; class Mammalia; order Carnivora; family Procyonidae; genus Nasua; species Nasua narica. Next base: position 60,934,852 of record CM052809.1, on the reverse strand, counting down.
TCAATAGTTTTGAGTTGTTATTACTATAACAGCAGAATCAAGGAACAGTAACTGTCTTTTTCTATTTTCCCTTTCTCTTTCAATTTCTTTCACTCATAGAGATAGCTCCGCAGTACTTTTATAGCTTGCCTTTTCTAGTTCATCATGAGCTTCTCTGGGGAATAGGGATTTTTACAATGGGGTAGTTAGGATACAATGTATTATCAGGGACTGCTGAATTACTTAGAGAATTTTTCAGTGTTGAGTTACTCATTATTTCAGAATATTTTCTATTTTTAAAATCATATGGGTGTGGTTAAGTGAGAAGGAAGGACCAGTTTGACTACGACATCTAAAGAGAAGTGGAAGAGATGGGAACTTGGGGGAGGCAGTAGAGAATAGAAAACATCTTTAGACAGTACAAGGAAAATGTTCCCTGAGGAGAAACTCTGAACTGATGGTATACATATGTGATTAGATGGCTCCACACTGCTCCTATGGAGAAGGGGGCATGGCTGTACCCTTGCTCCTGGGGAACGACTGGGAGGCCAACACAAGGACTGAGCTCTGGCACAGTACTGCCTCCACTTCCAAAGGAGCTGCTCTAAGAACAGTCAATATAAGAGCAGGGTTTACAGAGTTTGAGCTTCAGGTAGAGACTGGGGGGTTGCATGAGTCTTACCTGTTCATCAGTTCTACAAATATTAGTGTGTACTCTGTGACAGGAATAGCAGTAGACAAAACACACAATGATCCTGTCCTCAGGGAGCTTATACTGCAGAGAAGTCTAAGCCTTCGTTGTGAACAAAAATCTCTTCTAGTTTGCTAGATTTTTACTATCCCATGGCCCCCCACTGGACTGTTTGGATATCAATATAATAACCAGAGCATGGTCATTGTATTTCTTTTGATACAGGTTGCCATATTAGAGGCACTTTGATACAGTGCAAAAAGTACCAAAGTAGGAATCAGACTATGTAGATGTCATTGCATCTGCCACTAATGAGCTACATGAGCTTCAGCCAATTACAGAGTCCAGAGAAAAAAGAGGTGTCTAAAACATTTATGCTTTATCAGGCAAAGGGAAGGATATTCTCTCCTCCTGAATTCACTTCAGCATAAAATCATGCGTGCTTTGGTAAACGTGCTCTCATTTGTGGCAGGAATGGTGGTTAGCCAGGCTTCTGCACCACACAGACTCTTTTCAGTCAGAACTTTTTGGACCTGAGATCAGAATGTGCCATTCAGAAAAATTTGTCAGACAGTTGAAACAAAAATCTATTCAGTGTCTTCCATCAGGGACTATTTCACCATGTTTGGGATCAGGTATTTTGGCTAATCAAAGAAAGCATTTTCTGCTTCCTAGAGTAACAGCAAGACTGAACTTGGGTCAAATACTAAAAATAGTTCAAAGTCTGTCAGAGCCTTATAAATGTCCCCAATATCCATTTCTCCTTTTTCTTTTGTTACAGAACCTTCAAATTACAGCTGGGCACATGGCTACCTCAAGATCAAAGCAATATTTCCCAATCTCTCTTACATTTTAGAGTGACTAAGTGACTATGTTCTGGTCAAAGGGGTGTGATGTGAACAACTTCTAAATAGTGCCCTTATAGAAAGGGCAAGTTCTGTTTTATACTCCCCCCCCGCCCAACACAAATTTTCTGTGCTGGAATAAGGATGCAGTAGACATGGTGGTGAGCCACCATCAATTGCAGACAGGCGACACTCCGGTGGGTGGTGAAGCGACATTAAAGAAGGATATAGGGTCTCTAGCTTTGTGAGCCTTGAACTACCTATTCAGAACTTGATGTCCTTGAACCTTTCAACTATGGCCTCTTTGTTTTGACAGCTTAACCTATATCCCAATTAATACAAATACAAATACCCCATAAAAGACTCAGGTCATAAACAGACATAAAAGTGTTACATTATCAATAACTTTCTTTGACATCTTCTAAAAAAGTGACCAAACCAATCCAGGAATAGTCTTTGTGAGAAGTGTATGTATGTGTGTGGTGTGTGTGTGTGTGTGTGTGTACACCAAAATGGGGGGCATTTTGGGGATGACCAGTAAGAGAGTGGTTTTTTAAAAAAATTCATTCCTTTTCTTTGTTTCTTTTCCTTGGAGTATAAATTCAAACAATGGTGAAAAGAGCAACATTTGATTGAACAGTAAATTCACATGATTTTTATAAATTTTAGTGATGATTCTGTCATCACTAATAATTTGTTATAATCCATGGTCATGGAAAGTCAAATTAAAATAGAAAAGGCCTGAAAAGTGCATAGATAAGGTTAAAATTATTTTGTTCTGGATATTCTAATATTGAATTTCCTGATATTAGACTTCTATTTTCTCCGTAATAATAATACATCCATGCTTGCATTGGTTGCCAAATTTGTTTATAAAAAGGTTGTGAACAAACAAGAATAATTAAGCCCCTCAATATTAACTAAATAATATCTTGATGAGGTTTTTAAAACAGTTTGGCTAGCATTTTTTCCTGCTTAGAAGTGATGTCGCTGTGAAATGTGAAGATAACACTTCATGTGTTACTATTTGTTGTGAAGTGATTTAATAAATGTTTAAACAAGTCATTACCACGTTGACAGGATTTCTTATCATGGAGCTGTAATTTTGATATTGATTGTCATGCTAGGCTTCCCACCCTCTTCTTCTGCCCTGAAAATGTGAGGACATGTAAGCATGACCCTCAGAGAGTGCTAACAGACTGCATAGTTATGTCTGTTCTTGAGTCTTCCTCTCTTCTGTGTCAAAGAAGGAAAGACAGTCAGCCATACTTTCTATACCAAGGTGGTAGCATGCATGGAAGGGATAAATTGTATGTAGTATATACTCATCTGCTTGGAGAGCACCAAGCTAGCATCTCTAGAGGATAATAGTTTTGCTCATATACAAATCACTTCAAAAGAAGCAACAGCCAGGAAGCCCTTTCTCACCTTGTCTAATAGCTTTCAAACTTGCCATCAAGGAGTAAGTATAGTTTAGCCTTCTGGCTCCTCCAAGTGATACCCACCTTCATGAATAAGTAGAGTAAGATTAGATTGGTGACATTCATTTCTTCATTAATAATTATTGAGCACTTACTATATGCTGGGTAAATAATGAGTTAAAGCAGTGCTATTTTTGTCTTTTTGAAACTTACAGTCTAGTGGTGGACCTGCATCCTTGTTTTCAGGTTTCATTTTATGTATTTTTGCTGGGTGAGTTCCCACTCCTCTGTGCTACTCAGACTGCACTAGCAAGAATTCTTCCTCATAAGTTTATTCAGTGAGAAAAGAAGTTGTGGCCTGAGTATGGTGTACTATCTTCAGTTATACATTCTTAGTGATAGAAGATCCCCAGTTTATCTGCTGCATACATTTTCTTGAAGAAAGACTCCTAAGTGGGTGGTATTCAGTTTCTGCTCCAACATCTTCGAAAAGGGTCTTGTTCTAGTTTTTATCAAATTTCTTTGGCTTAAATTCAGTATTTTCTAATTTATTTAGATGTTCGTAAAAGGAAATGAAGTCAGTATGGCACAATTTGACCTTAACTGGACTCATGTTTAATCCTAGTGACTACCTATTTCTTCCTAAAGTCTGGCAACTTAAGGAAGTATTTCAAAAACTTCTTTTTTCAGGGACAAGATTTTCAACACAGATTTTCAGTATCTGCCTTTTTCCCTTTTGAAAATAATATACGCTGTTCATCTCAACTTTTCTGTCATTTTACTCATTCTCTCTGTAACATGAGACTGCACATTAAATATTCTTTTCTGTGTCACAGATGTCTTTCCCATGGGAGTATTTCTACTATATCTTGGACTTTTTCTCCATTCTCTATGAGTAACAGGTAAATGCATGGCTTTTTCTTGTACAGTCCTAGAAAACAGTTATACTCTAAAATACTCTTCTCAACCAGTGGTGATTTTGTACCCCTATGGGTCATTTGACAATACCTTGGAGACATTTTGGCTGTCACAGCTGAAAAAAGAGTTGTGACTATCATCTCATGAGTAGAGGCCAAACACACTTGCTAGTAATCTTATAATACACAGGATATCGCCTCACAACAAAGAACCATTTGCTTCAAAATGTCAATGATGTTGAGCTTGAGATAATTAGATTTAAAACAATTGAAATAGTCATCTTTATTAAGATATTTTCTTAGCAGTTTTTTCTCTGTCTCCACTCACATCCAGTTAGAGAAGCTGCTGGTAATCGAAGTATTTTAATATACTTTCTTTCTTCACTGATATGTTTTTCTATACACACTGGAATATTTGTCTGTAGTAGGCACTCTAGGTAATATAAAGATAAATAAGTTCTTGGCTCTGGTTTTATAGTAAGAAATCGACATCTGTGGATTAAGATAATTATAATTAAAGTGAAACCAATTAATTATGTCAAAGCAGACAGAGAGTACCACAGGAAGTTGGAGAAATTGGTTATTTCTGGCTGGAGGGATGTAGATGATATAATGGATAGGTAGCATTGGAACTGGGTCTTAAAGAATAGTTGCGATTCAAACATGCTGAGGTAAGGAACAGTTGGGAAGTAACAAAGGGGGAAGGCAAATGGAACCAGAGCAAGCTCAGGGGACCGTCAGTGGTGGCCAACCTTGGCCTGAGGTAGAGCACGTGAAGAGACATGGTTAGAGAGTTCTTTCCAACTTTAGCCAGATGTTAATGGTGTAGGCTAGATCACTGTTTGTTTTGAAAATATGCACATCAGGATCCTTATAGTCTTTTACCTTTCTGAGCAAAAATTATGTCAAATTTTCATATTGTATATTGAACAAATCAGAATTTTTCATTGCAAGCTCAGCTTGTTTGCATTTGCCTGAGTTTCTTTCCATGGTATTTTTATTGCTTTTCCATCAGCTGGTATTCATTGTAAAGAACAAAGAAGCAGAAAGTTTTTTTTTTCTTTTTGAGTCTGAAAATTCACCTTGAGTATGCACATTCTCATAGCTTCTTGGGTCATAGTAACCCAAGAATGCATAATTCCGAGAAGAGGATGCAGTGATTCACTCCTACAGTGCAGAATGAAAATACATTCTAGCCTAAGATAATAAAATTTGCTATAAAATATCCGTGGAAATACCCATCAAAATGTAGCATTAGAATGGAGGAGCAATGGAGAGTCAACTTTCCTCCTGTGGCCTGAGAAAGCCCTCAGGTTCCCCCGTCCCAGGGCTTGATTTAAACTGCTGATTCCTAGACCCCTCTCTACGTTGAAGACCCCTCTCCTACAGAACGGAGAAGGAACAGGACGAAATCTTTTTTTCATTTTTTCTTCTTACAAGATCCTTAGATAATACTTGTGAAACTAAAGTTTAATATCCATGGTTCTGTAGGTTGGAAGAGCCCACCTGCTCATGCTGTGGTTCAACATGTGGATGTAAGAGTCAAATGTGTAACCAGAAACCTGGCTTTGTGTGAATAAGTAAGGCCTAGGACACTGAATTCTGTATACAAAAAGGGTGCAGATGGGAGATGTTATAGAGAATAAAAGTGAAAATATTTGTCTGTGATTAGCATTGTCGAGGGAAATTACTGTAGTTTAAAGAAATAAACGTATTTATTCTGTAAAAAATAGAGACTGAAAGGACTAATCACTAATTACCAAGTCGATTTGGGGAATCTGCATGCATGTGATTGTAAAAATGCCTTGTTGCTTTACTATTCTCAGAACAAGGAAAGTTAAGGACATGAATGTTACTCTTTTCCTTTTTGTTGAGCTACTTAAAAATATTAAGAAACCATATTAATTTTCCTAGAGATTCCACCTACCTTTGTCCTCTAATGTTATAGAGCTTTAAGGTAATGATAATGTGAATGGATTTCTTTCTATTTTTCCTATTCTTACTATATATATGCATAAATTTAATAAATTCTTACCTTGTTTTATGGACTGAATACATTTTCCCATTGACTTGGGTATTGTATTCATGTTTTATTCTGTCATTTTTAAAAGTATGCATATACTAAATGTGCCTATATGATTGTCACCTCTCAAGGGGCTATGTCTGCGTTAATTCCTATCACATATAAATGAATTCTTAATAAATATTTTTGATGATGAGGATGACACTCTGTATACCTGGCTTAAAGGATCAAATTCACATGTAATCTGATATTTACAGCCTTCGGCATAACATTATTATTCCTTAGCATGGTTATTTTTTCCTCCATAAAATCAAGCAGCTGATGCCATCCGACTCTGTGTTGAGATGATTCTATGTAATAATTATGTAAAGCACTTAGCCTGGGAGGTGCCCAATAACTATCGTTCTTGTCTTTGCTTGCTTATGTAATAGAATTGACTAAAATAATTCTTGGCCTTCCTCTACTTTGTGCAAATTAGCAGTGGAGATTACTTTGACTTGCTATGGAAGATTGGAACCCTTCTACTGTATTCAGTGTTTCTCCCAGGACCCCCCCACCCCCAGAGGAGGCTTACACAGCCCTGCACTGTTCAAATTAGGCATCACCCAGTGACTAGCAGTGGCAAATGAAATGTGAGGGAAAGTGATGAGCCACTTCCTAGCAGACGATTCTGAGCTAGTGCATGACTCACAGTGTTCTTTCTTCCCTCTGCTTCAAGGATAGGCAATGCTTCATTCACGACTGCCCCATCAGCCTGAGTCCAGGGAGAATGCTCTCTGAACCTGGAGCAGAGATAAAGCTGACCCACAGCGAACACAAGTCATGAATGAGAAATAAATGTTGTTGGAAACCACAGAGATTTTGTGGTCGTTTTATGTCGCATAAATAATCCCCACAAGGAATTTTGTGAAGAATCAATAGCAAGGAATACTTGATCAGAGCCTCTTTGAAGTGCTACCTTACATCTGAAGCCTTTCCCAACCATGAAAGTAGGTCATAGGAGTCCCTTTAGCCTCTCAAGTCTTGTCTGGCTTTTAACTTGACACCCTGTCATAGCCAGCTCTGAGATATTATAAATTGTGTGAGGGAATATGTGCCCCTTTGTAATCTCCACACAGATGGCATATGCCAAACAGTTTCTGCAAATATAACTGTTGAGTGTTGAGTAGATATATTTTGTATTAGAATGTAAAGCAAACTGTGGTGGGTGAGAACACCACTGGTGAATGGACACAGCTGGGTGGAGTGTGTAGTATGTTCCTGCCGGAACAGGAAGGACAAAGTTGTACCTTATTTAGATGCCCAAAAGATTAGGGGAAGACTGTTGTTCCTAGAGCCCAGGAGAAGTTATCCTGTGTAATTCTATCAACAATGCCAGGTTCAGATGCTTTTTTAAGGGGGAAAACATGTTTATAATTTTAGCGTTTTCCAAATTATTCCCTTAGTGAGTCATAGTATTTAACCTAAGCAATTTGGGCTATGACAATAGAATTCTTCTGAGAATTTTAAGAAAACCTAAATGGATTCTGAGCCCATATTCTTATAAACAAGATGCCCCCATTCTATTTTAATTAGAAATATCAGTTTGGTACAAAGAGGCTCATTAAGAAATATTTATCAGCTTGTTAAATGAGCCGCTCTTGTTACTTCCAGAACAAACATCCTAAAAATATTCAGAATTTCACTAACCATTCAGCACAAAGGATTAGGGCACTTTTTCTCTGTTTCTTTTCCTAAAGTAAGGGTTTTTTTCTAGTCACCAATACATCTTAAATATTTCTCTAGATCATTAAGTGTGAGTGAACTTAAGAATACTCGGATATTTTTTATGTTAGATTTTGCTGAGGATGTACCTGGACAAATGGATACATTTCATGGTCATTTGACAGAGACTGATGAATTCTATCCTAACTGGATATATTATTGAAGGCTTGTCTTTTACTGTTTATTCATTCAGAAATATAGATCAGATTCGGACTTTGAATCAGATGCTGTGAACATTGTGTGTCACCGTAGTGAAAGAACAGCTTTTTTGGGGAGCATATATTCAGCTTTTGTCATTTGTGTTAAAATCTCTTGAACATTTTTTCAGCTTGGAAAGTTTATTTTAAAGTCAAAACATAGCAAAATAACAGGGAAACAAACAAACAATAAACCATATATTTTGCATTAAGCAGACCAGAAAAATTGGGGTCCATAAAGGTATTATTAATCTAAATTATTTAAGCTAAAGTCAGCTATACTGGTTTTGGGATATAGAAACCCCAAGCAAACAAAATACCAAAGTAGCAGCAGTATCAACAAAAGAAACTGAATTAAGTGTTTAGATAATATCCTAAGAGGGAGATTCTCAAATTGAGGAGACATAAGGTATCTGGTTTGCATTAATCTCTCCCTTGGATTTACTAGAAGTGACATCTTATGATATTATGAATTATCTTCTATAACAAACTATTTTCGTAAGATTGGCTATCCTATTTAGTAGATCTTAAATTCTCCTGTAGATTACGATGTCAAACTTAAATTTATATGCTAACAATTGCTAAAGGCTGTCTGTATTGTAGTATTGAGAAGAACTCAGAGGCCATACTTATACTCAGCAGGGAAAAAAGATCCTGACAAAATAATATTTACTATGTTTGGGAGAGGGGTGGCTCTTTTATTGTGAGGAAGTATCATAAGTACCACAAATTTGCCATCGTTGTCTTAGAACATTTTATAATTGGGGAATCATTCTGTAAAAGTAGACTTTTTTTGCTTCCTCATATTCTTCAGGAAAGAGTACAAGGTGATTGCTTCTTTGATTTATTATTACAATCTTATTTAATATTGCTAAAATCTCATTTATTTTGCACCCCATCTTGAGAAGATTTCAAATGGTAGTTTAACAGAGAAGCATACAAGAACTAAAGATACAGCTAAAAGAAATCTTGAAGAAAAACATACTAAAACTCATTCCTTGACAACATTGCTCAGAACTGGCGCCTGGGTGGCTCAGTGGGTTAAAGCCTCTGCCTTTGGCTCAGGTCTTGATCTCAGGGTCCTGGGATCGAGCCCCGCATAGGACTCTCTGCTCAGTGTGGAGTCTGCTTCCCCCTTCTCTCTGCCTGCCTCTCTTATCTCTCTCGCTCTGCCAAATAAGTAAATAAGTCTTTAAAAAAAAGAAAAAGAACTTATGAATGTGACTTCTAATAGTGATGGGATTTGGGGAAAGTTTGAAATGAAAAGAGATTTAAATGATAATGTAAAGTTGAAAGAATTTTGAATTATATAAATTTATGTGAAAGCTTACTCCTAAGTATTCTGTGGAGATATGTTCCTACCCCAACAATGCCAACATGCTTTGTGAGGTCAATAGGAGTTAGCAAAATGCATAAGCAGATTTGTATCACATTACTCTGGGGCCTCAGGAATCAGCTCTTAGTAGAAGGCTCCCAAGTACTAATATTTCTATTGATATTTCATTCTTACTGTCTGGTGGGTTTTTTTTTTTTTTTGCTACTTTATAATTTCCAACTTTTCTTAAAGAGAGGTTGAATTATGCTGTCCTTCCATCAACACAACTTAATTACTATCAACTCTCTTAATTGCTGTATTTGAATAAGTCTTAAGATCTGCTAGTAAGCCAAGCTGGTATATTTGATTATCATATAATTTCAGATTTGTGGGTGAAACTTTACAAAGTCAGAAGTTTATAAAATACTATATTCATCTTTAAATTTTCACCATGACATAATTTCTCTTACCTGTGTAACAGTAGCTTTCTCAGTTATAACCAATTTCATAAAGTACCATGAGTAATGTTTATTTTTAAAAACACTACCTAAATCCTTCTAGTGCTACTGTACTGCGGCTGCTGCTGCTGTTCTTTGTACTACTATCTCTAGTACTCCTGTCATGGTGGAAAAGGGCTTTAGGAACACTTAAAAAGAAAAATAATGCAAGGAATTTAGCCACATTCCTAAATGTGTCAGTGTATTTTTCATTCAAAGAAGGGCTAAAAATATCTATTGCACATTAGTCCATTTGAATTTTTTTCATTCCTACTTAATGTATATTCTGTGAAAGTACTGAACATCCATAAATAGTATGCAGGATTTATTTGTCAGCTTAATAGGTATATTTTAACAGCATTTCAAGTTTGTGACCAAAATCTCAACTAGCTATTTTTGTTTGATCAAAATGTAGAGAAAAAAATAGTTCATTATGTTCCTCCTATTTGTGTTCAGCCTTCCCTGTTCATGGTTTCTCTGCATAACACTTGGTGGAATTGTAATGCTTTTACAGTCGCCTCTAAATATCACTACACCTTAGAGAATCTGCAGAGTTATGTAACACTGTGATTAAACAGAATCACACCCCTTTCATAGCACAGACTTTGAGTTTTGCTGATGTGGAAGATGCAGAATCCCAAGATAACCAGCTGTCTTACCTAAGGTTTATAAGAAGGAAGAAAGATGAACCAACTGAAGAGAATTTAAGAAAAACCCCTCTTGAAGCACGAATGAGCAAGAACGGACAAAAATAAATCAGGCTTCCTTAGCTTCACTTAGGGCCTTTTTAACCAACAATATTTTCTTTCATTCTTGGCTTACTGCCATGAAGGAATTCAGAACTTGAATGCAAATTGATTATTAAAAAGATAGACTTAATTTGGAAATGAGGAAGGTAATTAAGGAAGAACGAGAATATTTCTAATCCCTGAGATTTTTCAGAGGAGTAAAGGAGACCAGATTTGTAGATCATATGGTTATAGATCATATGGTACCTCAGTGAAAAAATATACAGCAGAAAAATTATTCTTTGTTTCAGAGATAAAAATGTTACGTTTTTCATGGTTGACATCTCTGTCACACTCAGGTTATCGAGGCAAATACCCCTTTCTTCATTAACAGTGAAAAAGGAGTTCTCATCAGAGCTCAGCTGTTTAAGCAATGCATCAGACATCACTTACACAGATCAATTACAATTTCCAATAATTAAAAACAAGAAGGAAAATGTTCATAGTTTCACATGACACCGTCTAATTTGGTGATTTTCACACATTTCAAAACAGACTTGAGACTGAGTGCAAAGAGTACGCAGGCCCGGCTGACACATCCAGAGTTCCTGTGAATGTTGCTGGAAAAGTCACTAACCTTCATCCCAGAGCTGACACCCCACTTCCGGAGAGCCAACTCACCTTCTACCTGCATCTCAGAAAACTCGCCTGTCATGATTATGTCTGTGGTTTTCAATACTGGTCTTATTTCACAATGGAGTGTCAAAGGGTATTTAATGAATAATTATTTGCCACTATTTTTTTTAATAACATCTTCAAATTTCTACTTCTACTTCCTAAGCTTAGATTTACTTCCATTGTCCTCTGCTAATTATGTAGGTTATCAGATGCTCTAACAAGGCAGGCAGTGACAGGTCTGCTCTCAGTTAAGTTGAGCTCTTCAAAAATATTCTTCAAGTGCATAGAACTGCTGCAACTCAATGTTCATGTCCAACAAGTATGGGCTTATGGGGAAATGCCATCAACCAATGTTTCTATTTAAAGTTGATCTTCATTATTTATTTTATTTATTCCTGTGTGTATATGTGTATCTGTTTTCTCATGTATGTATTTTATTGCTCACTAAGCAATCAATTCAGTCAGCCATTCCCTGTAACCAGCACCATGGAGATAGGGGAAGGGATCGTTATGTCTGAATGAGCTCAACAGGACGGGTTACCGAAGCTTGGTTAAGAAATCACCCTGTGATGTTTTGGGTGTTTTGTTTTGTTTTGTTTTGTTTTGTTTTGTTTTGTTTTGTTTTGTTTGTGGGTTTTGTGTGTGTGTGGGTTTTGTTTTTTGTTTTTCTCAATCATTTGCAAGAAGTGTTCTTGTTACGCACTTTTCATCCTTCAGTCTGACCCTGCTACTTTGGAAAGGTCAGTTTAACTTCTTTTTGTTATATATGTAGTTATGTATGTAATATATTTCTTTGTTAATGCTGTCATTTTGTACCTTCTGTCACTGGCGATCTCTGATTCCTGTTAGTTATCTCGGAAATATGAATTCACCCATGGGAATCAATTTTCTAGCATGTGCTTCCCATGCTTATGGGAAATCTCCCACAAATTCACTTAACTTTAAATTTTTATTCCTATAATCGGAAAAGTTGTGATGTTCTTCTATTTGTGCTTTAAGTAAAACATAAGACTGCAAACTAAGATTTAAATGACTCCTGTGTTCTAGGCACTGTCACCGTATCTGATATGTGTAACCAACTAAAGATGTATGTTTACATCTTTTAAAGCATCATTTTATTGGACCATTGAATAACTTACAAAGGTAAAGCTCAGAAGGGGAAACTGATCTGTCCACAGCCATACATGGAGTACTTGTTGAGCAGAGTTCTGATGCCCCGCCTGCACAGCCTGGCTTTGTACTCCTTTCTTCACCAGCACGGACAGCTGATACTTGAGTACTTACTATGTGTGAAGTGCTATGTTAAGAGCTACATTATTTCAGGGTGCCCGCTTGATGGTTCAGTCCGTTGAGCTTCCTTCAGAGTCTTGATTTCTCCGGTCTTGATCTCAGGATGGTAGGATGGAGCTCAGCAGGGAGTCTGCTGGAGATTCTATCCTTCCTCTTCCCCTTCCTCTCACCCTCCTGCATGCTCTCTCTCTCTCAAATAAATAAACAAATCTTTTTTAAAAAAAAGAGCTACATTATTTCATTCAATCTTCACAGCATTGTGAATGTGTACTTCCCATTCTATACATTTAAAACAGGGCAAAACTCAAACCAACTTCCTGTTGCAAGAGTTTAGAGATTTATGGAAACTTACTAGCAAGATGCACTGCGAGATTCAAATTTGGGCCCACATGAGGCCACAGCCCAGGTCCTTTCTCACTGTGGTAGAGGACTCAGGAAATGAGAAATTTTCCTCATAGATTTGGGATTCTAGGCCATGGTTCTCAGCCCTGACCTCACACTAGAATCATCTGAGGTGTGGGCTCTACCCCAGACCAGTTAAATTAGAATCTTGTAGGGGAGGGGCTGAGTATATTTTCAAAGGTCAGCAGGTGACTATAATAATGTGCAACGAGGCTGAGAACCATTGTTTTGGTTGTATTTCAGTCCTGTCTCATTTTCTTCCTCCTTTGCCATCAGTTGGTGAGTTCTTCGGCAGACCCAGGCTTGTTCCGGTTCCAGTGCCAACCAACCTCGACACAGGCAAGGGCCTCCACCTTAGTGTCCAATGAGGTGACGTAGGTACATTTACAGATGAACTAGTAAGTAATGCAAGATTTGTTTTTTACTGGTGTAATAAACAGCAAAATACTGTTTAATTGGCTCTCGGAAGCTTTCTGGTATCAAATGTAGCTTAAATTTGGGATTCATATGGGCTCATCTCTGCATTTCACTTCCTCTAGAGTGGCACATTCTTAGGATTATTATCAATGCCCTAGCTCAGTAAAAGAGATAGTCCCAATAGCTGAAATCCAAATCCAAAAATTCAGCCTCTTGGCCTCTGATTGGCCTCATTAGAGTTCTTTGTCCATTTCTGCAGCATCCTCTGTAGATAAGGTATTCTCTGCATGAGGTTTGGCTTATCCTAGGCCACCAGCTCTGTTTCTGCAACCAGAAGGGAGAATCAGCTTTAAACTCAGCAGGGAGTTGAGGGTAGGGAGAAGTTCTAACAAAACAAAACAAAGATTAACAGATGATTGCCTTAAGAAAGGTAAAGAATCCCTTCAAGCCTGTCTTCTGTGTGCAAATTTTATTTAACTAAGGCATTTAAAAATATACCCAGCAACCCCCTCTCCCAAGAGATTCTGAGATTCTGCTTGATCCTGCAGTGTTCACCCAGCCTGGAATGGCACCATTTCCTTTTGTTTCCTCCCCATTACCCATCTTCTTTCTGGGACTGACCCTCAACAATAAAATCCAGCTTACGTGGCTAGAAACTTAGTTCTTTGTTTAAATTTTGTTAGCTCTCTCTTAGGAAAAACAAAACGAATAAAATATTGTATTATCTTTTGGAGATAATTTGTGATGAACAGAATTACCAAACCAAGTCACTCTGGCCCACTCTACCTATCAGATTTAGAAACCAATTTTTCATTAAGATTTCGGTTAAGTCCTTCTTGCTTTCTGGGCCTCAGATTGCTTATCTGTGAAATAACAAAATGGTGCTCTATGATTCTAAAGTCTCTTTCAGCTATGACGTTCTATAAATTTATCTGAACTTTATTCTACTTAGTCTGTTTTTTTTTCTTGAATAATTAAAACATATCTAATGAAATTTAAATGACGGAGTTTTCTTGTTCAGGTTTTCAACTTTGTCCTCGTGGAATTATTATTATTATTATTATTATTATTATTATTATTATTATTTTAAAGATTTTTTATTTATATGTCAGAGAGAGAGAAAGCACAAGCAGGGAGAGCAGCAGGCAGAGGGAGAAGCAGACTTCCCCCTGAGCAAGGTACCTGATGCAGGACTGGATCCCAGAACCCTGGGATCATGACCTGAGCATAAGACAGATGTTTAACCAACTGAGCCACTTAGGCATCCCTGTCCTCCTGAAATTATTGATTGTGTCACAATTACTCTTAGCAATTTCCTGTTTTGTGATAAATTCTGTGGTCATTGTAGAGATCATGTTATTTGAGAAAACATGGTGCCATCTGGCTTTTACTACTAATAATTAATATTTATCAAGCAGTTACCCTGTGCCAGACCCTATTGTGAGTACTTTAAATCTTTTAATTTACTTAATCCTCATGACAAACCTAAGAGCCAGGCACTATTATCAACACCATTTTATAAATGAGATGAATGAACTTCAGAGACATCAAGAAACTTGCTAAAGATTACAGAACAAATAAGTGTTAGAACACTATTGTCGCGCCTCTCACATTTAATTCATTTATTAACTTAATTAAAATTAACAAAAATAGCATTAATGAAAGCACTAAATCAAAATATTTATCAAAGTTTTAGAAGCCAAATAATACCTATTATTACCAATTATGACCAAAATTGCAATCTAGCCAATTATGAAATCTAGTAACCAAGAATAGTATAGAGAAATTTATGATCTCACACGTGTAATTTATTTCCTGGGGAAAAAAATTCATAATTTTGGCTCTCTCACCCCAAATCATACAGTTTTAGTGATAAAATTGGGTCTTTTATATAGTACATATGTTTATATATATATATATAATACATTAGTATGTACTAATCTAATTTTATCACTAAAACTATATATTTGTATATGTGAGTATATATATATACACACACACTATATGATAGTGTATAGATACAATAGTAATTTTGGTACAAGATGGGCCATATATATGTATTATGTATATATATGCCATATATATGTATTACATATATATTATGTATGTGTATTGTATGTATGTATATGTACATATATGTATATACCTGTATATGTATAATACACATGTATGGAACATCTTGTATCACAATATACCTAATAAATCTAAGTGATATGTATGTTTAATAAAGGCTGTATTTTTCCCTCTATTTTTGACTTAATTTCCAAACTCCCCATTCTTTTTCCTTTATTTCTTACTTAAAGAAATAGGTATGGAAATATTTCAGTTACTATAGAGTTACGATTTTTATTTTTTTTCCCTTTTTGATTTATGTATTTGTTTTCTTTTAGTTGTCCTAAGGCACTAAAAATTATTAGAATTGTATACTGGTAAATTTCTTAGAAATTTGTTTTCTCAATCTTTTTTTTAAGGACTACTATGTGACAAACTTGTCTGATTCTAATTATTGCCTGTGGAGACCCAATCCAAATCTGCTGCTTTGACTTTTTAGGGGAGAGGCCTACTAATTGCTATTTTGACAAGTATCACAGATGAATCTTAAGATCGAGATCTTAAGAACATGCATGTCTGGGAAGCACTGTTTGAGACTTGGAATGATTTTTGTTTTATTGACTAGAACACAAGGTCTGACAGAAACCTTGTTTATGAGGCTATTGGATAAAATTTTAAATTGCACAATAAAATCCATATAAAATGCTATAAAATAAATTTTTATACTGGCAAATATCCATTTTTGAACTCTGTGAGTAGATTTATATTTGGGGGGACTGAATCTACTAAAAAAATACACTTGAAAATCAAGTACACAGTAAACTTGAATTTCCCAGAATGCAACTTGAATTTTTTCTGATAACTTGAATTTTACTGGCATTAATCCTCATGGTAAGAAATAGTGCCATATCTATGTTTTCCTCTAATGATTTACATGAAAATGACTAGAACTATATTTATTTACCTACTTTTTTAGTTTTTCTAATATTAAATATGAAAATATACATTCACTTTCATTAAACTTGTTAGAAAACAATTTGGAGCATCTTTGTATATTTTAACAACACAAATTATTTTGTTATTGATGTGATTCTCTAAAACTGTAAATTTTGTCGCTTTTGCCACAAAGTTACAAGTCTGTCACATTTCTCAGTGATTGACAGAGAGCCCTTGATTTAGGCCAGCTGTTGGAGTGCTGTGCACTTACTGCTAAAGCTTTCTGGAGGCCTTGGCTATCACATTTTCATCGAATGTGAATTCCTTTTCGTACGTGTACATATTGTACAGAGAACAGAAGAGCTCACAGCAGCCCCTAAACGGCATCTGTTCTTTATAGTGAGATGAAGAAGCTGCAGAAGGTTTGTAGAAACTTGCTGAAGCTTGTTGTCACTTAGCAGGAAGTGTTTAGAAGTTTGCGAAGAACAGAATTACAATTTGTCAAATGTTGCAAACTTCACAGTGAGCACACAATGTTTGATTTCACCGTTGCTCTAAATAGGATTGCGTTTTATATATTTCAAAATGACCAACTTTCTTTTTTGGTAAAATACTAAAAATTCTAGCACAGGAATTCACAGGCATTCAGGTGAGACCCATTCTTTAACTTTAACCTTTTTTTGGAGCCGTGGGTGTTGGAGGTGGTAGGAGGTGGAGAGGGCGGGCGGGTGGGGGGGGGGGGGGGCGGGGCGTGGGAGCAATATTGTAGAAGTCACCGTCACAGCACCTGGCACCTGCCTTGCTGATTGGGATGAAGAAAGTTTTTTTGTTTTGGGGGGGTTTTGTTTATAAAATGCTTTACTTTCAGTCTTAGAAGAGTTTAATACTTTACTTTCAGTCTTAGAAGAGTTTTTTGAAGAAGCCAGTGAAGCACTGGAGTGAATGCTTTATCATATGAACCTGCACTTAAGAGCTCTTTTTTTAAGGTTCTCCTCAGAATTCTTCCTTTGATCTTGATCATTACATGGGCTGAACTGACTAGAGTCAGCAAAGACTACGTTGAATTCCGAAAGTTTACCATTTTTATTATGGCAGCACTTCCTTTTCTCTCTTTATCCCTGTGTGATTTCTAACTTCCTTATCTTTCCTTCTTTCAATCTATCCACTATGCATTTTTATGTTCCAGGAGGGAAAAGTGCTTTTTTTTTTTTTTTTTTTTTTTAAGATTTTCTTGCTTTGGTTTGGGTAGAGGAAAAGACTGTGTTGCTTTGGTTAAAGAAGATTTTGATGGGTGTTTGGAGTTGGCCAGAAATAAGTTATCACGACAACACCCTTTAACTCAACCAAAGTAGTTGAAAACTAATTTACAAGAAAACTAGGTTACAGGCAACTTTTTCTGTGATTTAAAAAGCCAGGTGCTATAAAGAGTTGTTTAAGTACTGAAGTCTTTTTTTACTTTTCAGGCTAAGAGTACACATACACGGAATGTAACAGTAACATTTGGAAAGTCACCTGCCAACTAAATAGGCCTCTGGATTTTGGAAGGATTTCTCATCTTTATTTTTTTCTCTTGGTACACGTTGTCTCTTAAGAGAACTTGGATGATCTAATATGTTCTGAGGTTTCTCCTTAACTTAAATTTTATGATTTCCTATTCAAAATAACTGAGGCTTCTTCTGAGGTGAGAAAATAATTTTTTTTTTATTGTCCTCAGTACTTTTCTGAAATATTGTCTCATGTTTTAGCTGTTCTTATTCTTGGATTAACTTTCAACTATATGTCTCTAAAAGTCCATGCCAACAGGTTTGGAGAGAGATCCTTTTGCCCTTCAGGAATGGAGTTTGAGCAAACAGAATAGAGTGTGCTGGAATGTGATGGGGCTGGTCCTTGCGACACCCTCCCACCGCCTTCAGCCTATTTTCCATACCGCAGGTCTGACACGGGCCTGGGTTCCTGTGAGAGTTTGGAAATAACTTGAGGGTTCTCTCCTTCATCTCCTTTACTTACTATGTGAAGAGACATCCTTTTTAACAGGGTTTCTAACATGCAATTTTGAAATTTGTTTATATCTTTTTCAAAAGGGACCGTTTCTAATCATTTTTAAGAAGAATCTTAATTTCACAACTTATTTGAAAATCTGATCCTTTTGGAGTTAAATAGGGCCCATTCTGTTGTTTACCTAGGGAAAATTAGAAAGAAGGAAAGGATCATTTCTATAGATCTCTGATATACTTGTTCTAGAGTGGGTATAAATAGCCATTTGATGAGTTGTTTCAAAGGAACTTTATAAGCACCCCAAGAACTGATGAAGAAACTCATTAATTCTTTAGGAACATTACCTCCCTTAATGAAAGGAAAACAATCTATTGGCTCCTTAATAGTCATCAAGTGAAATGCAGATACTTCTAGGCTTTTATTTTCAATCACCAGTTATAGTGAAGCCTCAGTTTCTACCATTAAGTTTAACCAGAAACCATTACAGAGCAGTTTAATTGTAACGTGGATCCTCTTTTCCTGTAAAGATTTCATTCGAACTTGGGGGATTACTTTATCAAACAATTCCAAAATCTTGCCAGCAGTCTATCATAAAATTAAGCTTTCTAACTGCCTCGTTACGTCACTAAGTGAAGAATTGGGAAGAGCACACAACTGTCATTTGTACCACACATTGTAAGAATACATTGTCCAGTAGATGTACACTAAATAACCTCAAGAGCAGAGATAATAAAAAAGTAAAATAATTTGAAAGTGATGTATTTTGAATATTTATTACCTTTGCTTATAATATAATTCATTGACTATGTTTCTACCATCTAATTTTTAACAATGGTCATCTAATAATTGGCTGCAAAATTTCTGACACTTCAACAGTTGTCCTCGTAAGCTTGTACAAACCAGGTCTGGCACACCACTCCTAGTTTTTTTGAAGCTGCATCTGTCAACTTCAAGCATTCCTTTTATGATGAGATCCTTATATCAATGGATGGCCTTGCTCAGCACATAAATCTCCAGTGTCTTCCAAATATTCCACTTGAAATGTCAAAAATCACATGGAATTAATTCATTATACTTCCATGACAACTAGTATGTGTCAGATAGAAGATCAGATTCACTATTTCTGCCTTTCTTCATTCCTCTGCCCACCCAATACTAGTTCTTTTTCCCATTCTTTCCCACATATGTTACATAGCATCATCTTTCTCTCCATTCCAATATTCTTAGCTTTGCAAAATGTAATGATATTAAGGCTACAATTTGCTTTCCTTATTTTCCCCCAAAACTGAAACCTGGCAGTCACTTGGAAAGAAATGCCAGTCTTGTTAAAACTTTGAAGAATTATGTGTGTCTGTATGTAATTGTCCTTAAGCCTGCAATATACCAGAAAAAAAGAGTCATTGTAATTTACCGTCTGTGTCCAATTGACCTTTTTTGTTTATTTATTATGTCATTTTATGAAAATAAGAAAAGTGGAAAACAACTTTATTACAAATTTTAATAAGAATTTAAGTAAAAGAAACCTCTTTGAGTCAAGTAAATTTTGGCATTCAAGCATCAAAACTGGGGGCACCTGGGTGTCTCAGTCATTAAGCATCTTCCTTCAGCTCAGATCATGATGCCAGGGTTCTGGGATGGAGCCCTGCATTAGGCTCCCTCCTTGGCCAGAAGCCTGCTTCTCCCACTCCCTCTGCTTGTGTTTCTTCTTTCGCAGTCTCTCTCTCTTGTCAAATAAATAAATAAAATCTTTAACTCCCCCCAAAAAAGAACGCCCCAAACCAAAAAAAAAACAAACATCAAAACTGATGAAAGCTGACTGTCATATGCCTTCTTAACCAAACTAGCTAATGTGGACTTTTTTTTTTTTTTTAAAGATTTTATTTATTTATTAGGAAAGAGAGAGAGTGAGAGAGAGCATGAGAAGGGAGAAGGTCAGAGTGAGAAGCAGACTCCCCATGGAGCTGGGAGCCCGATGCAGGACTCGATCCCGGGACTCCGGGATCATGACCTGAGCCGAAGGCAGTTGCTCAACCAACTGAGCCACTCAGGCGCCCCGCTAATGTGGACTTTTTGTTGCAAGTGTTACATGATGAAGTCCTTTCTGTTGACTTATTGAGAAGACCATATTTCCTTTTTTTTCTTGAGAAATATATTGTTCACTGAGTCTCATTTAAAGTCTCATATTCCAACACCTCTGAGATCTTTCCTTAAGACTGCCATTGCATGTTCTTCTCTAGATCTCATCCCTTTCACAACTGGACCTTATAAATGCCCACCCTTCATGACCAAGAAGTAGGGAAAGTGAGGAGAACCAGGGTAACTCACCTTACCACTATCGCAACTGCTTAATCCTGTGAGTAGCTTATATTTTCTTCTAGTGAATTTTGCCATTTGGGAACAATCCACCCATGAATATTGAGAGATCTCGGTCTTATCTTGAATTCTTGGTCTCTTCTGATATGGTCAGATGAATTTCAAGTTACATCTTGCCCCCCTAACACCTAGAGAAAGGCAACAAGCTTTTTAAGATAATAGAATGTTATGACTGGATGATCATTATGAATCGACAAGGAAATTTAGCTCTGATGCCTTAACAGAACTTTGATATCTAAGTACGGAGACTAAAACACTTTTCCAACTCTGTAAATATCTCAAGTACAAACTAATACATATGGGTCTGTCTTGTCTTTCCAATTACATTTTGAGTTATTGAAGGATATATAAATAACTTTGCCTTCTCTCTCTAATACATTCCACAGTGATAAGTGGTCATTCAGTTTGAACTGCTTCAAAACTGCAAATTTATTGAAATATTTGTGATAACTTATTTAAACTAAAAAATGTGTAAGCAAGAACAAACACTTTTTCTCCATGAGGGAAAGTGAAGACTAAAAACATTTGACATTTGCCAATATATAAGCATTATATTGCATTTTATTATTCTATTTCTTCTTCTTAAATGATTGTGTAAATCTTACTCTTCTAAATATCTGCATTTCAACTGAATGGTAACAATACATTTCCCTAAAAAACCATCATTACCAATTATTCTACCCACTCTAGATATTGCTGTCTTGTGTAAGATAGTCAGTGTGTAGGCAGTTGCTTTGGAGCTCTTTACCTGCTATTAAAATGGTTCCATAATTCATTTTGAAGCTGGTATGTTAGGGTAGAGGAAATTACAAGTTATTGTCATAAATATTTCCAACTTTCAGGCAGACTGATGCCATGGGTTCCTTTCTCATTGAAAGGAAAATGAGAAGTTGTGTCTGGGCTTGAGTCCTATCAACATAAACATATATATATATATTTGAATCTCTACCCTAACACAGGCAATTTTGTTTGAGGCCAGGGCATACCATTGTAAAGTTGTGGGACACTTTTGCTGAGATATGAACAAAATCTGTACATGACATTTATTTCGGGGAAGCCAAGAGTTTTAGAAGGAATTGAGAGCCAAGACTGGACAAGCCTGCATGCTGGGAAGTTCTGTAATTCGTGGCTCATTTCCTTTCAAGCATATGCATGTTAACGTTTCTTTAGAACTTCAGAGAAGAACTTACTCATGCTTTTCCATGCAAGTAACACGAGGTTCAGACAAAGAGTCTTATGATCTATACAGGCACAAGATGCACAGCGTTTTGAAAATCCCAAGATAGCTTATGCACTTTTTTTTTCTTCACAGTAGGAGTAGAACTGAAAGTTCTGAATCAGGAGTGTAAATGCATTGCAGTGTAACAAAAATTTGAGAACTAGTAAAGGAAATACAGATTAATTACCTAGGATTCTATTATCACACACCCCTCAAGTTACCGTTAACCATAGCACTGCAGGTAGCTTATTTCGGATATAGGTACTTGCTGGTTAGAAAACAAAAAGAGATACAAACCATCTCAAAATGTTACATTGAATAGTATAATGAGGTACTATTTTTATTGAATTATTTCCAAACCTGGATCAAATGTATACAAACACAACCTAATTATCCAGTGGTAGTGTAAGCTTCCTCATTCTGCAATTCTGGAAATAGCGGTCAAAATGGATTGATCTTTTATTTATTCATTTATTCAGCGAACGAGTATTAAACGTTTGCTCTCACAATTCAATGTTATAATAGCAACGCCGGTTGCTTTTGTGTGGTGGTCCTGCCAAGGAAGAGAGATGAAGTGTGTGTGTTGGTGTCAGACTTCAGTGCCTTACTGCTGACCCTCTTGGGGCAATAGCTGGTGACTCCAAACTCCTAGTTATATTCTTTTCCATTCTGTAGCATAGCTTACATTTTTGGATTAGAACATGTAAGTTGTATTCCATATTATTTGAAATGATGTCCTTTCTAATCAAACATTCCTTCAAGGGGACTAACTTAACCTTACTGTGCATTACTGAATCGAACTACTTTTTATTATAAATACCTCTTGAAGAATATTCTTGAAATTCTGTTTTTTGGTACTACTAAGTAAACAATAGTCTACTGGCATTATATGCTGTCTACTGTAATGAATTCCAAGACCAAAAAAAAACTATGTCTTTTTGTTGTTTGCAATGTATAAATATAGGTTTATTGAAATTGTATGTAGCTTACATATTCTGGAATGTACATCAATGTAAGTATCTTTCATATGAAAGAGATCAAGCTCCTGAAATGCATTTTAACTTACAAAACCATGTGTATCAGTTTGTATCTTATGTTGAAACACTATCTAATCTTTATTCTTTTATGTACAGATTCCACTTTTTAAACCTTCAGACAGAACTGTTTCAGCATATTTTCCTATGGAAATGATGCTCATAAAATAAAGTTGAAATGGCAATTTTCCTGTTTAGTATAACCTCAGACCTGGGCCAGTGAGGCCCTGGCCTTATGTTTTAGAATGCCTCACTGATTATAAACACACACACACACACACACACTATTTTTTTAAAACTCTTTTTTTTTTAAATTTTATTTATTTATTTGACAGAGAGAGATCACAAGTAGACAGAGAGGCTGGCAGAGAGAGAGGGGGAAGCAGGCTCCTGGCTGAGCAGAGAGCCCCATGAGGGCCTCGATCCCCAGGACCCTGAGATCATGACCCGAGCTGAAGGCAGAGGCTTTAACCCACTGAGCCACCCAGGCGCCCCCCGCCCCACTATTTATTAAGGAAATAGGCACCCCGGGTACTTGGGATTGGGCACTTAATGCTGGCACAAATGTTGATATCTATCCCTAAGCATTTATTCTCGGGGTGACCAGAGTACTGTGCCCAAGGAAATGCTCTTCAATATCCTCCCACCCTTTTTTAGATAAAAGGTAACTCTGTCTGAATGATACAAAGGATGGAGTGTGGTATCATTGCCCAAGAGTTAGAATGTGAAAGGGTTTGACTGGGTGTTACTTAGATAAGAAAAAAAAATTTACATAACAATGTATTGTTTTCCATTTGCATCTAGCATCCGTTTTCTTGCTTCTCTTTTTATTTCACTGTGTGATACTGAATTCACGAATGTGGACAACTTTAAAACATTGAATAACTATTGAAAAGATATGAGAGTAGATATTGTACATTTTTTAGAAGTTTTAGGTTAATTTATGGTATGTGGGTCTTATTAATACTTTTGCCTGAAACCCCACAAATGTTAGGGACATACTTCTATTTAGAATTTAACCTGCCAAGAAAGGACAGTGGCTAAACTATGCCAAATACTTGGAAGATAACGAATTTCAGTTAGAAACTTTAGACTGGTCTTCACAATCCTCTGTGATATAATCCTGGGTATCTTTTCAGCCTTGCTTCCAGAACAGACCCTCAGACAAGGATTTGGGTGCCTGGAATGTATCAAGGCAGAGCTCCCAGGAGAATCCAGTAAGGGAGAGAGGGGACCAAGACAGAGATGGTGAAGAATCAAAGTGAGGGTATATAAATAATGTCAGACAGGCAAAGCCTCAGCCTGATTCCCACTGGGGGAGCTCCAGAGTATAAATTACCCAGCACCATTGGTGCTACTGTCAGCAAAGGATCTGGGTTCTCCATACTCTGGCACTCATCTGTCCTGGGCGAAGAAGCAAAGGGGAGAGGAGGTCAGGGAAAGAATGACAGTTTAAGTTCCCAGAAACTTCTCCTTCTTTATCTTTGCTGGTAAAGTAGCTCCAATAATTTGAGGTCAGTTCTCCAAAGGTAAACGCGGTAGATGTTGGTAGATGACCAAGAGTGGCTGCTATATCCCTACTACTTGTCCTTATGCCATCGTGAGAAAGGCTGAGTCCCTTCTCTCTCTTAGAGATTTGGCTACACAGGAATACACTAAATACTCTACGAAGGCCACTCTAGGATTTTTATGATTTATGTCTTGTTTACACAACAAACCGTTTGCTCTTACCTTTCTGACAATTTATGCTTACCCCTTTGTCTGGAATATAATTTTCTCATTAGAAGAAATAGTGTAGAAAGCTTTATTAAAATCTCTCTTATAAAACATATCACAAAGCACAGAGATTTCTGCATTTTTTTTAGTTATCTATTCATGCATTACTTCCTTGCTTTCCTACTCCCCCAAATCACCCACAAAAGTAATATAATGTTTAACATTCTAAATACAATGTTTAAAATTACAGCAAGGAACAGCTAGACATGGGCAACTAATGATTGTATATTAAATTATATTAAATTGATTTAATTAAACATTGATTAAAATTTTATACTGATTTTTCCCCCAGTTTTTCACCTGGATGTCTGGGAAAGGAAATTTCGAATTTAATATCTATACTCAATATTTTCTAAGCCAAAAAGAAATATACTCAAACACAGTTGAGCTTCTTTAGTACGTAATGTGCTGAAAACCAAAGTGGTAATCTAATTCTAAAGAAGTTATCAACAGCGAACACTGGAAAATGATGCCAAAGAGTAAAGTATATAGACAGACTTTTCACCAGCTTTTAAGACTATCTATAATGTATGTTAAGGTAAGAATGACTTAAGTAAATATTAGCCTTAAGATAGCATTGTCTGTTAAAAAAAAAATCTGAAATGCTTTTATTTATTTTGAACAGAAAAAAATAATATACAATTTGATGATCAAAGAGTATAAAAGCAGTTTTTACATGCCTAATTCAATGATAAAACTCAAAACATATAAAAATATAATTTTTATATTTTTATAAAATATAAAAGGGATAAAATTGAACCAAATTGCTAAGGGGGAATATTCTACCTTCTATTTTTATTCTCAGTTTATTGATGTAGACTTCACTAGGACCTGAGGTTTTTATTAAAGATTGCAGGCCATGGAAGCTGCAGGGATTTGCCTGAGAAATGGACCAAGAAGTCAGCAGTGGCCTGAGGAGACAGGAGTATGCCACGGCCTGTGGGGTGGACTGACCCCACGAGCCAGCCACTCCTCAGCCCAGCTCCTGCAGGTGTTGTCTTAGTTCACATCCTTTCTAAGGACCTCATCTGCTCCTGTGCCTTCTCTGTCACTTAGGTTCATGCTCTCCAAATACCCACCTCAGAGAGACCAAAGTGCTACATAGTTAGTTGTCAAAGTTTTCTGCCTTGGGTCTCTCAAATTCAAATATCCCCAGTCAGACACATTAACTTGACTGAATAGTGTTTCTACACCAGCTCTTTTGGTTACCTTTCTTGCTGCCTATAAACGTTTTTTAAAGGTTCTGATTCATTTCTTTCTCAAATCCCACATCCATTTTGTTTCATATTCTCTCTTTTCCTTTCTAATCTTGTCTTTCTCTCTGTATACATAACTCTTCTAGTCCAGGCCCTTGTCTATTATAAAATATGATAGAAATCCTTTTAACTGGCCACTCGACCTAGTGTCTCTCCCCTTAAATTGACTTTTTTCCCCAATACTCTCAAGGTTATTTTCTCAATACCAAGATGAGTTTGCTTAAAACAAGCAAAGCCATGAATACATAGCAAACACCTTGGATAGCTTCTCCCTGACTTACATTTTCCAAATATTTCCACGTAGTCCATATACTTTGATACCTTCACACTCTTACCAATAGTTAAAATAATCTTCCACATCTCCTACCTCCATGTGGTGAAACCACACTTATTTTTTAAGATGCTGGTAAAAATCTTATTTTTTACGTGGAAACTTTCCCGATCAATCCGTCTCCTCTGATTCTAAACAGTTTTGCTTATACCTTTAAGTAGTACTTGATTTATATTAAAGTGACTTGTATACCTATCTTGATCTTACTCATCTTTGTATCCTTAGAGCTCAGTACATGCTTAGGAAATTTTTATTGAACTTAAGTATTCAACTTAAATCAGAAAGAATGGGATTAAGTAGAATATTCTTACAGAATTGTCTGTTTTAGAAAGAGGTGAGTGAATGATGAAATTAGTTATCCCTTTAGATTAAGGGATAACGCACGTGATATATTTACCTAAAGCCACATGGTCTGTTTCTCTGTTCTTACTGATGTCAAGTGAAACTCACACTTTAGGTTTGTCTCAGTTAATTTCCACAAGCATTCATTTAGTGGTTACAATTTACTGTAATTCTACTCTCCGTAAAATAAAAGCAACAAGTCTATAGAGGTACACTCCCAAAGACATTTGCTAGGGTCCTTGTTAAAGATTTGTTATTCGTAGGAGAAAAAGAAGTTTCTATGCGTGCTTCAGTAAAACAGCCCTCATCTAAAATACCTCGTGTTTGTAGGCATAATTTTACACACAATTCAGGCAAAAACCAACAAACAAGTACCCAAACATATATAAAAACAATAACAATAGCTACAAAATACTGCCTCCCCCATACACACTGCTCTTTTTCTGAATCACCCAAATATTGAAAGAAAAAATAACATATTTTTGTTAATATCTCAGATGCAGTCAGATCCTTCTACATCCCTCTCAGCTGTGAGTACCGGCTCTTTAGATGAAATAGTAGGGTCAAGTCTTTTGCCGTGTTTAAAAGACTGACACCATTCTCTGCAGCAGATTTCGAACACAATGTAAAATCTCTCTACAGCGTGACAATTGACATTTTTCAGCACAGAAGAAGCCATTACCATCTGTCATGTGACTGCTCCGAGGATAATGAGAAACCTTGGACATGTGGGTTGGAAAGAAATGACTTTATTCCAAGTAAAATAAATCTAAATAATACAAATGCAGTGGGAGTGTTGCTAAATATTTCTGGAGACTCATGAGGCGGTTTGGGAGAAAATGAAGCATGTTAGTAATAACTTTTGCTTCTTTTTCTCTTAACTCTGCCAATTTAAAAATATCATACAGGCAGGACCCGTGTTTTAAACTCTACCTGTACTTCCAGAAGGGTGTCCTCAGGGCTTTGCCTGCAGGGAGGTCACCGGGAGTCAATGCAAATCAAGCCACTTGCGTCCCTGGCAGCAGCTTACCTCCAGGACCCTTGCGGCACAGGCAGATTTTAGAACAGCAGAAGCACTACCAATGTTAGTGAAACAAAACAAAATAAGGTTGTTTATGATCCTGTTTAAAAGGAGGGCAAGATTTTTCTCTAAGTCGTGAACCCTCTGCTTCTGCCCCGACAAATGCGATCACAAAATAAGCAGACTGTGTGTCTATGTCGGGTTCCTCGCAGGGACTTGCACTGGGTTGAGTTAAAGGGAGGACAGTCTTTACTCTGAAGGTCTGCCTTCTGTCAGACCTTTTAATGTAATCTTAACATCCACTCTGTTTAATAATCCTTTGTCTAATAGACATAAATAAAGCATAAATATGTGTCTGACTGCAATGAATTAGTTTTCTAACAGAAGGAATCCTTGCCAAGATTCTGCAGCGATCTGGTCAATGTAGATAATGTGGTACATTAGAGCAGAAGCTGGCAGTTCATTGTTCTATGAATAGATATAGATTTAGCATTTATGGAAGTCTTTGAATAGGATGAAACGAAGTAAGGAGTAGCCAGTGGTTCTTTGTGGGTTTGATTTGAGCTAGTAATTTCCTATCAGGTCAGTAAATCTGTTTTTTATGACTGGGAAAAAATTGTGTTCAAATATCAAAAAGTAAACACATTTCTTTGCACGTGTACTTTTGCCTGAAACGTCATTAGTTTTATATATATATGTGTGTGTGTATATATATATATATATATATATATAAAACTTAAAAATAATTGAAAGCCCTATTTTCATCCTGTTCATAAATCTAATTTAATTTTTTCTTCTCGAGTAGAAGAAAATGTTTACTTTGTGTTTTCCCTAGGAAAGTTAAATCTCCTGAGGTTATTGAAAAACATTGACATTAAGACTGGGAGTCTTGTGTTCTGGTCTTACTGGAGCCATTAGCTTACTATGTGACTTTGGCCAACTCACTCACTTCAAGTTTGTAGTCCTTCTCTGTATTTGAAGATTTGGGATCCCATGATCACCAAAGTTCCTTTTGGTTCTGTAATGCTGTGAAAAAAACACCAAGATGATAATCCTGTCTTTCACCATCCTGAATTGATTATGCAAGGCATTCAGGCCTCTTTAATATTGGGGCTTGTACTTACCAGTGATTCTTTTATGGTACTTGATTTTAATTAAGTTTTCAAAGTTCTTTTGATTAAGGTTTACTTGTGCTTTCTTGCTGGAATTCTATAGCTGATTTGAATTGTCCCTGCCTTCTAAATGATTGTTCACTTTCCTCTTCTTTCTGGGTCCTCTTTTAAGGTCAAAGCTTGAATATCAGCAGCACAGATGTGTCTGAATAGCTCGTAAAGTAATTAGGGACAGTCGCTACAGTTATTTGAACTACTCTTTCTTCTGCTCACTTTTCTTTCTGCTTTCCTGTTTTCTCATTTTTTCCCCCATTTTCCTTTCTGTAGCCCAAAGTCCAAAGCACTTCTGACTCAGAAGCTTTGAGAGGATTGCTCAACAGCAGGACTTTACCATCACCTGCCTTTAAATTAACATATGGAAAGTGCTTAAAAGAAAGCTCAGCCCAGTACTTGTCACAAAACCATCAGTCAATAAATGGAAATTTTTTTTCCCCTAAAGGTAGATATTTCTTATTCTGTTGTTTTTTTCTTTCAATTTCAATAATTATGGCCGTTTCCAGGATTTACAATAACATTACTTACTCAGGACTGAAAAGTGCACAGGGTAATTGTACCACGCCCACTTGAGATCTGTAATACCTATTTGTCTCTGTTGTTTTGGGAACTTGTCCTGTCTCAGGCACCACTGAGGAGGCCAGTTCTGCTTAGACTCTGACAAACTATATGCAGACATCACTTGACCATATGTCTTCTTAGGATCATGTTGAGGTTTTCTCCTCTTGCCATCTGGCTTCCTTGTGTTGATACTGAGGCAGAAGACCCTAATAGAGCAGCTTAGCATTTATACAAGTACCCAGAAGTGCAGGTGGGAGGAGGGAAGGAACAGAGGACTAGTGGCCAGAACTCTTCACTCTGCAGAACAAACTTTTGACCAATGGAGAATGGAACTAGTAGATAAAAATCTTCCCCTTTTGGTGACCAAAAGAGATTTTCCATTTTGATAATGAATGTGTTGGACCTTCCAACATTCAACACCTAGTTGTATGTGATACCAGCTCCATAAAAATACTCAAATTTTTGGCTTGTCTATTCTTCCTAGCCTCATTCTGCTCTCTCTCACTTAGGCTTCCCTGGGTTTGCATCCTCTGATAAAACAGTAGTACATGAGGTTTTGTTTCAGCCTGTACTTTCTGAGGGACTAAGCCTTTGGTCAGTTTAGACAATATTTATGAACACATAGAATCATTCATGGTCTGATGAATTGTGATAGAGAGGAATACAGGAGAGTGGAACAATATGAAAGTAATGGCCATTAACTACTTACCTATACCTCCTTTAGGTTCTTTATGACTTTCTTATATTTAATGTTCCATGGCAGGGAAGAAATGCCTGGGATGGAAAAAGCAGCACATGTAAGTTCACAAGGGTTCTTTCTGCTCTATTTTGTAGATGAGAGTCTTTTCCCAAATAAGAAGGGCAAAAATGCTATTGAAACCAAACCTGTTTTCTAAACTTACTTGAAAAGATATGCTCACTTGGAAATGCTGCTTGTTATTTTGACAGAGCTAGGTAGTAGAAAAAGATTTCAGAAATACAATGTTGATTATGAAGAATGTTAGAAAATTAATGTTAGAAGACAATTCATATCTTTGTCTCTCTACACAGCAGTATCTACATTTGCCATCCTCATCTAAACATATTTTTTAGGGGCCTCTGGGTGGCTCAGTCAGTTAAGTGTCTGCCTTCAGCTCTGGTCATGATTTCAGGGTCCTGGGATCGAGCTTCACTTTGGGCCCCCTGCTCAGCGGGGAGCGGGGAGCCTCCTCCCTCTCTTCCTCCCCTCCACTCTTGTTGTCTCTTTCTCTCTCTCTCTCTCTCAAATAAATAAATAAAATCTAAAAAAACCCATATTTTTAGAGAAAACAGGAAAGTAGATATTCATATATTCAACAAATATTTGTCAAGTGAGTATTTTATGCTAGGTCCTGATTTAGGTGCTAGAAATTCAGCAGTAAATAAAATAAGCCAGATCCCTGCTTTTGTAGAGCTTATATTGTAGAGGGATGACATAGACAAAGATAAAGGAGTATACAGAAAAGTTAACAAGATAATTTTTAATGGTGATAATTTGCTGAAGATAATAAACAGTGATATGGTATATAAAGATTAAGGGAATCTGCTTTAGATTAGGTAGTCGGGACAGACCTCTTTGTGGAGATGATATAGTCAATGATAATGTAATAGCATAGTATGGTGACAGATGGTAGCTATACTTGTGGTATAACTATATCTAAGTTTTTCCTAGAAGCTGGCTGTGCAACACTGAGGCTACAGGTTTCCAAATCAAGAGAAAACCAAGGGCAAAGACTCAATATGGTGCATGAGTTAGTATAGATGAAGGAAAGAAAGAAGCTAGTACAGCTTCAGGGTAGTGCCAAGAGCTGTAGTGGTCTGAAACGAGATAGGAGAGGTTTGAAATGACCAGCATTTTATTTTAGGCTGCATTAATGAGTTTGAGTTTTTCCAAATGTAGTGGAAATTCACTGAATAATAACATATAAAAATGTATAATCCATTTCATAGAACTCTTGCAAAGTTTGAATACTGATGTAAAACATTTGTGAATGACTTGTGAATGACTTTTTTTAATGACTTTGTTTTTTTTAGAGTAGTTTTAGGTTCACAATTGAGGGGAAGGTACAGATTTCCTATGTAGCTATGCCCCTACATGAGCCCAGCCTCATCCATTATCAACATCCCCCAAACAGGGTGGTTCATTTGTTATAGTTGATGAACTTATACAGACACAATAGGTACACAATTCACATTAAGGTTCATTGTTGGTGTTGTACACTCTGTGGGTTTGCAGAAACGTTTAATAACATGTGTCTTTCTCATTGTGGTATCATAAAGAGTATTTTCACTCTAAGAACACTTTGTGCCCTATTTATCCCTCTGATGCCCTTACCCTCTGACAACCACTGATCTTTTTATTGTCTCTGTAGTTTTGACTTTTCTGGGTCATATGGTTGGAATCAGGCAGGATATAACCTTTTCAGAATGGCTTCTTTCACTTAGTACTATGTATGGAAGGTTTTCCCATGTCTGTTCAGGGCTTGATATTTCATTTCTTTTTGATGCTGAATAATATTCAATTGTCTAAATGTACCACAGTTTATTTATCCATGTACCTAACTGAGGACATCTTGGTTGCTTCCAAGTTCTGGTAATTATCAATAAAGCAGCTATAAACATCCTTGTGCAGGTTTTTTTTTTAAGATTTTATTTATTTATTTATTTGACAGAGACAGAGAGATCACAAGTAGGCAGAGAGGCAGGCAGAGAGAGGGGGGAAAGCAGGCTTCCCGCCGAGCAGAGAGCCCGATTTGGGGGTTGATCCCAGGAACCTGAAATCATGACCTGAGCCGAAGGCAGACGCTTTAACCCACTGGGGTTGCCAGTGGGTGCCACCCAGGCACCCCTTTGTGCAGGTTTTTATATGAACATGTTTTCAACCTCTTTGGGTAAATACCAAGGAGCATGATTGCTGTATCATATGTTAAGGTTATGTTTAGATTTTAAGAAACCAACAAGCTGTTTTCCAAAGTAGCTGTCCCATTTTGCATATCATCTCCCAACCCACCAGCAGTGAATGAGGGTTCTCGCTGCAGCACAACCTCACCAGCATTTGGTGTTGTCAGTGCTTTGGATTTTGGACATTCAAATAGGTGTGTAGTGGTATTTCATATTGTTTTAATTTGTATTTCCTTGATGACATATGATGTAGAACATTTTTTCATATGCATAGTTGTAATTCATATATCTTCTTTTTTTATTGAAGTAGAGTTGACACACAATGTTACATTAGTTTCAGTCATATAACATAGTGATTCAACAACTCTATACATTATGCTATGCTCACCACAAGTATAGCTACCATCTGTCACCATACTATGCTATTACAATATCATTGACTATATTCCCTATGCTGTGCCTTTCATCCCCATGACTTATTCATTCTGTAGTTGGAAGCCTGTACCTCCCTCACTCATTCTCCTTCACCCATTTTGCCCATCCCTTTATCCCTCCTTCCCTCTGGCACCATCAGTTTGTTCTCTGTATTTATGGGTCTATTTCTGCTTTTTGTTTGCTTATTCATTTTGTTTTTTAGAATGTACTTATAAGTGAAATCATATGGTATTTATCTTTCTCTGTCTTGACTTATTCCACATAATGCCCATGAGGTCCATCCATGTTGTCACAAATGGCAAATTTTCATTCTTTTTTATGCCTGAATAATATTTCATCGTGTGTGTGTGTGTGTGTGTGTGTGTATTTCTTTACTCATCCATGATGAACATTGACTGTTTCCATATCTGGGCTATTGTAAATAATGCTGCAATTAATATAGGGGTTCATGGGGTGCCTGGGTGGCTCATTTGGTTGGGCGACTGTCTTCGGCTCGGGTCATGATCCCAGAATCCCAGGATCGAGTCCCACATGGGGCTCCCGGCTCCACGGGGAGTCTGCTTCTCCCTCTGACCTTCTCCCCTCTCATGCTCTCCCTCGTGCTCTCTCTCTCTCAAATAAGTAAATAAATCTTTAAAAAAAATATAGGGGTTCATGTATGTTTCAAATTAGTGTTTTTGTTTCCTTTGGGTAAATACACAGAAGTGGAATTGCTGGGTAGTTTTATTTTTAATTTTTTGATGAAACTCCATACTGTTTTCCATAGTGGCTGCTCTAATTTACATTCCCACCAACAGTACACTAGGACTCCCCTTTTCTGTAAAATCTCACCAATATTTATTGTTTCCTGTCTTTTTGACAATAACTATTCTAACAGCTGTGAGGTAGTATCTCATTATAGTTTTGATTTACATTTCCCTGATGATTTGTGATGTTGAGCCTCTTTTTATGTGTGTGTTAGCCATCTGTACATCTTCTTTGGTTGTATATATTCTTTGGTGAGGTGGCTACTAAGGTCTTTGGTCAGTTTTTAAAATTGGATTGTTCATTTTCTTATTGTTGAATTTTAAGAGTTCTTTACCTATTTTGGATAACAGTCCTTTATCAGATGTATCGTTTGCAAATATTTCAGTCTGTGCATCCTCTTCTTTTGACAGTGTCTTTCTCAAAGCAGAAGTTTTAAATTTTAATATGTTCCAGATTATCAATACTTTCTTTTGTAGATTGTGCCTTTGATATTTCTTCTAAAAAGTCATCACCAAACCTAAAATCATCTGGATTTTTCATGTTATTTTCTAGGAGTTTGATAGATTTGCATTATAGATTTAGATCTGTGATCCATTTTAAGTTAATTTTTGTGAAAGGTGTAAGTTCTGTGTCTATATTCATTTTTAAAAAAATTGTATGAGGATGTCCACTTGTGTTAGCATTATTTGTTGAAAAGACTATTTTTCCCCCTCTATTGTTACAAAGGAGCCTTTTGCTCCTTTGTCAAAGATCAGTTGACTATATTTATGTAGGTCTGTTTCTGTGCTCTCTGTTCTTTTCTATCGATCTATTTGTCTATTCTTTCACTAATACCACACTGTCTTGATTACCCTAGTTTTATAATAAGTCCTGAAGCCACATAGTTTCTGTTCTCCAACTTTTTTCTTCTCCTTCAAGAATGGGTTGGCTATTTGGGGTTTTTTGCCTCTCCATATAAATTTTAGAATTTGTTTGTTGATAGCCACAAAATAAGCTGTTGGCATTTTGGTTGGGATTGCATTGAATTTATATATCTAACTGGAAGGGACTGGCATCTAGATAATATTTAGTCTTTCTGTCCATGAAAATGGAATATCTCCATTTATTTAGCTTTTCTTTGATTTCATTCATCAAAGTTTTATAATTTTCCTCCTATAGATCTTGTGCATATTTTATTAGATTTATAACTAAGTGTTGCATTGTTTGGATGCTAATCTAAATTATATTGTGTTTCTACTTCCAATTTCTACTTGTTCATTGCTGGTGTATAGACAAATGATTGACTTTTACAAATTAATCCTGTTTCCCGCAATTTTGATATGATCCCTTATTAGTTCCAGGAGTTTCCTTCCTTCCTTCCTTCCTTCCTTCATTCCTTCCTTCCTTCCTTCCTTCTTCCCTTCCTTCCTTCCTTCCTTTGTTCTTTTTTAAGATTTATTTATTTGAGAAAACGGGGGAGAGAGAAAGAGAGAGAGAGAGAGGGAGGAAGGAGGGAGGGACAGAGGGAGAGAATCCTTAAGCAGACTCCTTTCTGAACATGGAGCCCAATGCAGGGCTTGATCCCATGACCCTGGGACCATGACCTGAGCTGAGACTAAGAGTTGGATGCTGAACCAACTGAGCCACCCATGTATCCCCAGTTCCAGGAGTTTTCTTATTGATTCTTTAAATTTCCTACATAGATAATCATGTCTCCTACAAACAAAGAGTTTTATGTCTTCCTTCCCAATCTGTATACCTTTTATTTCCTTTTCTTGTGTTCTTGCCTTAGCTAGAACTCCCAGTACAGTGTTGGAAAGGAATGGTGAGAGAGGACATCCTTACCTTGTACCTGATCTTAATGATCTCTTAACTAACCCTGAAACTATGCTGTGTCTGGATTTCCTAAATTTGTTGCATAAGCTTTTCTTGTTTAAGCTAATTGAATCAGGATTTATTGTTATTTTCAGCCAGAGGTAAACTAACTGAGAAAGGCCCCATATTCAAAAAAACCTTAGAAAAGAGTGTAAGCAAGGTGAAAATATAATTCCATAGTGCATTATATTAAAAGTACTTCAAGGAACAGTAAACTAGAATGACTTTTTTTTTTTTTTTTTTAATTAGGTGAAGGGACAGAGGGGCAGAGAGAGAGAATCTTAAGCAGACTCCACATCCAGCATGGAGCCTGATGCGAGGCTCCATTTCACAACCCTGAGACCACGACCTGAGTCGAAATCAAGAGTTGGACCTCAATTAACTGAGCCACCTAGGCATACCGTCAAGAAATACGTTAAGTATGCCTGCTAAAATTACAGTTATTTCTTCTATGTAAATGAAGTTTTCCTTCTCTGACATTCCATAGCACCATGTTTATACTTTACCTATGTCATTTATATTTTGAATTGTAGTTTTATATGACTTTGTCTTATGTTCCTAGCTTATAATCGTAGAGGACTATACTTTCACTGTTTGTACAGGTATGCACTTTTATGCCAGTAGGAACTGAATAAGCATTTATTGAATGAATAAATAAATAATATACAGGGTTCTAGGATATTAGAAGAAGGTGAGGTCCCTGAAGAGAGTTCATAAATACGGTTGAGATAAGCAGGAAAAGCATCAAAGAAGACTTTTAACTGTATCTTAAAGGATTAGTAGGGTTTGCTTAAGTAAAGAAACCAGGGGAGAATGTTTTAGAGTGAAGATGAAGAGACAAAAAAAAAAAAACTAAAACAAAGTTGTAGAATTGTCTAGCTGTCATGACATGTTAAGTTAGCTAAAAAAGTAGTTTGGATTCAAACTAAGGAGGATCTGAAATGTTAAAGTTAAGAGTTTATCATCACCCTCTGAGAATTAAAGAGGAACTAAAGTTTGAGACAGAGACATTAAATTAGATGAAAGTGTGTTTTATAGGACTATTAATCTAAAATTTCTCCTTCCTTGTCCCTTGCCATATGAATATAAAGGCCTCTTTACAACTTTCCTTTAGGATTGGGTACCCTTCTAGTTCATGCCCCAGACCATACTCTGCCTGAGAAAAACAATTTTGACCTAGATATTTTTTGATTATATACTCTTTGTGATAAATACACATGGTCATAAGATTCAATATAGCATAATTCAAATAACTATATTCTTTATGACCCTACTTCTCCCTTTTGCCTGCATCTTTCCTTCTGCAGCCTTTTTTTCATTCCAGGCCATTCATTTACTGTCCTTACTGGATGAGATTCAGGGCATTTCTTTTTGCAGTGTGAGTAAAGCTAGCATTGCCATCAGATACCTATGGGTACAGAGCAGGGAAAGATTAATATTAATGGAGTGCCAACGGAAAAAGAAGTGTTGCTTTCAGAAATCTAAAAAAAAAGAGCAGCAGTTTTACAGAAGATATGGGCAGTGAGCATTTTAACAATGCTACTAAGTTTAATATGACATTTTGGAGAAAGAAATCAGGGCTATATAGAAAGTATGCCAAATGTGGACTTTTCCATAGTATAGGTCTTGTGGAGTTAAGTGATATTAAAGCATGTTCAGTAATGGTTGGTAGGCTAAGCAATGTAGTCTGGTCACAAGCCCAAGAATACCTAGGCATAGTCCCAAGAGAAGTTTGTAATCAAATGCAGCTTGCAGAGAGAGTTTCAAATCTTACATGATTTTCATAATGAATGTTTTGGATTATCACAGTATGTTTTCCTATGCTCATTTTCATCTCGATGGAGGGGGGATTTCAAGAATCTATGCCTTATACTTTTTATTTCAGTTCCTTAAGGTACCCAGAATTTCCTTGCCAGAAGGATCCATGTAAAAATTAGAATCCATTTTGAAATTCAACTAAAGATTGCATCCCTAAGTTGTTTCAAAAAATTGAGAGCTGAGCATATTGTAATCCTCAGAGCTGTCCCTAGACAGACAATATTGCAGAAGTTTTTGCCCATGTGTCTTTGTTTTGCAAATGAATATGCAACATTACATTAGAGCAACAAAAAAAATTAATCTTGGAATTGAAGAAGCTAACAAATGCTGAATTTAAAAACAAGTTAGTTAACCTTAGAGAAAGAGAAAAAAAGCATCTAGTAAATTTATTAATGCCTCAGATTTTACAGTGATTTTTCCATTGACCGTTAAGAGAAAGGGGAAAGAACTAGAGACTGCATACAGTATTAAATGGTGTTTTAAATGAATATCTATTATTGTTCCTGTAAATACCATATAATAAAGCTAAATTATTTAAATATTACTTAGAAATGTATTCTTATAAAAGGCACCAGGCACATAGCCAATATCATTGCAAAACAAAGAGGCA
This sequence comes from Nasua narica, assembly GCA_028533885.1. NCBI lineage: Eukaryota > Metazoa > Chordata > Mammalia > Carnivora > Procyonidae > Nasua > Nasua narica. Next base: position 60,897,243 of record CM052809.1, on the reverse strand, counting down.
ACGAAAAATAAAATTGTACCATTTACAGAAACCATGGCTTACAATACCTCTCATGACTAGAATTGTTAGAATTCTGGTATAAAAATTTGGTGGAATTATTCTTTGCATTCTCATGCAGATATTGCAATGACAATACCTTCTTGTTTAGTATGGTATTATGAACAATCTGTGAAAAATTTTATTGTATATTCTTTGGTGACTCTATTTTTGTCTCTTTCAAAAGTTGCATTTTTTTTCTTTTGAGAGCGAGAGAGAGAGAGAGAGAGAGAGAGAATGAAGGGGCAAGGGGCAGAGGGAGAGGGAGAGGTGGGGCTTGAACCCACAACCCTGAGATCATGACCTGAGCTGAAATCAAGAGTGGGACACTTAACCAACTGAGTCACCCAGGCACTCCTCAAAATTGCATTTTTTTAAACTTTTTAAAAAGATTTTATTTATTTATTTGACAGAGAGAGATCACAAGTAGGCAGAGATCACAAGTAGGCCCCCCATTGAGCAGAGAGCCCGATGCAGGGCTCAATCCCAGGACCCTGAGATCATGACCTGAGCTGAAGGCAGAGGCTTCAATCCACTGAGCCACCCAGGCACCCTTCCAAATTGCATTTTTAACAGCTTTTAGTCTTCTTCTTGATCAATGAAAATAGATTGAGCATCCTTGATTTAAATGGTAAAAAGTTGTGACTGTCAATTTTGCATGAAGTTGAAGACTACCAGTGTCTGCAAAGAGACTTGAAAAATCAAAGTAATAACATTTCTTTATTTCATAATATAGTTTGGAATGTTTAAACTAAATGTTTCTTCTTCAGGAACATTATTCCAAATAGCTTGAGAAAGAGATCTTTTAATGAATAAGATATGTGTAGGTAGATATCTAGATTGAAGATGGTTGATTAACTGATAGTTTCACCTTCATAGTCTTGGGAAGGAAAACAATTACATTTTGCCCAGTAGTGTCAGATGGCTGATGGTAGAAATGGTTGGACTGAGAAATGATCTCCATCCTTCCCACACTCCATAAATGAGGTCAATTGGCTGTCAAGTAGGTCTCCTGTCCCTCTTCTTTATTCCCCTCCTCTCATCTAATTTTTCTCATTGCCATGTCTCTTTTAGTATGACTACCTCTGGTAATGACACTTTGGACAATGAAGTGTGCTGTCAAAATTTATTCTTTTTTTTCTTTTTAAAGATTTTATTTGTTTATTTTACGGAGAGATACAGAGAGAGAGCACGAGTAGGCAGAGCAGCAAGCAGAGTGAGAGGGAGAAACAGGCTCCCCACCAAGCAGGGAGCCTGATGTGGGGCTCGATCCCAGGATCCCGAGATCATGACCTGAGCTGAAGGCAGCCGCTTAATGACTGAGCCACCCAGGCGCCCCTTGAAATTTTTTCTTGTTTAATAGGAGTTTCTCCTATAAATCATTCAACTTCCCAACCCGATTTCACTATATGCCATAATCCATTACAATGAGAAGACTGGCACGGTGATAGATTCAATGGTTTAGTCCCTGAATTAGTGACCAAGATGTGATCAGAATTCAGTTCTCTCACTTTCTAATATGACTGCCTTTCCATGGTAATGGCCAGCCTTCAATCAAATGAACTGAATGTATTTTGTTGGAAACAGTTATTTTCAGAGAAGGGTCTTATCTTCAGCTCTGTTAGTTCAGCATGGCCATGCTTTTCATGTCATTCCCAGTACTCTTTGAGGCAAAACAGCATTGATTGTGACAATGAAGACAAGCCTAATGACTGAATTTGAAGTTGTTCCTTTTAGACCAGAGAAACCTCTTTGTTACAGGCCTAGACTTTCTGGGATCCTTTGCCCTTATAGCCATGACTTTCTGAGTCACCGAGTTCTGAGTAAAAGTTGGTTGAAAAATTTAAAGAAGAGGGTGCTGGAGGTTTGTATATTTTAAAATATAGTACTGTATATTTGATATATGCATTGATAAAAATGCATATCTCAGAAATGCATACACTGTTACTGCTTCTTATAGCATTTAATGTGTATGTTTATATTATTTATATTTATTTTTATAATATATGTATATATTATAAATAATATATAAATATAAAGTATATTTAAATAATATATAAATAACATAAAGTATATATAAAGTAATATAAATATAAAGTATAACATACTTTATGTTTATCCAAATTAGAAGTATTAAATGGCTTCAGATTTTCATTTTCATCAATTTTGTTGAATGTTTTGGTAAGAAATCCACATCCAATTGAATTAATCAAAGACGTTATTTATTTTCTCTTACAAAAATTACTTTAAAGTCTAAAAATTCTCCAGCTAATACTTGTAAACTCTTTGGGATTTAGTAAAGTGTATTTGTCAGTCTTTTCATATTTACTGTGCTTATGACTCAAAGAGAAATCAAATAAGGAACAAGCTCCAAGAATAACTTTGGGCTTTGTTTTAGTAGATAAGACATACCATTCTAATTTTGATTCTTCTGCATGGTTTATTTGTTTTTTTTTTTTCCTGTATTGTTTAGTCATTTTAAAAAATTTTTGGTAACTCAGTTTGTTCGGTTTTGAATTGTATTGTTATGGTTCTTCGTAGGCTTGAGAATAATTTTTAAATCTAAGTCTGAAATAACAGTTTTTTAAAAAATAGAATTGTTCTCAAATTTTCTTATAAATATATAATCTAGTAATTTCACATGCATAAATTTTACTTAATGAAAATAATTATTAATTTTTAGTTTAAGCTTTTTTATATTCTAGAACTTACTCTTTATGTGAAAGTCATTTGGAAATAATTATCTGTAGTGCTCATATGACTAATCTGCTTATTTTTCTTTCTTTGTTAGCTAATATACTAGAGATGTGATAAATTATCTTTAGGAATAAAATCATGTGTTTGTATATCTACCTATCTGTCTACCTATCTCCTAAAGAATGTGTAGATTCTAGATATTAATAGACCCTTAAAATTAGTTAGTTGTGAATGAGGTTTTCATTTTTCTAACTTTAATCTAAATTCCTACAGAACATTTGGAGAGAACTACAAATCTCATTTGCTCTGAAAGCACTCTATGGGCCAAAAATTTCTACTTTCTTTATCTGGCAAACTATTTGGCGGCTAGAAAACTGATTTCTCTTTAAATCTTTTCTCCTTTAAAGTAAAAGTTTTCCCAAATATTGCAGCAAATGACTATTTTCCTTTAATTATTAAAAAGGCTTATTTTGACTGACTTTAATTTTTTTCAACTAGACTCTCAAATTTATCAGGGTAAAGTTATATATAATATGCATTTTTATTTTTTTCTTTATTCTTCATCTTTAAATAGCAGAAACCTTGTACACCCTTTCTTGAAGTGGATTTAGAAACTGAGAAACAGAAATGATATAATTATTGGGGTGACTTTATGGCTCAGTCGGTTGAGGATCTGACTCTTGGGTTTTGCTTGGGTCAGGATCTCATGGGACGTGGATTTGAGCCACACGTTGGGCTCCGGGCTCAGTGGGAAGTCTGCTTGGAGAGTCTCTTTTTCTGCCCCCTTCCTTTGCTTGTGCTCTCTCTTTCTCTCAAATAAATAAATAAATATTTATAAAAATGGTGTAATTGCCTAAAAAATATTGACAGACAACCAAAGATTACAATGTTAGCCTCTGATTTATAGAGGGAAAGAGAGAGGAAACAGATGAGGAAGAATAAAACTTTAAAAAAAAAAAAGAAATATTTTAACCATGAAACAAGAATAGGGTCCTGCAAAAATGGACAAAAAGAAAAAAAGAGCAGTTGAAAATGTAAAATTTGAGAGGAAAAATGTTAATAAGGCATTGAAAGATAAATTTTAAAAAATCTCCCAGAAATTAAAGCCATATGTCAATAAGGCTAAAAACCATAGAAAAAAGAAATTTAGAGGACCTGTCCAGAAGGTCCAGTATCTGAAAAACAAGGATTCCATTGGAAATTTAAAGAAAAATAAGAAAGTAAAACAATAATTTTTTTCTTGGAATAAGTCAAGATAATTTTTTTGCAGATTGTGTTGGTTTCCTGAGTTTCTACATAAAGGTAGAAAGCAGAGTCATACCAAAGCATGCCATTTCCTAACTATGCAGACAAATGAAAGAAAAAGTAATATATGAATCTAAGGAAAAGGAAAAAAAACAGGTCTAGTGTGTATGATCAGTATAACTGTGGATTTTTCACGAATAACATTGAAAGATAAAAGGCTATAGAGAACTGACTTCCACAAAATTCTAAAGAAAAATAATTTCCAATTAGAAGTATACATTTAGCTGAGCTATCAGTGATGGGTAAATCAAGGATATTTTTGACTATTCACTTCCTCAAGTCGTGTATTTCTTTATCGAATGAGATGGGAGAATGTATGCTACTAGTCAAAGGAGAGAAACAGAAAAAATGAAGACATGAGATTTGCCAAAGCTGGAGATCCACCAACATATATGGGTAGTGAAGGGACACTCCCAAATGAGAGCTGTGCACTAGCTGTACATGGAAACTGCTCCGAAAGAATAAGATCAGAGGATCCAAGAAAATTTCCTTTTTAAGTAGATGAAATTGATAGCATACCCAATGCATCTGAACCTCTAGAGTGGAGATGTAGTAACTGAAAAAGAGTTTGAAGTTGAATTAGTAATAAAAGTGGAAGGAACTAAAATGAATAAAACAAGAAATGTGTGATAACTATAGGAAAAACTATAGAAAAAGAAAACTGACATAGATAGTTTATTATATGGATCAGCTTTCAGTAAATTTGTCATAGTAATATGTACTCTGGATATTAATCTAAACAGGTTACAATATAACTAAGGTGATGTGGGACATAGATGGAATAATTCTGAGTTAGGGGTGATAAGGAAGTGGCAGGAGAGAATTTTGAATACTGATCTTATGTAGTACGTAAGTAAATAAATGATACCTAAAAGTCACTCAAAAATCAGCAAAAAAATCACGTTACTTAGGGATGTAGTGAATTATATTAAACTAATCATCTAAAAATACCAATAAAAGCATATGAGAGACATAATGATAAATAACAACATAATCAGCTAAAGAGATAAAGAGATAAAAAGATTAACCATGAGGAGGGGAAAATGTGGGAGTGGGGGTAGGGGTCTGCTATTTTTCATAACACACTTTGTAGAACTATTTGATTTTAAATTCTTTGGAATTATAGATTTTATTAAAATTAAAACAAGAGAAAAATAAAAATACTAAAAACAAATCACTACTGAACCCAATACATTGGAAGTTATTTTTTTTAAGATTTATTTATTTATTTGAGAGAAAGAGAGAGAATGAGTGGAGGGAGGGACAGGGGGAGTGGGAAAGAGAATCTCTTAACAGACTCCCTGCTGAGTGGGGAGCCCAGTATGGGGCTCCATCTCATGACGCTGAGATCATGACCTGAGCCGAAATCAAGTCAGATGCTTAACCTCCTGAGCCACCTAGGCACCCCCATTGGAAGATGGTCTTAAAGCTCACAAAGTAAAGAGAGGAAATCAGATATGCATGGAAATCTCAGCCAGTTGAAAAATTTAACGTGGTGATTCTCTGCTTACTAAAGCACTTTGTTATACCTTATTTATTTACATTTGAATTTAGGTAACATTTTATATTCTTCCTTTAATTGTTTTCTTGTTTACTTCTAATATGTGCAGCAAGACCAACGTGTTCTTGTAAGTCCAGAAATTTTCTGGAAACAAGAATGGTATAAATAAATAATAATGATTGCCAAAAAAATAAGTAGAAGTAAAAACTAACACATATAAAACAAATGGAGGGAAATGAGATGACTAATTCTGACTAATGAAATAAGACTTGGAAAATGGGAAAATCGTTATCAGACTGAATAACATATGATCTAAAATTATCTTTTTTTTTAAATTTAAATTCAATTAGCCAACATAGAGTACATTAGTTTCAGATGTAGTGCTGAATAATTCATCATTTGTATGTAACACCCTATGCTCATCACATGCCACCTTTAATGCCCATCACCCAGTTGTCCCATCCACCTCCCCTTCCACAACCCTCGGTTTGTTTGCCAGAGTCAAGAGTCTCTCATGGTTGTCTCTCTCTCATTTCTTCCCAGTTTCCCCTCCCTTCTCCTATAATCCTCTGCACTATTTCTCATATTCCACATATGAGTAAAACCATATGATAATTGTCTTTCTCTGATTGACTTATTTCACTTAGCATAATACTCTCCAGTTCTATCCATGTCGATGTAAATGTTAGGTAGTCATCTTTCTGATGGCTGAATAAGATTCCATTGTGTATATAAACCACAACTCCTTCATCCATTCATCTATTGAAGAACATCTTGGCTCCTTCCACAGTTTGGCTATTGTAGACATTGTTGCTATGAACATTGGTATACAGGTGCTTCTTTGTTTCACTACATCTCTCTCTTTGGGGTAAATACCCAGTAGTGTTGCTGGGTCATAGGGTAGCTCTATTTTTAACCTCTTGAGGAAACTCCCTCCTGATTTCCAGAGTGACTGTACCAGCTTGATCTAAAACTATCTACCTAATGGTTTGAATGACCATTATGTGATCACCTTTCTGTTGTGAGTTGTGTCAGATACAAATAAAACATGCATTCTTTTGTATATGTAAACAGAATTTATATTGTAAACAGAATTTGTATATGAAAGAACTTCTTCCATCTAAGAATTACAAAATAACACAAGGCAGAATCCAAAATTGTAAGATAATTGAAATGGACTAGTAGGAAGAAACTTTGTGCAGTGTGTAAGGCAAGCAAACATTCCAGGGAGAACCATATTCAAGATGAGTCTTAAGGATGGGAGTGATTCCTGGTTGGGGAAGAGGCAGAAAATATGAATGAAACTCACCAAAATTGAGTTGAAGGCATGTGCTGGCAGGTCATGGAAAATGAAATGATATAGGCAGAAAAAATTAGATAGGTAGAACCAGATTGTTGGAGATTATGGATTTATATGTAGTAAGTACCAGAAATGATTGCAAATTCTGGAAATGCATGACAAACATATTTTTGAGAGGACTAGTTTGACCAATAAGTATTAAAAAAAAATCAGATGGAAGAGGCGGTGGCCATAAGATCAGTTGGAAATTGTATGAGTTGATTGAAGTCTTTGTTAAAGTGGAACTGGAGAGGTGGTTGTAATGAAACATATCTGGGAATTTGTGATATTATTTATATTTTTTATTTATGAAATTGGTGGCTTATTGAGAAAAAAGATGGTGTCAGGTGTCACTAACTAAAATGGGTAATTTTAGATGGAGATTTTGGTGACAGGCATTTTGAAGCAAAATTGTAGCTCCTTAACCAGTTAATATTAATATATTTGTAAGATTATTTCTCACTCAAAAAAAAGATTACTTTTCACTCTCCATTCCTCTGGAGTGCTAAAGATATATGATCAATCACTTTTTGAACATGTTTAGTGGAAACAATGCAATAGACAGAGTCTGGGGTGTTGCACAAGGTTATCAGTGTAAAAATGAAGATCTACAACAAGGTAAAGTTGGAGAAATGTCATAACTATCCAGAAAATCCATAACTTTTACCAAGAAAATGGTTCCTGAAATATTCAAGTAGTTATAGCGTTTTTCAAAATTCTAGCTGCCCAGATAATGACTTTAGTTTGCATGTCTATTTAGCTAAAATAGGCATGACCAATTTTTCAGTTGGTAGGTGCTTGCAAATTATCCATTGTTCAGTCTTGTTTAATCTCTATGGATTTGTCACTGCAATGATACCTACACTATACAAATAAACACATTAAAGTGACCTCTATGCATATCATTAGGTTGATACCCTTGTTTTTGTTGTCTAAAAATGTTCATACTATTAAATCCTTATGAGGAGTCAGATCCAGAGGTTAATTAAGCGAAAAGTAACTTAATCATATTCCTACAAGTGAAGTTAGTGGCAGACATGTGGCTAAACTTTTACTCACTATGTTAAATATTTATATGGCAGCCAATAAGCCTAAACATTGTTCATATTGTGCTACCAATATAGGGGGAAGCAGGAGGCAGAATGAAGGTGATATGGGCTATAGGAAGGATGAGAAGCCAGTGAGGGATAGGCACCTCTCCACCTGGCAACTGGGTATTTTGTAAACTGCAAGGAGAGGGAAATTTTTAAAACTATTTGGCTGGGAGGTATAAAATTTTAACTTACAAATATTGTGTTTCCTTTTATTTGGACAGTTTATCTAAATTTGGTTTATTTAGTATAGCCCTAGACTATTTCCTCTCCTTTAACTAGATGAAATAATTACAGCTTTTTTTCCCCTGAACAATAACAAATCAAGCAGACCTGAAATACTTGTGTTTTTCTATTTATTTCTTTTATGCATTTCTGAAAAGTATGAAACCAACTGCTGCTCTCCTCTGGCGTTAGCAAATATTCATAATTTTATCAAAAGAATTACTGAAGTTCAACTTATTTCCATTTCACAGTTGAACTTGAAGAAGAAATATGCCCAAAGACAATGTTGCTGTTATGTGGTGATTGTGGAAATTTGTAATACTCTCACTGTTGCAGATGATGGGATGGAGCTTGCCTCATCTTGAGTGCGTATAGAATAGGCCTTAGTTAAGCACCACTTCTCTCTACATATACACTGAGGTCATCTCCAACTCAACTTAACCTAAAACTGCGCTCACCCTGCCCTTCCAACGTGCTTTTCTCAGATGCTTTATTTCTATTTCTGTTAATTTTGCCTCTGTACTCCCAGATACTGAAACTTAAAATCAGTATCTTACTGAAATCTGTAACCTTTTGTGCTTAGGTTATTTAGTTGTTATTCTTCCAGTAGGAAACACTACCCCCCAATTCTTCTTAATCCAGTCTTTCATATACATCTTTGACAGATTGATCTTCCTAAAACATGTCATTATCAGATCTTTATAGCATCCACCTCTCTGCCTCACACCGGCATTAAAGACCTCACCATATGCTCCCAACTGCACCTCTATGACAGCCGTCTAGAGGATTCTTTCTTTCTAGGGAACTTAGACTACACTTCTTTCCTAAACACACTTAGATTTTCAGATTTTAGTGACTGCTTATACCATCTCCATCTCCTTGGGTAGCCTCCAAAAACATCAACTAAAATCTTGGGTTTTCCAAGTAGAAACAGCAACTGTCGCATGAAGCCTTCTGTGGTCAGCCTCAAATGACTTCCAATCCTTCGAACTCATACCATGGATTAAATAGCTACAGAGTCTACATGAAAGATATATGCATCCCTGTATTGTCTATATCATTGTGCTGATAGAAACGTCCTCAAGCTACAAATAAAGCATATAGTTGATCCTCAATAATGTTAATTTCCTTCTGCCTGAACACCTGTGTTGTTCATATCTAATACCTCCATATTCCCTATACTGCTCATAGTAAGTGCTCGGTAAATATTTGCCAAATAAGGACTTAGATGAAATTACTATTTGGAACCTATTTAGTTTGATATGAACCTATTCTAGGAACTGAAATCTTCCCCTGAACTTTATGCAATATTTCTATATGAACCTCAGAAAACCCTCTGTTCACAACACATGAGCATAACCCCTTGCCTAGAATGTTATTTTGAGCATGAAGACTGTGGAGATTTCACAAAATCCAAGAGGGCTTTCTGAAGAGCATTCTGTGAAGCCCCTGCAAAAGTTGTCCTAGCAAAATTTCCCATACCAATTAAATATGCCAAAGATGGCTTATGTGGAGATTAACCTCTGGGTTTAAGAGTAAGTTGACTTCCTCCTTTATTTAAAATAAGTTACTTCTCACTGGATTGGAAAGCCAAATAAGGTCAAAAAATTGAATTCCCTAGAGGCGTGTGTAAAGAAAGGTATGTGACAGCAGCTTCTATTCTCCAAAGGCTTACATTTAATCCAATGATAGACAGTCACTTGTAAAAAATGTAAAATAAGTACTTGGAAGAGAAATAAAGGGCAGGGATAAATTCGCAAGCATGGAGAATACATAATGATGAGTCTATGACAGATGTTTATCTTATTTAATATTTACATTTCATTAATGGTTGTATTTAAATATTCTGTTTTAAAAATATTTTTTATCAGCACGTACTCAGTGCTGAGGGAAAGAAGGTGTTTTCTAGCAATTATTCTGTTAGTTATTAATCAGTTTGAAGCTTTTTATTATGTTCTGTGCCTGTTGAAAATGATTCCTCTAGAGAAAGCCTGATTCTGCAGACACGGTTCAGGAAAGCAAAGTCTTTGGGGTTGCTGTGCCAAGTCCTTTAGTTATGTGTTTGGACCCTAAGACCAAACTCTCTGAGTCCAGAGTCTTGTTTAGAGTTCGTAAGAACCTATACTACTCCAGTGTTACTTCAACAGTACATCGGGGTAGAGATTCAGAGAGGAATACCAAAAAAGGGTCTAGGTTTAAAGTCCTCTGTTTCTGCTTCCTTGAGTCTGTTGACAATAATCTTACTTATTATGTAGTAGAATCTGGCAGACTTAATAAGCTTTCTTTTTAAAAATTTTTTCTTTCTTGGATTTCTGTTAACCGCATGCCTCTAAATCTTAATCTTAGAAAGAAACTGGTCCTCCTTAGTGCTCTTATTTCTTCTTTTATCAGTGAAGTTTCTTCTAATTATTCCTCTCCTTTGGGACATCTCACACACTGTTGACTCCTCAAGGTATGCCTTGTGAAGCCACACAACTGGTAAATGGTGGAACAGAGGTTTGAACCCAGGTCTGCAGACATTAAAGCCTAAACTCTTAGTCACTTGTCTATTTAAAACTAACTCTGCAGCTTAAGTATCATCACCATTCTTTTTTTTTTTTTAAAGATTTTATTTATTTATTTGACATAGAGAGACACAGCGAGAGAGAGAACACAAGCAGAGGGAGTGGGAGAGGGAGAAGCAGGCTTCCTGCTGAGCAGGGAGCCCGATGCGGGGCTTGATCCCAGAACTCCGGAATCATGACCTGAGCTGAAGGCAGCCACTTAATGACTGAGCCACTCAGGTGCCCTACTATCCTTGCTGATCCTTATAGAGTGCCTACTGTGTGTTAGGCCCTGGGTTTAGATCCTTCATGTCTGTTATGCCTAACTTCAACATAGTGTTACTCCATTTCACAGATGAAATTTCATGCTGTGGGAATGGTCCAAATAAGAACATAAGGACTAGCCATTTGCATTTTTGCATATGGAGTGTTATCTTTACTCTCTCTTTAGTTTTGTAAGCTCTCAAGGTAGACGCAATTCTGGGGCATGTTTATGTGCTGATGTCTTCATTTATAAGTTCCTTTAAAGTAGAACACACACACACACACAGACACACACAATGAGAGAGAGACAGACCAAGAAACAGACTCTTAACTATAGAGCATAAACTGATGGTTACCAGTGGGGAGGTGGAGGAGGGGATGGAGGAAATAGGCTATGGGGATTAAAGAGTACACTTATCATGAAAAAAAATCATTTCACCATTTGTTAAAATTGTAGGAGTGAAATAAACCAACTGATTTTAGTAAGTTTACTATTTTGTAAATTAAATATATATGTAACATGTATAAGTCACAAAATAAAATTTATTAACATATTAAAAAATAAAAATATTGTTTGACTAAAAAATAAAGTAGGACACACATACTCAAATGTCTATATTACTACAACAGGTAACGTTATTGAGTAAATCAGACTTTAAGATGGTAAGTACTAGGGATCTCTGGGTGGCAGGTTGGTTAAAGTGTCTGACTATTGATTTTCACTCAGGTCACGATAACCGGGTCGTGAGCCCACATGAGGCTTGGTGCTGGGTGTGGAGCCTGCTTGAAATTCTCTCTCCCTCTTCCTCTGCCCCTCTCCTTCCCTCTCTCAAAAAAAGAGAGAGAGAGAGAGAGAGATGGTAAATACTGGTGAGGTTTGTGGAAACTTGAGAGTTTGTGCTCCACATCATGTCATTCAGGTTTAGTTTATAATGACATTGTGCAGGTAAGTGCATACATTCACACACACACACACACCCACAGGTCATCCACTTAAAGCTTTTTATTTATTTTTTATTTTAAAGACTGTTTTATTTATTCATTTTTGCTGTAGGTTCTATGCCCACGTGGAGCTTGAACTCACCAATCTGAGACAAGAGTCACTTGCTCTTCCAACTGTGCTAGCCAGGCATCCAGATCTGTGGCCCCTTAAACTCTCACTTCTCCCTTAAGCAAAAGTTACTAGGCTAGATTAAGAAATGTATAATTCCATTTTGGAGACGAACATGAAGTCATTGGTTTGCATGTATTCGTATTTACACCCTGAAGACTAGTCTGATGAATGGGCGATGATCACTTTGAAGGAGTCACTGCTTTGGTTGAATTGTTTCACTTAGGCGGTCATGATACACACTCACTGGTGGACTTTCTCAAAGAAGAAAAACAGATGATGAGTTGCTTTCTTCTTTGATCAGAAGATTATAATTCCTAGCTTGAGAGCACCACAGTTCCTTCTCCATGGGAGGACTCCCCAGGGATGGAGAGTGGCACCTGACGATGCGTCGAGGGTCCGCAGGCCAGGCGATGGTCCCCGGCCCTCACTGTAGAGAGCTGTAGGCAACTCCGTTCCACTTGGTTTTTCAGTGCTGGCAGATGGGACTTCATTGTTTCAAAGTTTCAGTTTGGAAAATTTAGACATTAAGGGTTAATCTACATTTTAAAATAGCTGTCTTTGGAGGAAATTATGCTATAAATGAGAAACCTGTGTGGAGTTCTGGGTTCTTTATGTTAGCTTTGGCAGGGCCAGGAGCCTGTTTTGATGATAAAGCCAGCATTTGAAACCTGTATTTTATATTGCAGGAAAACTAAGCAAATTTCAAATACTCCACATTTGCCTTTTGACACCCCATAACCAATAGATGAACTTTAATTTCTGGGAGGCCTCCCAGTGATTAATGCCTTCCATTTGTGACGTGAGAAGAATGCGCCGTATGTTAGTTGGTCTTCTGTCCGTTTCTAAAGAGCACCCGTGCCAGGATTTTGATGTGCACTCGCATTCTGGCACCAGGCTTTACACTTCTCACCCAGCTCAGAGCCAGCTCACAGATCCTGTTCGGCACAGCGACTCCAGACACGCAGCCTGAATTTGAAGGCAGCCTCCTAAAATGTGGCAGGCACTGTCTCCCTCTTCCTATTCGGAGCCCATTGCGTGGGTCTAGGACCACTGCCTGCAAGGCGGCCTCGAGAGGGTTGCATGTGTTAGCTTCTCACTGAAGCAGTGTCCACGAAGGTCAAGGGTGGCACCCTGGGGCTGTTTCACAGCATTTTCTGTTGCCTAGACGTACTATTAAGAGGAAATGGTTATGTTTCTTTTTTCATATTTCCAAGAGAGCTCACGTCATCTACTCTCTTGAAGGGGACAATATCTGAGTAAATACCTTTGGGCCTTCCTTGGTTTCAGTGCCGTCCACGGGAGAGGAGTAACATTCACTAAGCCATGTGTGGTAGATGTTAATGCTGTCCACTGATATTTTTGGTTCTCTCACCTTGAAGGCACAGAGTAGGTTGCATTTCCTGCCTCTCGCTGTAAACTGATCAGGTCAGTAAAAATTGAGCAGAAGTGCCATGTGTTTTACTTTGCACAGTAAATGTTAAAAGCCAGGCATTGATTCACTACTGTCCTCTGATAGCTGCTGCAGTGATTGAAGAAGCACAGAACCAGAAAAGGCATCCATTAGCTTGGGTCCCTGAGTGACTGATGAGTAGAAAAGCCCTGTTCACTAGTGTTAGACTTGCAGCACGAACAAGGAGAATCTCTGGGTATGTTAACCACTGAGATTGGGTGATTTCGGGTTCCTGCAACACAGCGTAGTTTATGCTGACCGATGAACCTTCTTAAATAGAGATTAGACCCAGTGTCCTGAAGCTCAAACAGTGCCAAGCCAGGTCTATGTCTTTCTGGTCTCATTTTCTCTTCTAGATCTCTGCAAAACAGATGGGTTCCCTTCATGTGGAAAAGAGAGTCTGCTTTAGCATTTCATTATCTTCCAACTCCCCCTGCCTTGCCTCCATAACAGACAAGGAATAACAAAGTCTAAATCAAGAAAGGAGATAAGGAGACACTGCTATATTCCCAACTATAGTTTCACCATTGGTAATTTTGCTAGATTTTGGTCCCACTTGGTTCTTGTCTCTTTCTTCTCACATTGGTTAGGAACCCAGAAGGAGAAACAATGATGGCTGTTTTCCCAAACTTCTAATACTTACAGACCTTAAGCACACGACTCGATCAAGTTTATAGGTAACAGAGGTAAGCATGCTATTTTTGTTGTTTCTTAAAAGTCTTGAAATGGTAGCAGACTAATAGTATACAGATGTCATAGAGAAGATTGTAACATGGGCCCTAAGTTTCTGAGCCCCTGGTATACAGGCCCTGAATCCCCTTCCCTTCAATGTATAAATGAAAATATCATCAATGCATAAAAGAACTATCACTCCAGTGGTTAGTTTACATTACATGGCAAAAGTTGAAGAGATTTCGCCAATGTAATTAAGGTCCCTAATCAGTCGAGTTTGAGTTAATCAAAAGGGGATTATTCTGGCTAAGCCTTACATAATCAGATGAGAGTTTTAAAGAGAGTTTATAGATGACAAATAGAAGCCAATCATTTTCCTCCTGGCCTTGAGGGAGCAGATAGCCATACTGTGAGTTGCCAATGAAGGAGGCCCCGTGGCCAGGACTTGAGAGTTTGGTTTCTAGTTGTTTCAAGATAATTCCTGGCTGACATCTAACAAGAAAATAGGGACGTCAGTCGGAACCAAATTCTGCCAACAACCTGAGGTAGCCTAGAAGCAGAACTTTTCTTGATTGATTCTCCAGATGAGAATACAGCAGGCCAGAATTTTGTCTTAAGCCTTGTGAAACCATGAGTAAGAGATGCAGTTAAAATGTGCCAGGCTTTTGACCCAAAGAAACTGTTAGATAAAAAATTTATTGAAGGTTTCGTCTACTAACTATGTGGCAATTTGTTATGCAGCAACAGAAAACGAATAAAAAAGGAATCTTACCTGTGTTTTCCTGACACTTCTGGCTTTTATTTTAATAACAAATCATCTAGGAGTGTCCAGCTGTCACCTTAGCTTCCTGAATTCAATTTTAACTCCCATTTAGAGTGATGAGCCTGGAAGAAGTTTTCACAGTGGTTAAATGTAGCTCTTGATATCTTCAGTGTGTCCCTAATCAAACCACTGCAGGCAGCCATGAGAGAGCTTCATGATCTCTACTCACTTTTTTTTTAATATATATTTTTTTAATTTTTAAAATTTTTAAATTTAAATTTTATTTTTTCAATATTCCAAGATTCATTGATTATGCACCACACCCAGTGCTCCATGCAATATGTGCCCTCCTTAATACCCACCACCAGGCTCACCCAAGCCCCCACATTCCTCCCCTCCAAAACCCTCAGTTTGTTTCTCAGAGTCCACAGTCTCTCATGCTTTGTCTACTCACTTTTGTATGCACAAGCTTCTCTCCACTGGGAGTGCCCTGTCCTCTGATTGGAGTTATTCACTAATAGTCACAAGAACCTGGGATAGCACTGAGGTAATTTTGGGATACCAGGGAGTCTGTGGTGTATCTCTGAAACCAAATGATGAGACCCCTTTGATCACATTCTAGAAAGGAACTGTGCTGATACAGAAACATCCATTTGACTTATTGGAAAGCACTTGGTCTTTTAAGGTGAATTTTGATATTAGAATATATGCTTTCATAATGTATAGCATAACCAGAAAGAAATGAGCCTCACTGCAAAGAGGAGACTTTTGTTTGTTTGTTTGCCTGATTTTGGCACCATATTTTCAAAGTTGGTAACCAGAAAGGAAACAACCAGTTTCATAAAAGCATAATTTGAGGTAAATAACTTTACATTTGTTAGTCATTCGACTTGTTACATTTTATTTTACTTTTATTTTATTTATTTTTTTAAAGGTTTTTATTTATTTGACCCAGAGATAGAAAGTACAAGTAGGCAGAGCAGCAGGCAGAGGGATAGGGAGAAGCAGGCTCTCCGCTGAGCAGGGAGCCTGATGTGGGGCTCGATCCCAGGACCCTGGGATTAGGATCTTAGCCGAAGGCAGCCGCTTAATGACTGAGCCACCCAGGTGCCCCATTATTACATTTTATGTACATTAAAAGACAGAATCAAACAAAAAGGTAATAAATGGTTAACAAAGATTTTTAGACGTAAATGAGTTCAAGAGTATTTAAAGCTGTGGCTTCCTCTAAAGAGTTTGTGAAGGTTCTTGATGAAAATACTGATGACATAGGGTCAATGAATAGGGCTTATGTGTAAAATTGTTTGAGGAATGCTGAATTATCATTCTCCCACTGATTGATTAGATAAATCTGAATAAAAAAATATTATGTGATTGCTTATCTACATTGTTTCACCAGTGCTGCAGGTCATCAATTCTTGGATGGAAGCCCCAGCCAAGGCTAGGAAATGGACAATATGGGCTTTCTTCATGCCCTGTAGTCATTCTAAGATTTCCTAGTAGCCTATATTTTTGGATTGTTTATCCTGCCCTTATCATTGTCCAAAGAAGATGCATCAGTCTAGGGGGAAAACAGAAACTTGATATTTTGAAAGTAGTCGTTTTTAATGCATCACACTCTGGGTGGTGATTGATGGTGCTAGCTAGTTTAGAAGTTTGCTGATTGATTTTCTGTAGTTCGTGCTATTGGCCTCCTGTGTTAATAGTAAAAAAGCTCTCAAAGAAGATGATTTTCAGGGACTTGGGGGATTTGTGAAGGAAACTGAGATCACTAGGGCACTATGAAAAACTGCAAGATTGGCTGTCTTCTCCTTTTGATCATATTCCCTTCCTGATCTTATGAAGACCCTCTTCCTGATTCCCAGGAATATTATGTTTCCCATTTACTATTTAAAAATGTATTTTTTTTTCTACTTAAAGTTGCCAGTTTAGCATGTTGGTTTATCTCAGTTAGAAGGAAACAAATCTGATTAAAGTACTTAAGTAAGACCCACGTTGTGAAGATTTCATGAACTTACTCCTTCAAGGTACAGTTAAAGTTTAAAAGATGGTATTCATTTATCCAAACAAATCCCTGTTTGAGTGGTAGGGCAGAGACTTTTGAGCATAGGGATCTGTGTGTACTTCTTTTCTAACCACATTTGCCATTGTTGCATATCTTTTCCCCATCAAGAACAAGGGTCTGTCACTGAATACTTTAATTCTGAAAGGCTGCCAACCATCTCAGTAGATGGAAAACACTTTCTGCCAAAGACATCTAGTTCTCATTGGATTTTGAACCACTCTCTCACCTACCTGAGTTCTAAGCCAAATGAGAGAATCACAAAAGATCAGGTAGAGAGAAATAAAAGTATCAGCTTCAATAGTAATGGCACTGATGGAAAACAAGAATTAGGCATATGACTAATATGTGCACCAGAATTAGGCAGATCTATCCGCCCCATCAGAGACAGCCTGGAAAACCTCAATCTTACCCACAAGAATATTTTCTTTATCACTTAGCTTCCTACAAGTGGAGAATCAATCGAACCATATGCCCTCCAAGTGGGCTGATCCCAGAGAGAGGAGGAGAGGGAAAGGGTTGAGCTAATTAATAACATGGTTCCTTCTCCCAAATTTAACACTTTCTATAATTCCACTCCCATAACTGGCTATATAAATTGTGGGGCCCAATGCAAAATGAAAATGCAGAAGCTGTTGTTCAAAAATTTTTATGAACTTTAAGATGGTAAGAGTAGAGCATTGAATCAAATATGAGCCCTTCTAAGTGTGGATCCCTGTGCAAGTATACAGTCTACAAATTCATAAAGCAACTCCTGTTTATCTGGGATACAGAATAAGGAAGTTAAAGGAATACAAGAGTGTCTTGTATTAATTCATGTATAAATCAAAGTTAAAGGAGGTTTCCTCAAACAATGACATTTCCAAGTCTCTTGTTCTCTAATCCCCTAGGTTTAACTAGAGAGTCCATGTCCACTGGGGAGTGGTTATACCTGTCAGAGAAGGAGAACAGCCATCTCATCAAAGACTTCTTGCTCTTAGAGCCAAGAACCTACCCTACTAGTACCAACCACTGTTGCTTTTTTGATCCTTTTGGCATATGGTAAAGAATTTACTTAAGGACGCTATAAAATAGGTCAGAATCATACAGTCATTATCGTACTCCATTATTCCATACTGCTAAGAGATAATGGACCTGTTAGACTAGAGGAAAAAAATGGTCATTTTAAAATTGCTCACTGAGAGGCCTCTAGGAGGGAGAGAAAGTGATACTCTTCTGCTAAATAAAATGTGAACTCAATCATTTACTTTAAATATTAAATAATATGTTTCCTGATTACAAATAGAATTCGTTTATGGGTTCTAATAACGAAAAAGCCTTTGTAATCAATTTATGCTTATTCGTTTTAGTGTTATCTTCTTTCTGACAATGTATTGTCATTTGTATTTCAGGCATTTCATCCTTGCCCCTTATCTGTGTTCTTGCTCTGGGGAAGAATATCAAGATTGCTTCACTTCACCTTCATTGCACCCTCCTGCATCTTTTGGGGCAGGGCTGAGTCTCAAGCCTGGGCCATGACGAAGGAGTCATGGTCGCAGTGATTCCTTGTTCTGACGTGCTGTCCTAGAGGCAGGAGAGATGTGTTCAGCTGGGAGAGTGAATCAATTCATGATGAATTCAGAAGCCTCTGCCCTTGACGCTCTTCTGCATTATCCAGGGCAGTCTTTTGGAGTAGCTAATGGTGATGTGGTGAAGAGGTGAACAGAGGTAACTCCTGTCCTCTGAGCCCTTAGAACATCTTTTGTATAAAAAAGAAAATGTAGCTGATAATGTTTTTATCATACTCAAAAATAATTCTTTTTCTCTAAGAAAGAAAAAAATCAATGAAAGGAAAATGCTACTCCTCAACAACTATTAAGGCCTTTGTGCTCTTCTATATTCAAATCAGTTGATAGTATCAGTTTTACTGATAAAATCTTACTGACTTTATAGCCGTAGGAATGACTCTTTTTTCTGAAACAAGTCCATATGATTTGAAGCAAATTTAATGCATGACCATGGAACAAACACTGTAGTCCCAAATTTTCACTTAAAGAATTTCCCTTAAAAAAGTTTAGGATTCCAAAGCTTTCTAACTTTGCACTTCCTTCTTCATGTTTTCTCATGTTCTATAGAAAGATACAACCAAAATTCCCCAAAAATATAAATGTGGAAAAATATCTAGAAAGAATTCATGAAAATATTGGCTACTAATTTATGGTATTATACTATTAAAACAAACTCATCACTGAACTGTATTTAAATTAAAATTGTCTTTATGCAAGGATATGAAGATTTTCATTCTTCATTGATCTTCTTTCTCAGTATCTGAGAGTATCTTTCATATCTAGCTGGTCATCAGGCCAAATTTTCTGGCGTTGCCCCTCTGTGTTTTCATCTCCCTACAGTCAACAGATCAGCTAGGGCCTCATAACCTCATTTTGAAGTGCTTCAGCCCGGTAATCAACTTTCAATTTAGACTGGTGACATACCATCTTCTTTTTAGGAGGCTCTGGGGTCCCTGGCCCCAACATTGCACCAAACTACCCTTTCCTTTGGTAGTGATATATCATAGAAGTTCTTCTCCAAACCTTGCTGTTCAGCAGCCCCTTTCCTGAAGCCCCTCTGTCATCAGCATGTCAGTCATTTTCGTTTGGGCTACATGGCCATAGATAGGTTATAAGAAACAAGACGTAAGAAAGGTATAAAGAACTTAATATTGTTTCTAACTGCCATATGAGATGTAACCTGAAAGATAGACTTGACTTTATTCCTTTGTTTTTATTTCAAAGGATGGGATTCACCATTTCTACCTAGATTTCCATATTCTACCTTAGTGGAGGTTTGTGGGTTTTTTTTTTTTTTTTGATTTTTTACTTTTTAAAGATTTCATTTATTTGACACAGAGAGATCACAAGTAGGCAGAGAGGCGGGCAGAGAGAGAGGGGGAAGCAGGCTCCCTGCTGAGCAGAGAGCCTGATGTGGGGCTTGATCCCAGGACCCTTAGATCATGACCTGAGTCGAAGGCAGAGGCTTTAACCCACTGAGCCACCTAGGTGCCCCTACCTTAGTAAAGGTTAATTTATAGTTAACCTTATATCCTAGCTTGATGAAGTAATTTAGGCAGAATTATAGGCATCTGCATGGCTTTATGGAGCCGTTTGTATCTCTGAGAATATCCAAACTAAGCGAGGCCTAGATCCTTGTCACACATAAATCCTCTCAGAATTTTCACACCTCTTACTTATTATTTTACTCTTATCTCCCTAATACTTCTCCCTAATGTTCCTAACTCTTCCTCTGAACCAGTGGAAGAGAGAGGAGAGAAAGAGATGGTACTGAAGAAGGCATAAATGTTAGGGAGTTGTTCCAGTCATACTCCAGCCAAAGCAGTTGTGTTCTCAGTTCTTGTTTTTCATTTCATTTTCTGTTTTACATATATGCTTTGAATAATGGGATTTGGATCCTGCCATTCTTCAAGCAATCATCCCAAATCTTTTCATTCTTCTATGTAAATATTTCTTGGAAAAAGTTATTTATTCTATCCTACTGAAGTTGCCCCTCAAATTTTTGTCATCCATAATTTCTAATTAACTTTTGTTTTTGTCTTTTATAACCACCTTTGACACCAGTGACCATTCTCTCCTCAATCGAGACTCTCTTTCGCCATTTCTAGGATATAACCATATGTCTCTGACAATTTTTGCTCCACTTTTTTTCTTGATTTTACTCTGCCCACACAAGACACCTGTCTTAGGTCATGTTCCCTGGAATCAAAGTCTGAGATGGAAGTTGCTCAGTCAACTTTAGTTTTGTTTTTTTCCTGACATGGCTCCCTTTGAGTGATATGCTCTCACATTCTATGTAGAAGTGTCTGTCTGCCACACACACATAGCACCAGTGTCTTGTCCCAACTGCAGACCTTCATTTCTTATTTCAGTGCAGCCTGGATGTCCTGCAAAGTTCACATTTTCAAAACTAAAATTATTACTCATTATTTTATTTCTCCAAACTGACTTTGCTGTATTTGTAAATGATATTGTTACTCTTCATTATGAAGAGTAAGATATGAAACTATCATGCTCTCTTCGTCTATCATGAAACCGTCATGCTTTCTTCTCTATCCCCCACTTTTAATTCCTTGAAAATCACCAATAGTTCTATTGCCTTAACACTTATAGTCTTTGTTCAGAACATTTTCTTTATCTTCACTGATTTTCTACCCATTTGCACATTTTCACATGGAAGAATTGATGAAGAAACGAGGGACCAAGTGATGCTGAGCTTTGTTTCTCTGGTCTGTTGTGTTCACCTATGCGTCCCTTTTCTTAATCTTTGAACGTGCCCTTGTCGTGTTGATTTCTCTAAGTGGAGCTTCCTCAACGTTTTAATTCAGGCAGTTCTTTGCACCTTGTAGGTAATCAAAGTTGGCTTTGTAAATATATTTAAGAGGGACAAAAGCACATTAACAATTTGAGGAAAATATGTAGGACTCTTATCCCCTAATCTATTACTTTGAAGAAATAAAACATGACCCATGGAATATTAGTAAAGGAAATATTTGGGGGCAAGTTCTGTGGCCTGTCTTAATTCATTATGACTGCTCACAAGGCTGTGCCTTATATATGCTGTATTCCCACCAGGCAGATTGTCACATTCTGACTGGCTGCAGACGTCCAGAGATCTATAAGTGTAGCAATAATGATGACTGCAATTTCTTCTTAAAATGAAGACAGACCTATATTCTTGGATGAGTCTAATATTGCATATTAACTTAGAGTCACAGAGTGTTTTTATATATTTAAAGCTAAGAATATTCTGTTAGGTTGCTTCTCCCCAAGGTCCCTGCTCACTCTGCCTGTACAGGGAGCAGATTTGGTCAATTCAGTGGAATACTTATACATTTCACAGGTGAACAGGAGATTTAGGATTTACAAATGAATGTTTGATTAGTTCCAAAGTTGACAAAGCACAACTTCAGAGGGGAATGGCAGGAGATAAATTTAGTAATGACTCTCAAATAGCCAAGAGGTACATGAAATCAACATCACTAATCCTGAGGTAAATGCAAATCAAAACCACAATGGTTATGACTTCATACCTGTTAGAATGACCATCATCAAGAGGATAAGAGATAACAAATGTTGGCAAGGATGTGGAGAAAAGGGAACTTTTGTACACCCTTGGTAGGAATGTAATCAGTTCAGCCACTATGGAAAACAGTATGGAAGTTCCTCAGAAAATTAAAACTAGAACTGTCATAGGACCTGGCAATCCCACTCCTGGGTAATATCCAAAAGAAATGAAAGGAGGATATCAAAAGGGTATCTGCACCCCCTTGTTTGTTGCAGGATTATTCACAACAGCCAAGTTATGGACACAGGCTGTCTGTTAATGGATGAATGAATAGAGAAGATGTGAAATATATATACATGTAATAATATATAATAATAGGTAATATATATTCACTCATAAGAAAGAAGGAAATCCTGCAATTTGAGACAATGTAGATGGAACTTGAAGGTATTATGTTAACTGAGATAAGGGAGACAGAGGAAGACAAATGCTGTGTGATACTACTTACATGGAATCTATGTAATCTATGTGGATTACATATTACATACATATTCCACATCTATGTGGAATCTATGTAATCTTAGTGGAATCTAGAAAAGCTGAACTTTCAGAAAGCAGAGTATAATGATGGTTACCAGGGACTGCAGGTGGGGGGATTAGGAAGATGTTAGTCAAAAGTTACAAACTTGAAGTTAGAAGATGACTAAGTTTGAGAGACTTAATCTATAGCATTGTGATTATCATCAACAATATGGTGTATACTATATACTTCAAAGTTGCTAATGGACTGTATTTTAAATGTTCTCAGCACAAAAAGATAATTATGTGATGTAATGGAGATTTTAGCTAATAAATAAATATATCAAATCAGCACATTTTACACCTTAAACTTATACAATGTTATATGTCAATTATTTCTCTTTAAAAATTACTCTTTCTTTACTTAAGTAGTAGTTATTTATTTTTTTCTGCTGTGTCTTAGCATCAGCCATACTGTGACTGTAAGTAAATGAGACTCTATATTTCTTCAGGTATTTTTAGAGTTTTATTAATCTTTTCTTTTATTAAAGGATATTGATTTAATAAAAAATATTCATATGAAAGGCTCTCTGATCAAAATTAAAAACACATGATTTGAGAATTTCGCTTCCAGTAATAGCTGGTTGACCCAAACCAGTTCTCTCTCTCTCATAAAAACTGAAGAACCTGGTCAAAGTTTTAAAAAGACATCTTCTTGAAAGTAGCAAAGGGCTTGTGAGATAATAAGGAATAGTCAGACCAAGATTTTGGACAACTCAGGTAAGCTGCTCAAAATTGCTTTTGCAACAGGTCCACAAAGACATGAGATTGTGGAACTCTCAGACTCAGACAAGAAAATAGTCTAATTATGGTTTTAAAAAAATAAGAGGCAAGATTGAATAATTTGGCAGGAAACTAGAAACTATAAAAATAATATAGGAGATACCGGTATATACCTAAAATGGCCAAAATCTAAAGCACTAACAACACTAACTGCTGGTGAGGATGTGCAGCAACAGGAGGAACTTCATTCATTGCTGGTAGAAATACAAATGGTATAGCCACTTTGGAAGACAGTTTGGCAGATTCTTTCAAGACTAACCATATTCTTAATCATAATTGCCAAAATGTGGAAGTAACCAAGATGCCTTTCAGTAGGTAAATGGATAACCAACTCTGGGACCCATAGATAAGGTCACATTATTCAGCACTGAAAAGATATGAGCTATCAAGTCATGAGAAGACATGGAGAGACCTTAGATGTTTAGTAATAAGTGAAAGAAATCAACCTAACGAGACTATTAAGTATATGATTCCAACTATATGACATTCTGCAAAAGGTGAAACTATGGAGACACTGGAAAGATCAGTCAGTAGTTGCCATGACTTGCGGGCAAGGGGAAGGATCAATAAGAGCACAGAGGATTTTCAGTGCAGTGAAAATGCTTTGTACGATATCACAATGAAAGATCTTGTCATTATACATTTGTTCAAACCTTTAAAGGTGCAACACCAAAAGTGAACCCTAATGTGTACTACTATGTACTTTGAACAATTATGTGTCTGTCAGTGGAGGTCCATCACTTGAAACAAATATATCACTCTAGTGGGGAATGTTGATAATGGAGAAAGCTATGCAAATATGGGGGTAGAGGGCATGTTGAAAATCTCTCCACATTCACTTCAATTTTAATTTGACTCTAAAAATGCTCTAAAAAATCTTCTTAAGAGGGCCTGGGTGGCTCAGTTGGTTAACTGAGCAACTGAGCGACTGCCTTCGGCTCAGGTCATGATCCTGGAGTCCCCGGGTCAAGTCCCACATTGGGCTCTCTGCTTGCCGGGGAGTCTGCTTCTCCCTCTGACCTCTCCCCTCTCATGCTCTCTTTCTTTCTTTCTCTCTCAAATAAATAACTAAAATCTTAAAAATAAATAAATAAAAAATCTTCTTAAAAATACATATGCAATTTAAAAAGAAAACAAATAAAAATGATATAGCCTAAAACTATGATAAAATAATTTAAGAATTAAGCTTATGGATTTAAGAGAAAATGAAGAGGTATTAATTCACTAGAAATACATCAGAAGAAACTTCAGAAAGAAATATAAATAATATAAAGGTGAAAAGTACAGATGGGGATAAACAGTTTAGAAGATTCAGAGAGAATAATATTTATTTCATTGGAATCTCAGAATGGAAGAAAGGAGAGACTAGAATAGATGATATTTGATAAGGAGTATCTGAAAATAGTGTAGCATAGATGAAAGATACCGATCTTCATATTTTAAAAGCCCAGTGTGAGTCACAAGTGGGAAAAAAATTTTTGTCTTCTTTTATACACATAGTGACACCCCAGAAAATCAGAGACAAATTTTAAAGCAGTTAGAGGAGATTACCTTTAAATACAGTGGTTACAAGGAGAGTTTACTTCTCTAGTGCAACATTGGAAACCAGAGAACAAAAGAGTTATCTTTACAATGTATTAGAAAAAATAGTTTCAAAACTAGATTTTTATACACAATGGTACAAACATCCTTGAAAATGAATACAAAATGACATTTTCAAATGAACAACAGTACAACAAAAGAATTATTATCAGGATGTACTGAGGAAAATTCTAAAGAATATATTTTAAGTAGAAGGAACATAATTCCAGATGAGAAGTCAGAAATGGGAGAAAAAAGATGCTAAATGTGAAGATAAACCTAATGCCTGGTTAAAACAACAACAACAACAACAATTTTTATGGGCTTTAGTATATTTTTGGTTTAATATCATTAGTAACAGCAACAGCTTATAAATTTTGAATTGACTAAATGGATTTAAGATGTTCCAAAGTCCATATGTCGTCCTGGAGAAAAGGAAATGTATTGCAAAATACTAAATTTTGTTAAAAGTACATGTTTAAATTTAGAGTCTAAACTATTCTGCAGATGCTATTGCTGCCCTGAGCCATAATCCATTTGTCCACTTAAAGATATCTGTTGGTGTAGTAGACTGTCCAGCATGCATGCTGACAACTTAATCTCATAAGGTCCTAAACTCTTCTTCCCTTCCTGAAGGAATTCTATAGCTCTCTGAAACTTATTTCACCACAGTAGCCACAGTCTACCTTGCACAGAAAAGCTAACTATTCCGAGGACATCTCACAACCAAGGGGGATAGAATTTGGTGAAAAAAGTGCCCCAACAACTCAGTTCTCTAGCAGGATGATCCCATGGTCTGTTTTGTGGGTTCTTAAGAGAATTCACAGTAGGACTGACCCTTATTGGTCCATGGCAACACCTCACTCATTCATATACCCTTTATTGGCTTCTCTCCCTTTTGTGTCTCGTACTCCACATGCTCTCAGTTATTCCTGGGATTTTTTTTCCAACTTCTGACATATAAACTCTTATCTTAGGGTCTGATTTTAGGGAAGACTAACAAAGACAATTACAACAGACTCGGCTCTAGAAAACAAGCTTTTAGGACATGATTCTGGTGTTGGATCCCTTGGCCAGCAGATGACCAGGACTTGAGTGTTGATAATAGATAGGCTGTAGAAAATCTTTTGTGTATTGTACTGTCATGCTTTCCTAGGCTATCACTGTGGTGGACTGATATCCTGGTCAGGTTGGCAGGGAGAAAAGTGCTGACTTTTACAACAGCTCTGGCACCTGAACAATAAAGGGGCATGACAATCATAACTAATGTTGAGGTATATGGCTTTTCAACTGACTCAGAGGACTTGAAAAAGGATACAGATAGCCTTGGGTCAGTTATGAAATCCAGAAGTCTTCCATGGAAGTATCTAAAGAAATTCTGACCTCCTGTATCTAGAGGGCTTAATATACTATAAAATCAGGTCCCCAAATCGTTACAAGAACGGCAGAGGTACAAAAGAGTCTGAATGCACTTTTAGCGAGGATCTTATGCTCAAGTCAAGATCCTGATGGAGAAGCAGGACTTATAATCTGATAGGAAAGGAGATAGTGATATATTTGAAAACCTTTAACCCCCAGATGTCGCTGAATCCTTCAGGCCAGCAGAAACAGTCCTCTGCTTTGCTAGAGGAGAACAGCTTTCCCTTCTGCTTTACTATCAAAGGTGAGATGGATACAATTCATCCACTGATCAATGAGGCTAGAGTAACTGATCTGCAGATCAATGGCTAATAGACCATGAAATTCCTAGAGGCTAAGTGCAGAGGCAGCCAGCAAGGTGTTTTCTAACTAATCAAAATTATTATGAGTAGGTACGTAGAAGGCTAATGTTAGCTACCACAGTGGAAGCCCTCTTAACTGGACCTTAAAATAGCAACTGCTTCCTATTAAAATAGTCTACCTTGTCACTCTCAATTGCCCTTACCTGGTTCTATTATCTCCCCTCACACTTAGAACTTGTAACACTCTAGTTTTTCCTGCTTGTTATGTTTCTTTTTAGTTATCTACTCCCCCCCCCATAATGTATATTTCACAAGGACATATTTGGAGTCTTTTTTGTGTATTGATACATCCAAGCACCTACAACAATGAATGTCACAAAGTAGGGGCTAATGAATAGCCAGTTTTCCTCACTGCAGGATATATACATCTATATAGGTATTCTAGTAGTACCATGATTCAGTATGATTGGTCAGTATCAAGGGATGCTTTAGAAAAAAAAATACTGTGAAATCTATGGCATTGTAAAATGATGTCCATTTCTTTGTATGAAGTAGGAATATTCTCAGGATGCCTTCCTGGCAGGATAAGTTGACAAATAGTCAAACTTTTTTTCCTAGGTAATTGGTTTATTCTTACGTTGTGGACCCAGGACTTGGGTTTTCTTTCCTTGAAGTCTTTTTTTCTCTTTATTATTATCCTGTTGGATGTGATTAATTCTGTTTTCTATGTTATTATAATGTCAAAAATCGTTTGAGGAAAAAATGGGCTGTATTTATAAATATTAATTATCTTTCAAAATGAACAATTCTCAATGTACCCCGAGTTTGGAAGGGGTTAATGCACTATCCAACTTGCCTCACATAATCCAAGGGTGGGATATGTGTACTTCAAAGACCTAAATAATGATGCCATTAACCTTTCTTAGCCTAGCTCTGTAAGGTACTTCACCATTGGTTCAAGTGACTCTTTTTCTTTTCATTGCAACTAGCTGGAATTTTTATTAAGTGTCATTAATCAAAGGTGAAAAATTCTCAGAGCAGGAAAATTGTCAGTGAAACCAGCTGCTGTATATGGAAAAAACAAAACAAAACAAAAGGGTTTGATAATTATATATTAACTCAAGCATTAATAGTCTTTTCAAATCATCGTAGGTTATGGGTCCACTTTGATTTTAGGGGTCTAATTTTGGGAAAGACCTGTTCATCTTTTTTCCATTTCTTTGCTTTCTTATTTAGTAATTGAACTGTTCAGGTGTGACTGATTAATGTAGCTTTCTTAAATGACAGGTGTGGTGTGGCAGTCAAAGCTAATCTCTATGCCGTTCCTCTGGAATGACTCGTTTTGGAACGTGGGGAAGGAATAAGTATGTTAAGTTTTCTTATAAAAATAGATAGACTTAGCCACCACTTTTGGGGGGAAAATCAGCATTTCTTTGGAGCATTGGTGTTGGGGTACTTAGAATGAACTTCAATCTGTATTGTAAAAATTAATATTTTACTAATTAATTAATATTTCACTAAAATGAAGTTGGGAGGTTCAGGAGAGGAAGGTTCCCATGCCCTACCACTCATCGTTAATTGCAGATCAGAAAATCAGATCATTAGTTGCAGAAGAGAAAGGGACGGGTCTTGCAGAGGATACTACTTTGTTATTTCAGCAGGTGGAAACGGGGCTTTCGCGCTCCCCTGGCAACAGCTCAGCCAATGACAGAGAGTCACAACTCAGCCAATGAGAAACCACTATACATAGAACCCCCGCGTTTTGGCCAAAGGCCTTTTTGTTTATAAAGTCTTCCCAACTTCCCCCTTTCCTCTATAAAGGAGCGGTCTTTTCCTTTGTTTCGCTTACTTGCTTTTAGTTTTGCCGGGTTTTGTTTGTCTCGAGTTGCAGTTCTCTTATTCCCGTATTAACCCATTTCTGCTGATAAAAATACTGGCAGTTTTGTTTTTGAAGTTAACAGTATCAGAAGTTAAGCGCTAGCTTCTTATATCAGGTTTGGACCTTAGAAAGGTTTTTATTACTATGCTCCTGTAAACCTTTAACCCAAATGACTGCCGGAAGAAACTCTGCTCCGGATGTGGCATATTGAGGCTTTTGGTAGCTGCAACAAGTAGGTGAGTAGAACTCTTCATGTTTTTTAATGGGCTCACATCACAAAAGAGAAAACACAGTATTGAGAACAAGGGAAAAACAAGATCAGTAGGAAGTCGGTATTTAGAAAGGTAGACCCTGTAGGATTATATCATAGCCCAAAACTGCCAATATCATTTATTTTGTGGATTAAACATCTGTGCTTTGCAATATAATTGGGGGATACAAGTACAATGTAAGTTCTGTTTAGTTTGCAACTCTGGTTGTTTCTTCCTACACACTGTTTGTGTTAATTGCCTCTTGTGGATGGGTTGCATAGTCTCTAATCCTCATAGTGTGCAAGTGAATTTGTGCTGTGCTTCTCTCAAACACACCTGCAAGAAATTTTAATAGCTTTAAAAACCTAAGATGTTTCCCTAACTCCCTGTTGCATAACAGTCCTGACTACCTGAGGTATCATCACAAAAAGATAATTTAATAAAAGCTATGATGATGTAGGCACCTGAAATTCCATCTGGCAGTATACACTGTAGTAAGATACACACACACTCTCAGATTTTTTATAAACGTGGTTAATGTATTTCCACTCTGTG
Organism: Nasua narica; assembly: GCA_028533885.1. NCBI lineage: Eukaryota > Metazoa > Chordata > Mammalia > Carnivora > Procyonidae > Nasua > Nasua narica. The sequence goes on along the minus strand of CM052809.1, from coordinate 60,867,777 downwards.
TATAATGCTGCTTGCTTTTGCTCGGACATCCAAAAGAAGATTTCAGCAGGTTGTAACAGTGAATCCATTACAAGTTAGTGAATGGTTTGGCAAATTATATCCTGTTTCCAACCATCCCTTGAATTTTTCTCTTAACATTTAAATTTAGGTTACAATAAAATTGTATAAATATAGGATAGGAAAGGTAATGTGCTTCACTAGCTATAGTTTGGTTGGAACTATTGATTCCAAAAAGCAAAAATAAATGCTATTTTCCCTAAAATGTGCAGAAGAGTTTAAAGGTCTTCTATGCTTGCAAAATTACTTATTTCCTATATCTCAGAAAAATAGATGGCAATTTTTAAGGGAGGAAAATAATTCTAAACAAGGCTTAAGGTAGTTTTCCTGGAGAGATGAGTAACTATTAAATAAGTGGATAATTGTATGTGTGGACAATGAATAAACTAAATATATAAATTTGTTATGACTAAATTAGATTGATTCATTTATCGTTATTTTCAACTTCATGTATCTTGGGCATAGATCAGCTTTCTAAGTGGGCAATATTTCTTGGCTCTTGGCCATCACCGTATGACCACACATGTTGTCATTACCAGATATTTTAAAATTTGAACATAGGAAAGTTAGATTTAAAAAGTGTAGCTATGGCTGTGAGCCATTTGCTTTCTGCTCTGTGAGCACTCTTTCACTGCCCTTGGACGTGCAGTCGAAGACATCCTCGGGTTTCCTATCATTGGAAATTGTTTCTAGATTTAACTGGATCGCCTTAAAGCTAATAGGATTTCTGGTATGTGTGTGGTAGAAGGATGGGAGGAACAGAGGCTAAGTCTTGATTACAGAAGAGTCTCTGAGGGGAATTTGCTATAGTTTGTGCTTAGTTTACTATTTTGGATGCTTTCAGCTTAATGCTAGCTTGTTAGTGTTTTTTTTCTTTTTTTCCCCACATTCGATAAATACATTAAAACTGAACTCGGGACATCTGAGTGGCTCAGTTGATTAAGCATCTGCCTTTGGCTCAGGTCATGATCCCAGGGTCCTGGGATTGAGTCCTGCGTAGGCTCCTTGCTCATCGGGGAGCCTGCTTCTCCCTCTGCCTGCTACTCCCCCTGCTTGTCCTCCCTCCCTCCTTCTTTCTCTCCCTCCTCTCTCTCTTTCTCTCTCTGACAAGTAAATAAAACCTTAACAACAACAAAAAACTATTTTAACTCTTACTACCATAATGTTTTGCTTAGGAGAGCATGTTAACCATTATCAAAGGTGAAAAACCACAAGCTGTTTCCAATTAAGATAGTTTGGCGGCCACTTAAGCTTCACCTGCGTGCTTGTCCTGTCTATATTCTTTTTGAGAATGTGTGTAACATTTTGAACATTGGGCCTGAAACTTGGATCGGGTTGAACTAGGCATTAAAAGCAAATAATATCAGTGTTTCTTAAAAGAAATGATCCTTGTGAGGCTGCAGATGTCAAAAGCTATCTTGAGATCTTAAAAAATTTTTCTGGAAAGTGAGTTTAAAATGCCAAACCAGTACTTCAGAAAACATCTTTATTCTCAATTGATTCAAAAGTGTTGATTATAATTTGGTTGGAATTTTAGATATACTCCGTTCTTTTTGTTTTTTAACCTAAGCTTTTATCCATTTTATTGAAACATTAGCTTTTTATCAAAAAGAATCAGCAGGATATAAAATGTCCTTTCTCTCATATGTGTGGTTTTTCAGCAAATAAAATAATCTCTAAACTAGAATAGGTTCTGTTTATCAAGACAGAAATTATACACTGCATTCTTTGCAGGATAAAAAATTCTGTATCACTTAAGAATGCGTTCACCTGTAAATAACAGAAAATATCCCTAACAGTGGCCTAAGCAATGATCTTTAACTATTGTAAATAAGAGGAAGTAGGGACAAAGAAACTTGTGCAGCATTTCCACCATGCCAAAATGAAATACCTGCTTCTGCTACACTTTGACTGTACGTGCTTGTCACTCCATTGCAAAATGACCATTGAAACTCCAATTGTGGTTAGACAGAAGAAGGGGTAGTGCTACCGGAGTCCGTCAGTTTTTTTTCCCCCCAAAAGAGCACTGCTTTCTCAGATAAGCCCTAGGGAACTTCTCATTAGTTCTTACTGGCTAGAATTGTATCGCATGGACATCTCTAGTTGCAAGAAAAGCTGGAACTCTAAGGCTTTACCTTTTGCAGAACAAAAGCAGGTGTTTAGTGTGTCTAATCTCTCTGGTAGAAGTCAGCAACAAAATGAAGGAAGGAGAATGACGTCAGCAGCATCTATGATTTCCAAGCTCTATCTTAGGTCTAATTGAAATTCTAGCATTCTGATGACAAAACAAATTTATGGGACAACAAAGGAACTGAGACATCTTTTGCACATTTACGGTAGAGGATAGACCTAAAAGATGAATGCCATTATCGAGTAGGGCTAATTTTATATATATATATATATATATATATAGTAGTAATTTTATATATATATTTATATATATATAGTAGTATATATATATAGTAATTTCACATGAAAGATGTCCCTCACTGTTTTGGAAAAATGAACTTCAGCTGTATCAAGTCTGTCTTAAAAAATGAGGATGAAAATTGGGGTTTTCTCTTTAAACGACCATTTAAAACAATCCTTCTTCAGTAAAGCCTGTCAGCAGACCAGTGTGATGATTAGATACAGATTTTCTTGGTTAGGGTTTAGTTAAATGAGCACTAGTATCACTACTGAAATGAGTATTCCTAACCACTACTTGTTTTATTCTAGAGCAGCAACAAAATGGCAGAGACGACAGCTGCCACATCATATACATACACACACTCCTTCCTACACAAACTAGGCTTTGTACATCAGATGCAGCATAAATATCATGGCATGTGGCAGTTGCTATGGTGACAAGTTTTTTTTTTAATGAAGAGCAGATGGACTAAGCATGTAAAACTTGCATAAGTTGTTAGTAATCTGTGACTTACTGTAGACTAGTTGATGAAGGAAACTAGAATCTAGCTTTTGTAATTTTTCCACATAACATGTTTAACTACCCCTTTTCTCCTTCAGTTCATTTTGTTTTCCAAATGGCAGTGGAAAATTGTTAATTGTTTTTCCTATACCATAGGAATTATGTGTGTACATAATATACACACATTATATATATATATAGTCTTTTGCCAAATAAATTTCTATTGTGAGGCTTTTAACTCTTAAGCGGAATACATACGTATTTCCAATGGGCCCATATAAGTACATTTCATTTAGGTCTAAGTCACAAAATATACGTGATAACTTGAGAATGGTTCCAAGTATGAAAGGGTTAGAACTGGTAAGCAGTTGGCTTGCTCTGTATAGCTCAAGTGCTGGATAACGTGTAAGGGCTAAAGGACATATAACGAGTATTTTGGATTAGTTTTTGTTCTGTTGGTCTAATCATCCAATCTAGCCAGGCCTTGTTCTGAAGTGGCCTAATAATGTGTTGTTCCTCGGTGCTCATGGAAATGGGCAGGGGGGAACACCCTCAGGGAATGATGATAAGTGCTTGTACTATCATAACCAATGGCTTTTCTATAGGCAATATTTTCTCTATCTATCTGCAAAATAGTGAAGGAGATTTTAACCTATTTCAGGAACTACTTAGTGTGCACCCCACAAAAGGCAAAATTGGACAGTCACACCTTGAAGGGGAAGGCACAGAACTGCCTTCAGGGGCAAGAGAATCATGAGAAAAATAAGACAAATAAACAAGTATCTCTAATATCAAATAGACCCTAAATGTCATTAAAGAGGGAACTGCTGATGCTTTGTTTTTTCTCTTTTGTGTAAGGCTAACACAGAGTAGAGAGACTGATGATTAGCAGTTCCTTTATATTCTCCAGCATGCCAAGACATCCCTTTGGATTGCCCCCCTGGTTGGCATTTTAGATGCTGTGATGACTTGTGTTGCTGCTGCACGTGGTAACCAGCTCTGTGTTGCGGCAGTATTTAACAGCCACGGTCTGGTGTGTGTTGCATGAGATAGACTCTGCCCTTACTGCCCAGGTGTTCTCCGACATGTCTCCTGGCAGAAGCTGATCCTTGTCTTCACAGAGTGTTCATTACAGGCTCAGCTGTTGCCACTTCCCTGGATTGACGGCAGAGTGCAAAAGCTGAGGCCCTAAACCCTTAATCATTAATTTATTAATGTATCCATTTAACATCTCTGTATTAAAACGTATTCTACACCAAGCCCATATGGGGCACTGCAATTACAGAAGTTAACGTGACAGACTTCAGTTATAGTCTAGAGAGGGCATCAATAATAATCATGTGGGTTCTTTTTGTTGTTGTTGTTCCCCTAATGATGATTGCAAATTTTATCTGCTTTAAGGTGATAGCATGGGTTGGTGTGACAGAGAATTTAGGTAAGGTGGCCAAATTCAGCTTCTCCAGAGAGAAATGTTTGAGTTAAGAGTGTATAGTTTCCTAGATTGAAGGTGGAATTAAAATGGTAAATTTCCATTTTAGGCCTGGGTTGTCGACATTGTGTTCTGTAGCACCTTTTAAGTAGCCAGTGAGAAAATTCTGAGATTAAAAAAATTGTTTTTGTTCTTGTGTTACGAAGAGAGCACCAATTGTGTTTTCAGGCTTGGAACTGATGAAATACCGCATGCATTGAAAGAAGCATAGTAATCATGGGCTTTTAAAAATTATGATTTCATTTCATTGTAGTATAGTAAGCCTAAAATGATATAATTATAGAAGGGGAAAGATGTCCTTCAGGATTAATATTCTGAACCCAAAGTGTATTTATTGTTTCTTAGTGATAAACCCAGTGTTCTTAATTTTGTAAAAAGTCCATTAGCTAAAGGTAAGTGTACCTACAATATTTCAGCACATACCAGGTAAAAATGTGCCTTGTGGAGTTTTAAGAGGATCACATAGATGTTCTACCATGCTGTATTTAAAACTCGTGAAAGTCTCACTTATCAAGAATCAATACACAATAATTACTGTAATCATCTGCATTCCTTAATAAATTAACCCTTCACTCCGTGGGAAGCTAACGAGAATTAAGTATGCTTTGACTTCCAGAGAGTTGCATGTATTTTTATATTTCCAATTCATTACAAAAATAATTGTGGACTCTAATTTTGTTTAACTAGTGTGCTGCTTATAATTGCAAAATAGCTGTTAAACAATTGCTGCAAAGGCTCAACTATGTAAGACATTAATGACTATTCAACCTCTAGTAAGACACGTAATGTGGAAGGACGTGAGAGATTTATAATTAAAACAATCTTCTCAATGAACTGTTTGCTCAGAAAACAAACAGCTCGCCTTTACCTTGGTACTAGTAATTGACAGTTAATTGACAACATTGTTGACAGTACGTTTGACTATGCTTTACCACCTATTAGAAATAGGATTTACTTCCATAATATTATCACAGTACTTGTGATATTATTAACTATAATTCGCTAGCAAAATAAAACATACGATGGAATACTCTCTTCTTATCAGTACCATTAGTGAGTGTTAATCAGTGCAACGGAGAAGCCTGTATTGTTTCTCGTTTTGGTTATTCTCTCTTTATATTTCCACAAGTGATTTCAGATGAACAGATGTAGAAGAATAAAGTCCACATAAAGATTTAACTGTTAAAATCATAGCATAGCTCTGGGAATTTTTTCAAGACAATTCTTATCAAATGAAAGTGACCTAATGTGCTTGTTTATATAGAACTATGGTGGATTCCAAAGCACCAGACCTTATAGCTTGTTCTCCTCACAAGTGTAGCTGAAGCTTGAGGTTTTCTGACATTTAGGCACATAAGTGTTCTCTACATACAAGACTAGCCATTACGGGGCTGATCCTTTGAGAACCAAGAAGTAGGTGGGTGCCCCCTTCACCATTTATACAGCTTCCTTCCCCATCATCCCTCCTCCTCCATGCACCTGTTCCATTTTGGGGAAACCAACTCTGTTTTTGAAGAAAGACAGGAGATTGAGACTTAATACTATCACTCAGCATCCTGTCCAGCCAGTGGCAAGTGGGTATAACTCTAAGCCTCAGTTCTCTTAATAGTAAAATAAGTAAACTAATAATACCTAACCTGACTACCTCACAGGATTCTCCTGAAATCACAGCAAGAAATTTTCTTGTGAAGGTGCTATATACACAAGTTGCTGATGATTCCCAAACTGGTTTTTAGTTCACATTAATGTAAATAATAGTCATTTTCCACTAAAATTTGTATTTTAATTTTGATTGAAGTCCTAAAGCAAAGTTTCATAGGCAGTGCGATATAGTGAAAACATCAGTGATTTGGGGTCTGACAGATTAATTTGATTGACTTCTTAATAATCTGAGTGTCTTCAAGTAGGTTACAAAATTCTCTAAGCCTCAGTTTCCTAATCTGCCAAGTGGGGAAAAAAACCCTACATTGTGGAGTAGAGAGGATTAAATAAAAAAATGTGCAGTTACTGGCTTTCTGTAGGTACTCAGTAACTGCTCGTGATTACTAATGACAATATTTAAGGAATTATAGAGCTTTTGTATATTCCTTTTTTCTTTGAAATTATACCTAGTAGCTGTTATTAATTTCTGCAGTCCTTGCTGTACCGTTGATGAAAAGGAGGAAATAATTTCCTTTTGCTTTGTTGCATAAAAGACTAATCTATTTGAGTATATGCTTGTGTTTATGGTTTTGGTGTACATTGTATTTTCCAACTCCTCACTTGGTAGTAAAAGCATATATTTTATCTACTGTGTATCTATGACATAGGCATAGCTAATGTCCTAGTTTTCTACCACTGCTTGTTATAAAAAAAATTACAACCAATTTAGGGGCTTAAACAACACATATGTGAGGTATCTCACAAATCTGTAGGTTAGAAGTCTGAGCATGGTTTAGCTGGGTTCTCAGCTCACCAGCATGAAAGGAAGGTATTGGCGAGAACCATGAATACGTTTAAGACTTAGAGTCTTTGTTTGAGCTCTCTGATTGTTGGCAGAATTTAGTCATTATGGCTGTAGGATGCAGGTCACTGATTTCTTGCGGGCTAGAAACTGGTGAGTGGGGTTGGGCAATCTCAGCTCCTAGAGGCTGCCTACCATCTTCCCTACGTGTCTCCACAACATGGAAGTATGTTTTTTCAGTGCCAGTGGGAGAACTTCTCTCTTTAGTCCTTAATCACGTCCCAAGCCAAGTGAAGTAGCAGTGTTATAAAAGGTGGGGTGGGGAAGGTGCTGTATGGAATTGTGCTTCATGCACACTACCTTACTTGTGGGCCTTGAATGAAAGGAACAGAGAATGAATGCATTCCAGTGACAGGAAAGCAAAGGTAGTTAAAAATAGTCAGCTATTGGGATGGTTTGCCTTATGGTATAGACATTATAGTAAATAGATCTAGGGAAAGAGAAACAAGGAACAACAGCAGGCAGCACTAAGAACTAGAAGTGGACTACCCTTTTCATTGTCTTTGACTTTGGTCTAGAAGAGCCTTATCAAACAAAGAAAAAGATGAGATATTACTGAATTATTCATTTAATATTATATTCATGTAAGTACTACTAATAATGAACAATTAAATTAATAAAGTGTTGTTTTGTGGCATCTTTTTTCTGACATTTTTAGTTTCGTGTAGCAATATTAGACAGGACAGGGGAAAGAGACAACATGGAGACACATCAGCTTATTTATTCTGCAAATAGTCAGTAGGAGATACAATAGGTCTACCATGCCTTGAACACATAGGCCTAGTTTCATACTTTCAATCTTTTATACCTAATAGTTAATAAATAATACAAATTGTTCCCTTCGTGTTTCTTAGGCCTTATTGCATAAAACCCTCCCAATGTCTTTTTTTTTTTTTAACAGATTTTATCTATTGATTTGACAGAAATCACAAATAGGCAGAGAGGCAGGCAGAGAGAGGGGGAAGCAGGCTCCCTGCTGAGGAGGGAGCACCACACAGGGCTTGATCCCAAGACCCTGAGATCATGACCTGAGCCTAAGGCAGGCCATCATCAGAGCCGCCCAGGCGCCCCTCTCCCAATGTCTTTTGCTCAAGGTAGAGGTAGTTAGATCACTTGTTGTTCTATTCCTAATGCACTGACATTTTTTCCTTAAAATTCTATCATTACTACAGTGTGGAAGCTAATTGCCATGGTGACCATGGCGACCATGGCGTGTGCACAGTTTAGTGTCACTATTTTGCCAAACTTGAGTGGTGTTCTTTGCTCATCCTATACTGAAGGTGGCAGGAAATGTGTCATTTTGAGGTTTCCTTCATTTTTTTTTTTCCTCCAAGTCCTCGCGACCAATTTCCATCCCTGTGAATCTAATTATTTAACTCTACCGACTGGACGCAGTGTATTTTCCTCCTCCAACACAGTGAGTTCCTCTTCTGAGAAATATTGTCAACTAAGCACCTTGAAAAACAAATTCCTTTACTTGTCTGAACAAGAGGTTAGAGTTGCTATTGTTAGCCTGGTTTTGAGATAAGAAAACCAAGGGCCAAAGAGAGTGAGGGATGCAGCCGAGGACACAAGCTGCACACAGTTGAAAACATGTTCATGTTTAGGTGTTGTGGCTGCAAGTCCAGCGCTTTCCCGAATTATGCCGTACTTTTTCTTATTTTGCCTGAAATATTAGGTATTGGTCTGTTATTTGGAATTTCCTATTACAATTGAAGTTTTGTGATGAAATGAAAGTTTTCCAGGTTTATTTTACTGTACAGTTTTAGAATAAGTGATTTTCTTTTATTTTAAATATTGTATTTATTTGAGAAAGATCGTGAGAGCGAGAATGAAAGAGAGGGAGAGAGTGCACAAGCGGCGGGGGGTGGGGGGGGTGGGGGAGGGGTCAGAGGGAGAAGCAGACTCCCTCCTGAGCAGGGAGCCTGATGCGGGCTGAATCCTGGGACTGGAGCCACTCAGGTGCCCCTAGAATAAGTGATTTTAAAATTGACCATAGAATATCATGTAAACATTGCTTACATATGTAGGACCAGATGAAGCATGGATCTATGTTCATTTCATACTAAAGTTCTGTGTTGTATTTTCTAGGCAGACATTTAGTGAATTATTCTAATATATTTAAGCATCATTCCAGGTGGTGATGTTTGACCTTAAGTATACTGGCTTTTATCAATGAATATGTGCTTTATTTTCTTTATGACTATACTAAGAAAAATTAATTATGGAAAATTTGGAATGTCCAGGATAAGTTCATTTCTGTTTGGTTCCAGGAGCTCCTGATAGCTTTGGCTGCTCTCAGTAATACAAATTAGGGATCCAGGGAGACTCTTCTTTCACAGAGAAATTCACAGTTTGTAAGGCAAGGTCCAGCCTTTTTCATAGCAAACTCATGTCTCAATATGGGCACTCGATAATAGCATACTTGTTTGACCTTGTCAGCTTTTCCTTTGGAGAAAATAAATTTGAGTGATGATTTTATTTGCAATAATCATTAAGAAAAATGACTTGGAAGGAGAAGAAAAACTCCTATCCTGGGCCATGTCCCAGGCGTTGGTGACTCTTATATGAAACCACATGGTCCTTTTCTCCTCACTATGCTAGGTGCTGCATCTTAAATACTAGGTGGGGCCAACTATTCACTCAAAAAGTAGTTACCAAGTGAGTACTAACTTACAGATATTACTGTAGGCATGGCTTTTAAACTCAACTTCTTATCAGCCAGTGAAAGCTGAGTAGTGATTTGAGTGCTCTACCTGAAGTAAAACTGGGATAATACAGTGAAAAAATAGTTTCCTCCCCTAAAAAAGCCTTGTTTTTATGAGGGGCAGGGACCTCTACATCTCTGAGTGGGAACATACTGGAGAATTCTTTGGAGTTGTACTGATGGGCATTATTGACCCTGGTAGCCATACAGACCATTTCCCCCATTTTCTGAGGTAATACAGTTTGGAAAAACATACACAGGTCATTTTCAAAAGTAAAAATTATGTATCATGAACATCTTTTAGAGTAAGAAATTTTTATGCATTCCTGAGCCCAAGGAGATACTGATTTTTGTTAAGACAACACCAAATTCCATTGACATGGACAAAATCACTCTAATACTATCATAACACAACTTGATAAATCATACTACTTTCAAGTGTTACTTTATAAATAACTGTTTATCTGCTAACTTTCAATTCTTTTGTAGCTAATGCCACCATATGTTTAAGACTATACTTGTAAACATAACATACATATAATACTCAATATTTATGTATTTTAACCTTTAACTCAGAAGCAACAACAAAGCAAGAATGGTGAAGACAAAAATAATTTGAAAACAATGAAAATGGTATCACTGGTGGGTCTTCAATCTTGGAAGACTCTAACAGTCTCAACTGGACAATTAGATTGTTTGCTTTAGTTCTGCTATTCTCAAAAATACTATAAACACCTTATATTTCAATCATTTGGCGCATTGCTAACTCTAGTCATAGAATGTATTTTTAGACATTGACTTCATAGAACATTTGTACATTATAAAGGTTTTAGACATACAGCCCAATTTGCTAACAGAAATACCTTCTTAGTTCCCACTCCATGGCAGAATCTGACACTGCCCATCTCACCAGATCTTTGTCCTAATTGAACATTATTTTTCAAATAATTACCAGTTTACTAAATGTGTGTATGTTGATAATTTTCATGGGTTTTTCTACCAAAGAGGTTAAGCATTTTCCCCACATGCCTACTACTCAGGTGGGTGTACGCTTGTGTGTGCACGAATGCATGTTATGTGTTTGTGTAGGGGGCCGGGTGCTTGTGTTGTTTATTTCATGGCCTTTACCTTGTTTCCCTTTTGGTTGGTTGGTTGGGTTTTTGTTTTTGTTTTTTATTTATACTTCCCTTACGTTTTTGTTGATAGTGATTTCAGACCTAAAAGTATTACGCTGTCATGAAGTCAAGTTTTTGTCATAAAATGTTGTCTTGGGGAGCTTGTCCAGTACAATGTGAGGTTGATGCAAGGTGATTCTCCCAGCTGGGTCATCTAGAGCAATAGATGTGTTCTGGAATGATGTCTGAAGTCCCTTCCTTTGGGATCCCAGTTGTGTGCCTTAAGAGGATGCCAGACTATGGAAAAACCAGAGGAATCTAAGCAGTGATGTGAGAGGGCAGAATGAGTTGAACAGCAATATCGTGTCAGCAAGAAGTAGTGCAGATGGTGAACTAATATGGCTGCTTCTGGTTGGTAGGTGGAAAAAGAATAGAGTAGTTGAAGTGTTGGGAGAGGTGCTCCATAGGAAGGTGTTAAGACTTCTAATACAATATTTGAACGCTTAAGCATTTAGTTGAACATAAAAATGGCAAATGCTGTGAAATGTGTAAGCCTGATGATTCACAGACTTGTACCCTGGGGTAAATAATACATTATATGTTAAGAAAAAAAAATGGCTCTATATACTGAATTTTTTGGAATATATTATATCATTTAAGTATACAATAAATTTTGGACTTTAGTCACTAGAAAATAGTGTATGTTCATCAATTAAAATAATTCTTTGTTCCATTGGGTTCTCTGTGATTGAATTTCCAATTTGCCTTAGATAAATATTGCCATTCTGCTCTATCTTCCAAGCTTTTTCCTGATAATTTTTATTTTTGTTTTATATTTCTGAATATTTTTTGTTTTATTTTTTTATCTTACTCATTTCTCCAGAAAGCAGAATCCTAACCTAAATTTGTAGTCTTGGAATTTAATAAGTTTAAAACTTAGGTGATTATCTTCATGGCTACTACTTTTGATCCTACAGCTGTCATTTCTATTTTGCTTTCTATTTTTCATACTTGCCTACTGTTTCCTTTTTGTGTAGATACTACCCTGCTTTTTAAATTTTGTAGCAATTTGGAGAGAAGATCAACTTTTATCTGTATTTCTCAAATTCTCACATTCAAGGAAAACTAAGTCTTGAGAATCTTGTCTTTTGGGCACAGATTGAGCAAGATTTTATTTTTCTCATTATTCCACTACCCAAACATTACCTCTTCTACTTTGCTAATACATACCTGGGAGAACATTACCTCTTCTACTTTGCTAATATATACCTTTGCTAATATATACCTCTTCTACTTTGCTAATATATACCAGGTAATATATACCCTGTATTTGTTTTCTTAAGTTGTTAAACTGTTCATTGTTTACATAGTTCATTTCCTTTCTCATGTCTTTTATATCTACATTTTATTTTAAAGCTACTTAAAATAATTAATAGAGCTAAAAATTGGTATAGTTTACTTCTAAATGAGAAATCTATACTGGTAACATCTCCCAGATTTTGAATTCTTATTTTTGTTCCTTCTCTCAGTAGACTAGATTATTACCTAGTATAAATTACTTTTAATAATACACTGTTAATAGGACAGTTTTAAATCTAGAGAAAATTGAGAAGGTACTGCAGAGAAATCCCACATAGCCTTACAGCCAATTTCCCCTCTTATCATGTCAGGTCAGTATGGTACATTTGTTACAGTTCATGAACCAATACTGATACATCATTGTTAAAGCCCTTACAGTATTCACATTTCCTTAGTTTTACGTAGTGTCATTTTTTTGTTCGACGATCCTACCCAAGATACCACATGACATTTAGTTGTCATACCTCCTTAGGCTCCTCTTGGCTGTTAAAGATTTTTAGACTTTTTTTTTTGTGACCTTGTTGATTTTGAAGAGTATTAGCCAAGTATTTTGTAAGATGTCCCTCTACTGGAATTGGCTTGTTTTTCTTCTAATAATGCAAATGGAGTTAGGGGTTTTTGAGAGGAAGTCCACAGAGATAAAGTGCCAATTTGTATATCAAGAGTACTGTATCAGAGTTCTCCAGAGAAACAGAACCAACAGGATGCATGTAAAGAGAATTATTATAAGGAATTGGCTCACATAATTGTGAAATTTGTAGGACAGGTCCACAGGCTAGAATCTCAAGCAAGAGTTGATCCTACAATCTTGAGGCAGGATTTCTTTTTCTAGGGGAGAACTCATTTTGCTCTTCAGGTATACAACTGATTAGATGAGGCCCACCCACATCATGGTGGGTAATCTCCTTTACTTAAAGTCAGTTAATTTTAAGTGGTTTTTTTTTTTTTTTTAAGGTTTTATTTATTTTATTTGACAGGGAGAGACACAGTGAGAGAGGAAACAGAAGCAGAGGGAGTGGGAGAGAGAGAAGCAGGCTTCCCGCAGAGCAGGGAGTCTGATGCGGGTCTTGATCCCAGGACCCTGGAATCATGACCTGAGCCTAAGGCAGATGCTTAATGACTGAGCCACCCAGGCGCCCCTAATTATAGGTGTTAATATCTACTGAATACATTAACAGCAATGCCTAGATTAGTGTTTGATTAAATAACTGGTTACTTTAGCTGAACCAAATAGACACATAGAAGTAACCATCACAGGTACCTACTGTGAACATGATTTGTCACTATTCTTGTTGACTTAGGTCACCCGGCTGGGGTAGTATTTGGCAGGCTTATGAAATGTTTGTAAAGTTGCTCATTTTTTTTTTTTTTTTTCATTATATGTATCCCACACTTAAGGGATGGGGATTTATGCTGCTCCCCTTTTCAAGGACAGAATATGTATGTAAATTATTTGACATTTTGCAAAGGAGATTTGTCTAATCTGTTCCCCATTTATTTATGTCAGTACAAACTTGCTTCATACTTTGGGTTATAATCCAGTGCTACTTATTTGGTCACTTAAATTGTTGTAGCTTTGGACATTGGGGGCTCCTTCAGTTGACTCCTGTGTCGCTTTCACATACCTTCAAAAATACAGATTTGGGTGTTTGGTTTTTGTTTTTAGGTAAGTCTTTGTGAAACTACAGGATGCTTTTTAGATATTTCCAACCTGTCCTTGAATCGGCCATTTCTCCAAGGAAGCCTTGTTCCTTTAATTGCCGGGTGGCATTAGAAACCAAGTTCTAGGTGCTAGTGTACTTACTGCTACTGGAGTGTGATTTTTTTTTTTCCCTAGGAGCTCTCAACTGACAGAGTAAGAAAGCATGTATGTAAAAACCTGTCTATATATACACACACATTTATAAATATTTCTATATGTAACCATCTGTATCTGTATTAAGTTAAACATGAGTTCATACTGAAGTTTCCAACTCTAATCCCTTAACACCTGAATCATTCTAGCCTCCTTTTCTTGGTTATCTGTAAAGTTTTAGTCTAGTGAGAAACGTCTCATACTACTTACCAGACATAAATTTATTCAGTTTCAGTTCACATGTATAGCACTGATCAGAATTGTTAGCCAGTATCAGTGTGGGAAACAACTTAATCAACTAGAGCAGAGTACATATTCAGTTACTTTTGTTTTTAATTGTATGGACTGTGTTTATGTTCAAAATTAGTTAAATCAGAATCTTTACTCTCACCCTCTTTAGTGAGGTTATTGCATATATTTGTAATAGAGTTAACTTCTCCCCCCCCCCTTTTTTTTTAAAGATTTTATTTATTTGACAGAGAGAAGAGAGGTCACAAGGAGGCAGAGGGGCAGGCAGAGAGAGAGGGGGAAGCAGGCTCCCTGCTGAGGGCCCTGATGTGGGGCTTGATCCCAGGACCCTGAGATAATGATCTGAGCCAAAGGCAGAGGCTTTAACCTACTGAGCTACCCAGGCGCCCCACATTATGTAGGTTTTGACAAATGGGTAGTGCCATGTACTCACCATTATAGTAGCATATGGTGCTACTATAATCTATACTATAAAAACAGTTTGATTGCCCTAGAAACTACTCTGTGCACTACCTAATTGTGCTGTACTCTAACTTAACCTTATCCAGCCTACATCTCTGGCAAACACTGATATTTTTACTCTTTCTATTCTATTGCTTTTTCCAGAATCTCAAATAGTTGAAATCAGACAGTATACAGCTGTTTCCAAATGGTTTCTTTCAATGAGCAATATGCATTTTGGGTTCATCATATCTCTTCACATAAATTAATATTTCTTTTTATTGCTGAATGATAACACATTGTATAGCTGTCCCATATATTTCATAGACAATGATCTTCAAGTAATCTTTTTCATAAAAAACCAGTATGTAGTAGGTATGTTTTGAGTGTTTGCTCATCTGTATGAAATTTCCTGATACCTTTCAAAAAATTAAAATTTGGATGGGTATATCTTTATGAACATAAACTGACTCTCAATATTCTGTTATAATACACAGTGATAATATTTACTGAGTATATTTCATCAATTCTAAAATGGACATTTTTTTATGTTTTAACATTTCTGAAATTCTGATGAAATGTAAAATAACCTCATACAGTCACTTTGGGGTGGGACTTTGGGTGGTGCTTTGAGATGAAAATGTCAGTTTTGTTAGCATACACAAATTTGGTCACAATTCTTTATCATTCCTTCAATTAAGTGTATGCATTGGTGTTGCTGCACACACTGAATTTAAATGCCATGTCAAATAGCTTCAAAATAATTACACACTAATTCAGCAGTTAAAAATTACTGAATATAAGGAAAGTCATAGATCAGAGAAGCATAAATTTGATATTAATGCAGAAATTTTAACTGTTGGAGGAATGACTATAGTTCTTTTGTTTTGTTTTTGCAAAAACTAACAAAGTGCTTTATGTTATCAAAGGACAAAACCCTAAAGTAGAGGACTGCCGTGTGTTATTTATTTATTTATTACAAATTTTTTGCACAAATATTGTCTGTCACACTCAAAGTAATGCAAATGAAAGTATGAGAAACTGCCATAAAAATCTTGGTGTCGCTGAAGTTAATTTCAAAGCAAATGAGAAGCTGGTGTGATGGATTGTCACTTAGGATTATCATTAAGGCATTATGTCACAGTTTAACTGACAGGCTTTTGCTCCCTTACTTAATAGTCGATAAAATAATGGTGTATTTTACAATCCTTGAAATCTTATATTTAATAACATAAGTGTTTATGATTTACTGTGCTCTGTGGTTTAGGTACTCAGTATCATTTTAGCTTTGCTCTCACCCTATAAGGGTGGCATTACTGTCCTTGTTCAGAGATGATGCCCCTAGGAAAGATGCGTAAGTTGCCTAGGGTCATAAATCTAAAAATTGGTAGAGCCTGGACTTGAGTCTTTGCTGTTACACTCCACTGTAGTGCTCCAGCCCTTTCTTTCACTGTTAATGAGAAGTCTGAAGTTGGCTGATATTTTGGAGTTTTTTTAAAATGTTTTTAACCAATGTGTGAATTATTTCTTAATCCTGCTGGCTTCCTTTTCTACCCTTTTTGTCACGAAGGTATCCATTAAAATGACGACTAAAGTCTTAAAATGATGGGAATGGGGAAGAATCAATAATATCACAAGAAATATAGGGCATTAAAAGAGAATTTGAGTCTTTTTTTCGAGCAGGTGTATGGGAGAGAGAACTATGCCAGAGATGTCATTGAAAGCCAATTCAAAATTCACTCCTGAGAAGTACGTAATAAAATATATAGTACTCCATTATCACTGACAGCAGTATTTTAAAACTGGTAAATTCCAGATTGGTGTGTCAAGTTTTTTAACCTAACAAATACAGTGATTCAACAAGTCTCTAGTAGGGACATTAAGCCTGCATCCTGTGATAGAACAGTATAATGCTTGAGGATATTGCAGAAAATTACATAAATAATACAGGGAACATTTAGAAACTCAAACAATATGAAGAGGGAAGGAACATTATAGAAATAAAAAAGAACTAAGGAGGGGCTGCTGGGTGGCTCTGTCAGTTAAGCATCTGCCTTTGGTTCAGGTCTTGATCCCAGGGTTCTGGGATTGAGTCCCAAATTGGGCTCCCTGGTCAGTGGGGAGTCTGCCTCTCCCTCTCCCCCTCCCCACTGCTTGTGCTCTCTACTCTGCCACACTCTTTTTCTCTTTCTCTCTCTCAAATTATTTTTTAAAAAAAACTAGGGAGGGTGTGGAAGACAGACTATAATGTCCAATATATTTAAGAGAAGAAAGCAAGTCTTTTCCTTGGAGAGTAGGCCATTGTCAGGGAAAACATTATTGGCTTATTTTGAAGTAATTACTCTTCTTCCCCTCCTGCCAGAGCTATGAAGAAGCAAATATATAAATTTGGAGATTGATAATTATGACCTTTAAAATCAGGAAGGATAGAGTTTAATTAATGGTGATGGGATGTTTATTTGAACAATAATAGAATCAAAAGATGCATACTTTCCAAAATCAAAATAAATTCCAGATGGAAACATTAAATGGAGAAATTAAAATCTTCAAGTAGCAATAAATATTAGTATATTTATCTGCTCTCCTAAGCAAGGAATGCCTTATATATAAAGAATTAAACCAAAGAGAGAAATTACAATGAAAAATGATTCATGGCCATTATTGAAGTTTAAAACTTTATTAAATTAGAAAACAAAGGTACTCAACGAACTAAGAAATTTGTGAAACATATAATAAATGATTACAACTTTGAAGAAGACAAGCTTCCTCTCATTCTCTCATAAACCTAACACTTCATAAAAAAACGAAAAAATATAAGTAATTCATACCCCTCAAAAGGAAATAGAAATGTCCAACCAGTATACTAAAATTTTTCAGCCTGTCCCAATAATTTTTTTTGATTTTTTAAATTTTTTAATTCATTGGAGAGAAAGAGCACAAGCAGGGGGAGCAGCAGGCAGAGGGAGAGGGGGAAGCAGACTCTCTGCTGAGCAGGGAGCCCAACGCTGGGATCATGACCTGAGCGGAAGGCAGACACTTAACCATCTGAGCCACTTAGGTGCCCCTGTTCCAGTAATTCTTAGCCTTTGAACTTAACACTAAGGAAATAATGGAATTGTTTATGAGACAACAATTTTTGCCATGGATTCCAATGGTATTTTTTCCTTAGCCATAAGAAACGAGTCTAATATATTCTTTAAAGATTTTATTTATTTGACAGAGAACACAAGCGAGGGGAATAGCAGGGAGAAGAAAAGGGACAAGCAGGCTCCTGACTCAGCTAGGAGCCCAATGTGGATGATCCCAGAACCCTGGGATCATGACCTGAGCAGAAGACAGATGCTTAACCAACTGAGCCACCCAGGTGCTTCGAGATGAGGTTAATATTAATATATGTAAGAACTCCACAGGATAATGTTTAATGAAGTTGTATGGATTAAATAGACAGCAAGTTTTACATACTTTCTTGCAGAAAAGAATGGCAACACTATTTTGCTTTAAATCATTGCATCATGATGGTTGAAAACTGCAAAGTAACTAGATAGGAACTTGGTTAAATAAGTCAAACTAGGTAGTCATTTAATTATTTTTAGTAATACTGCTGATAAGTAAAGTGTGTTGGAACAGGTAACAAAGATAAACAATTACCTCAGTGTTATAAGAAGCAGAATTTACTCACAAATCAATTTCTAGTAGCTGAGCCATAAATTTGAACATGATTATCTTATGGAGGTGCTATGATTTTATATGATGACTCCATGCTTTCTCTCTCCCTCTTTTCCTTTCCCCTCCTCTTTCTTTGTCCTGTCTCTTCCTGACTACATGTGTACCTTTTTCTCTCACACACACTCTCTCTGTCCTTCTTGTTCTCTCTCATTTTCCAAAAATTTTCCACTACGTATGTATTACTTGAGTTAGAAGAAAAGTAATTAAATGTTAAAAAAAATTGCCAGCAATTGAGCAGTTGCCCAGGCTTTTTTTTTTTTTTTTTTCCACTTTCCGCCTCAGAAAATTTGTTTTGCTCCTCAGTGTATCTTGGTTGTTTCTCTTCCAGTTCTGTTTTCTTTCTTAGGGTCCCCATACTTTTAGGTAGGATGTCTACCTTCCTTTCTCTGTGATTTCATCTTTTTTGTCCTTAGCTCTGCTTTTGGGAGAGCTTTGCCTTTTTCCTCTATATTGAGTTGATTTCAGCAGCATCTATTTAAAAATTTTTTTAATTCCAATATAATTAACATAGTGTTATATTAGTTTCAGGTGTACATTATAGTGATTCAACAAGTCTGTACACTGCTGAGTGCTCATCACCATCAGTGTACTCTTAATCCCCATTACCCCACTTACTTCCCCTCTGATAACCACCAGTTTCTTACTGTAGTTAAGAATGTGTTTCTTGGTTTCTCTATCTTTCTCCCCCCCACAAACATTTGCTCATTTGTTTTATTTCTTAAACTCCACATATAAGTGAAATCATATGATACCTTTCTCTGACCTAATTCACTTAACATTAAACCCTCTAGATTCATTCATGTTATTGCAAATGGCAAGATGTCATTCTTTTTTATGGCTAAGTAATATTCCATATCTATATCTATAAATAAAACTATCTTTGTCCATTCATCTATCAGTGGACACTTGGGCTGCTGCCATATGTTAACTATTGTAAATAGTGCTGCAGGAAACATAGATGTGCATATTTCTTTTCGAACTAATGTTTTGATCTTCTTTGGGTAAATACTCAGTAGTGGAATTCTTGGAACATGTAGTAATTCTATTAATTTTACAGGAGCCTCCATTTTATTTTCCACAGTGGTAGTACCAATTTGCATTACTACCAGCAGTACATGAGGGCCCTTTTTTTTCCCTCTGTGTCCTTATCAACACTTGTAGTTTCTTGTGTTTTTTATTTCAGCCACTCTGACAGGTGTGAGATGATAGCTTGTGATTTTCTTGATGATTAGTGAGGTTGAGTGTCTTCTCATTTTTAACTGGATTGTTTGGGTAGGTTTTTTTGGGGGGACCACAAAAGACTCTGAATAGCCAAAGGAGTCTTACAGAAGAATAAAACTAGAGGTATCATAACCCCAGATTTCAAGATCGACTACAAAGCTGCAAATCAAAGCAGTGTGGTACTGGCACATAAGTAGGTACACAGATAAATGAAACAGATTGGGGAGCCTAGAAATAAACCCATGGATGTCAGTTAATCTATGACAAAGAAGGCAAGAATGTGCACTGGGGAAAGTCTTTTAAACAAATGATGTTGGGAAAACTGGACAGCTGTATGCCAAAGAATGAAACTAGACCACTTCTTTACACCATACATAAAAACAGGATTAGACTGAATGAAGGACCTAAATGTGAGACCTGACACCATAAAAATCCTGGAAGACAACAGGCAGTAATTTTGTTAACATCAGTCATAGAAACATTTTTCTAGACAAGTCTCCTCAGGCCAGGTAAACAAAAGCAAAGTTAAACTATTAGGACTACACAAAAAAAAAGTGTTGGACAGCAAAGGAAACTGCCAATAAAACAAAAAGGATAACCTGCTAAATGGGAGAAGATAATTGCAAACAGTATATCTGATAAGGGGTTACTATCTAAAATATATAAAGAACTTAACTCAGTACTAAGAAACCAAATAATCCAATTAAAAAATGTCAGAAGACTTGAACAGACATTTCCTTAAAGAAGATATCCAGGTGGCCCAAAGATGCATGAAAAGATGCTCAGCATCACTCATTTAGGAAAGTGCAAGTCAAAACCTTCACAAGCAATATCTGCTTTTCTATTAATAGCCTATAAAAGGATTTTTAAAGAAATGCTATTCTACGCTTACCTTTTTTCTTTTCAGTCTTTCAGTGTTCCATATAATGGACAAAGTAAAATTAATATAAAAATGAACTCTAGTTCACTTTTTTTTTCCCCCTAAAGAATCTGTTTTTCTAAATTTCACTATGGTTTCCTTGTGGTATCCTCTTATATTTTATTGTGTATACCAAGGTTTTTAAACAATTGCCTAGTTTTTAAGAAGTATGTTTTAAGATATGGTTGCCAGGATGATATTCCTTTTATTAAGATTTTATAATAGTCCTAAATTTTAAATCCATTATTGCTTGTTACTCATCATTGTAGTCTAAAATAGATATTTTCATGTATAATTTCAAATATTTTTGTTCTTGACTTCACCTACCATCCACTCAGGTACTCACTGAGTGCCTTCCTCAGCTGTGCAGTTGTAAGAAGGGAGTATGACAGGTACCATCAAGGTGGCTAGCAAGCTCTCTTGGGATATGGGTTTATTGAACTGAAGTGAGAGTCTTTTACTTGGTTGGTTATTGGACATTCCTGCTGCACTCAATATAAGATGGACAAAAATTTCCACAGAAATTTCTATTCTGGCTCTCAACAGGTTTATGCTTCTCTAAGTGCCCAAATCCACTTTCAAAGCCCAGTTTTTTAAATGCACAATTGTGTTAGCAGAGTTGAGCCACTAAATGGAAAAATATGAAAGGTACTTACAGAGGGATATTTTAAGTTTCTTAGGAAAAGCGTCTTTTAGTAGAGAAATGGATGCCTAATTTTCAGGTTATAATTCGCTTGTACTTCAGAGTTAAGAGTTAAAATGTGTCAGGGATAACATGGACGACAATAGGAGAAGGAAAGGAAATGTGAATTGGGGGAAATTGGAGGGGGAGACCAACCATGAGACACTGTGGACTCTGAGAAACAAACTGAGGGTTTTGGAGGGGTGGGGGGATGGGTGAACCTGGTGGTGGGTACTGAGGAGGGCACGAATTGCATGGAGCACTGGGTGTGGTGCATAAACAATCTCGGACTGCTGAAAAAATAAAAATTCAAAAAAAATGTGTCAGGGTAGGGGAGAGAAAGGTTTTCTAATCTTACTTCAATTGAACAGCTTTCCTTTGTTTTCAGCAGCTAAACATATATAGCTCATTAAATTTGTAAACTCTCTTTATCCATTCTGGATAAAGAGAATCCATTTATCCAAATTTCATAGGAATTTCTTCAAGAATCCACTAATGAATTTACTGCAGGGTTTTATGTTGTGATTGCAATCTTTTAAAAAACTCTTTATATATTCATAGGTATTTTTTAATATCTTAGAGAGTCTGGAGAGGCTGCATCATGGGGGTGTTAAACCCTTTGAACAGATATTCTAAGGTCATGAGTTTAAATAACTTTTTAACTCTTAAATTGTCACCAAAATGAGGGGATTAGAGGGAGAATTTTCTTTGAGACAAATGAACTTGTCATGTTTCTTTGCTCTTCCTTTTGCCAAGTATGATAGCACTTCCAAGTTAGATTTGTTTTCCTTGTCTTCTTGAATTTTTGAACTTTGATATTTCTGTATTTATAACCCTCTAAACGCCCCCCACCCTTTGCTTGTAACTCATCAGATGGGTCTTCTAGAAGTCCAGACTTTTCTTGTTAATTTTTAACAGAAATACTGGTAATTGTCAGTAAGTTCAGTAACTGTAAAAATCATATGTGCCTCAACAATTTTAGACAAAGTTTAGGTTTTTTCTCTTCTCTTGGCCTTCCTTAAATCTCCTTTTCCTCCCCTCACTGTTACCCCCATCACTCTTTCCCCATCTGTGTACTAGCCTTCATGGGTGAACCTCGTGTTTCTAAGCATCTCATGTAGGAATCAGAGTATTTGCCTATTTCAGTTTTAATAGACCTTTCCTTGGGTTCTTTGGGTGGCTCAGTCAGTCAAGTGTCTGCTTTCAGCTCAGGTCATGATCCTGGGGTCCTGGGATAAAACTCTAAGTCAGGTTTCCTGCTAGCAGGGAATCTGTTTCTCCCTCTGTACTTTCCCTCTCCCCTTGTGCATGCACTCTCTCAAGTAAGATCTTAAATAGACCTTTCCTAAACAGTGCATACTCAGTTTGAAAAGTACTAGATATTGTTCAATTGCAGGTTCAACCAAAAATAAGTAAAATGAGAATATTTTGCAAATCTGATAATCCCTTCTTGCTTTCACATACATGCAGGAGTTGATAACACTATTTATAGCTACTTAAGAGAAAAGATCTGAAGAGAGTGCTGGTTCAGCCAACAGGAAGTTGCCTCACTGGCTCTATTTTCTGCTCTCATGTCCTACAGGCCCTCATTGCCTTAAGGGATTCTATCAGTCACCAGTTGCCCTACTGGCAGAGTGTTTAACAATAGGACCATATGCCAGGTTCACTAAAATCCTGTGGGGGTTGAGATAAGTGCAGGTAAGAGAGTGTATTCATGAAAGCATAGCCCTGTCTGATCCTTCCATGAGTCAGTGGACAAGCCCTTTACTCTCTCTCTTGTTATCCTTTTCTTATTAACCTGAGGGAGAAGGGTTGATCTATACAGGGATCAGTGCATAACTTAACTACTAAAGGATCATAGATCTTTGAAAATGTCAACAATATCAAACTCCTTGAGAGTTGTAACTATGCAGATTAAGACTATATCTATTTCTAACAGTTCAACAGATAATATAGTAAAAGAGGAGAGGTCTCTTTAATTCTTAAAATTCATTGTAAATTCTGAAAAGAAATGCAATTTTAAGTTTAGCCCTATAGGTAATTGGCTTGAGGCCTATAAATTACCTGTGAATATGTTGTAATTCCTGGGCCTGTATTCATTCAGGTGCATTTGTTGAGTAACAAAGACATAATTTATTCTATCCAACTTGGAAAATTCTTACATCCATCAAGAATAGCAGTCACACAATTATCACATGATCTCTCTGATATGAAGAAATCGAGAGGCAGGGCGGGGGGTCTTGGGGGTTGGGGAAGAGAAATTAGACAAGATGGGATGGGGCAGGAGACAAACCATAAGAGACTCCTAAACTCACAAAGCAAACTAAGGGTGGCTGGGAGGTGGGGGGGTAGGGTTATGGACATTGGGGAGGGTATGTGCTATGGTAAGTGCTGTGAAATGTGTAAGCCTGACGAATCACAGACATGTACCCTGGGGCAAATAATACATTATATGTTAATAAAAAATAATAAAAAAAATCTGTCACAGAAAATTAACTCTTTGAAAGAAGTTTGAAATAATGCTGATAAACTTTGAATCCATTTTCTCCTGAATTCTTACTTTCAAATGTGTTGATTTCAGTCAACTGACCACATAGCAAAATGCCATGTGCTTGTGTGTGTGTGTGTATGTGTGTGAATGACAATTGTGATTCAGAAATTACACTGTATAAACACAGATACAGTTTCTCCTTTTCTCTCTCTCTCACACACACACACGCACATAAACACATACTTAGACTTCCTTTCATACAAGTGTTCCAACACTGCAAAAAGACTATTTTATTTCTATTGAAATAATGATAGGAAAAAAATGCACTCCTTTCATAGGGACTAACAATTAGATTTAGATGATGTTTCTTCTAACTTAAATCCCAGATTTATGTCCTCTTGATTGATTTTGATGACTGATTTCTGATTTTAGCTATGCTAGGTGAGAGGGCAGCTTCTTGGTGAAGTAGCTGTCAAATGATGGTGTATGTAGTCCAGGGAACAGGGCATTCAGAAACCATGAATAGCCAAGACTCACAGCAGCTGGGGGTGGGTATATCTGCCACTAAGTGGATCTGGTAAGGTACTGACAGTAGCCACTAAAGTTGTGTACATTCTTCACTGAAATACTGACACATTTTGGTATGATTAATACTTTGCTGTCATCAGCTGTTCTTATTTGTCTTAATATTACACTTTTTATTAATATTTTATTATTTCCCAAAATAATTCGCCTTAAGCTTTGTTTCACAGATTTCTCAAGGGTAATATTGATGCTGAAATAAAGGGACAATAACCAGATAGTTCCACCTATTCTATGACTGCTCTGGATTTTTATTGTCATTCTATCTTCTTCACTGAAGCATTATAGTCATAACTCAAAATGTGGCTAGATGGTTTTTATATTGATAATATGTAGTGTACTATTAGCTAACTGAAGTTATGTCACTGAGGACTCATTAAAAATTAATTTTTTAATGGAGAATATCTATACTAATAACCTTTAGGATGGAATTAATTTATCTTAGAAAATCCTAAAGAGGGGCGCCTGGGTGGCTCAGTGGGTTAAGCCTCTGCCTTCTGCTCAGGTCATGATCTCAGGATCATGGGATCGAGCCCCGCATTGGGCTCTCTGCTCAGTGGGGAGTCTGCTTTCCCCTCTCTCTCTGCCTGCCTCTCTGCCTACTTGTGATCTCTCTGTCAAATAAATAAAATCTTTAAAAAAAAAAAAAAGAAAGAAAATCCTAAAGACATCTTGATCCAAAATAAGTTTCTGAACTCTTCTGTGATTCACTTGTTTTTAATTCTAAACATTAAAAGATGCTTTTCCTCAGGAAGAGTTCAAGAACTGATACTATTATTTCAGTGGATTTTAGATCTGGATTCATGAATGTATTTTGGATACTATAATGGAGTAAGTCACAGTTTCTTAGAATAACTCCTTAAAAATTTAAAAATTATATGTTGTGTTAAAGCTTCTTGGAGCTATTTAGGAACTTAATTGTTGTGGGCAGGATAGATGATGTTATAAAGTTAAGGAATAGGCAAAATAAGTGAAAATGTGGCTTTTGTACCAAATTCTTATTAAGTAACAAAAATCATCACATAGGTAATAAGAATAAAAATAACAATACTAAATATTTACATAGAACATATGCCAAACAATGATCTGAAACTTTCCAACATATGAACATATTTAATCCTCCCAATCATCCTATGAAGTATGCCTGATTAGTATGCTTATTTTACACAGGAGAAAATGAATGCACAGAGTGATTAAGTGACTTGCTTGAGACCACATAGCAAATTTGAGAAAGCCACAACTCAAACACACAATCTGACTTCAGAGCTGAGTGCTTCACCACCTTATTAATGAAAGCATTCTCACGAGGAATCTTACTCTTCCTTCCCAAGTGACAATCTATATATACACAAGGAGATAGTATTGCTCTTGGTCGCACTACTATGCTTTAGAAATTACCAGCAAAGAGTTGTTCCTTCAACCAAACTATGGCTTTTACCCTTAAGCCTAATGTGATGCTGTGATGATGATGTCACACAGATGCTCTTCCTCTTGCCCTCCCACTCTACCTGTCTCCCTCCTCTGTCCTTTCTCCTACCCCTCCCCACCCCTGCTTCCCTTTAGCTCTCTTTCTCTATCCCAAGTACAGTGTGTTATTGAAAAAGAAAATTAGCTGGTCAAGGACTTGAAGGAGCTGTAAAATCCTGCAAATCAGAAAATGGGACAAGAAATTTGATAATATGCTTACAAAAATAGTCTGGCTTTAACTATACCGACTTAAGTATTACATACAGTATAAATGCCTTCTATATATCTTTTTACTTCGCTTCCTAGAACTTGGGTGATGCTAAAGGTAATCGAGGAGTTCTAATAAAGTTCTTACCTTGTTGATAGCTGGACTAAAATTTTGCAACTTAATTTCTTAATGTTCCTATTTTTGATGTTGAAGGTAGTACGCATAGTTGGTATGTTTGGAGAAATCTCAATTTTTCATTTTATTGAGCTAAGCTTTTTTTTTTTTGAATCTTAAGACAGTCTTGTTAGAAGGAGTGGAAAATGTGTATTTGTAATTTTCACAATTAAAATGGTTGGAATTGTTTACTTGTATGTATTTTTTATTCTGAGGTTTTTGCTGCTTTTAAAAGTGAAGAACACCGTTTTTGGAAAGTGAAGAAACTTTTGGTGTTGAGCTCTCTTTGGAAAGGGAAATTAACAGCTGTAGAGTATTACTCAGATTCAGTCTGATTGTGTAGCTAGAAATGAAGTCCTACCTTAACTGTTTAATTAAAGATTAGGAGAAAATATTTAAGCAGGTGTTAATCAAGTCTTAAAAAAAAAAAATATTGCATACCCCTGTCTTCCCAGGTGCAGTTCAAGTTTTCATACTTACCAAGTATAGTAGATACTAGATAGAGAAATAAAGTCTATTTTGAGGACTAGCAGTTTATTTCTTGAGGTTGAATAATCTTATGATTATCACTCAACACATAGTGCTGATTCCTTTTAAAGAAATAATGCATTTTAAGCTCTTATTTATTTACAGCTTTTAAATTCACATTACATTATTTGTAACTGATAAACATTAAACTGCATATATATCAAGTGTATAAGTTGGTAAGTTTTGCCATATATATACCAATGCCATATGGAAATACATACATATATCTCCATGAAACCATCACTACAATCAAGATAATGAATATTGTTGTAAAATATATAAACGTGGAAAGTTACACAAAACAAGGTTGTATAACTCAATGATCGTAGAGCTAACACTCATAGCCACCCCTCTGGTCAAAAAATAGAATATTGCCACTTCCCAAAAGCCCCTGCACCCCATGAATCACTAGCTTTTATCTCCCTCACAAAGGGAAATCCTAACCTAACTTTTTGGTAATTGATGCCAGACTTAAGAATAAAAACAATCATTACAAACAAACAAACAAACAAAAACCTGTCTTCCTTGTGGTCCACCCCTGGGAGGCAGACTCCAGAGAGTTGCTTCAGGCAAGTCATTGAACCACAAATAAACAACAGCTTCTGGGAGTGGGGATGAGAATCTAGACTATGGGTTTGCTTCTTCTTCAGTTTACTGATGCTGGAGGATGTTCTTGGAGGGGATGGCAGGTGAATCACCTCAACTTAGAAAACTTTTTTTTCCCCCTCTCTCCTTCAGTGAATATTTCAGATAACTTTCTTTCTCCCTAAGAACTTAGAATAGTACTTCTGGAAGTTGAGGCTTCATGGTGTGATTTCACACTATTTATACTGGTCTATTTGTCTGGAATACTCAAATCTGTTTGGAAGACATATTTGTTGTAAGTACCAAAGTATGTACATAATGACATTTTAACAGTGGTTATCTCTACCTAGTTGGTGAGTATTGCGGTTGTCATGTGTTTCTTCCCTTGAACTCTTCTGTACTTTGATTTTTTAATAACCATTCATCACTATTCAATGTTTATCACAGTAAGTGTGCTCTTAATCTCCTTACCTATTTAACCCATCCTCCCCCACCCACGTCTCTTCTGGCAACCATCATTTGGTTCTGTTTTTTTAAGTTTATTTTTTGGTCTTTTTTTTTTTTTTTCTTTGTTCCTTTGTTTCTCAAATTCCACACATAAGTGAAATCATATGGTAGTAGTCTTTATTTGACTGACTTATTTCGTTTAGCGTTATACCCTCTGATCCATCCATGTTATTGCACGTGGCAAGATGTCATTCTTTTTCGTAGCTGACTAATGGTGCATTGTGTATCTATCCACATCTTTTTTTTTAAAGATTTTATTTATTTATTTGACAGAGATCACAAGTAGGCAGAGAGGCAGGGAGAGAGAGAGGGGGAAGCAGGCTCCCTGCTGAGCAGAGAGCCCGACCTGGGGCTTGATCCCAGGACCCCAAGATCATGACCTGAGCCAAAGGCAGAGGCTTTAACCCACTGAGCAACTCAGGCGCCCCTCTATCCACATCTTTATTGATTCATCTGTAGATGGACATTGGGTTGCTTCCACATCTTGGCTATTGTAAATAATGCTGCAATAAACATAGGGTGCACATATCTTTTTGAATTAGTGTTTTGTTTTCTTTGGATAAATACCAGTAGTCGAATTACCAGATCAGAGGATTGCATTTTAATTTTTTTGACAAAACTCTCCTGTTTTCCACAACGGTTGCACCAGTTTGCATTCCCACCAGCTATGCATGAAGTTTCCTTTTTCTCCACATCCTCATCAATACTTGTTTCCTATGCTTTTGATTTTAGCCATTCTGACAGGTATGAGACGATACCTTATTGTGGTTTTAAATACCATTTTTCTGATGATTAGTGACACTGAGCATCTTTTCATGTGTCTCTTAGCTATCTGGATGTCTTCTTTGGGGAAATGTCTATTCAGCTCCCCTGTCCATTTTTTTACATCAGGTTATTTGTTTTTTTTCATGTTGTATGAGTTCTTTATATATTTTGGTATTAACCCCTTATTGGATACACCATTTATAATATCTTCTCCCATTTGGTGGGTTGTCTTTGTGTTTCGTTGATGGTTTCCTTTGATGCCCAACACTACTTTATTTTGGTTTAGTCCCAAGAGTTTAATTTTAGTTTTGTTTACCTTGACTGAGAAGACCTATCTGGAAGAATATTTGTATGGCCCATGTCAACAGAATTACTGCTTATGTTACCTTTTAGGACTTTATATGGTTTCAGGTCTCCTGTTTAGGTCTTTAATCCATTTTGAGCTTGTTTTTGTGTATGGTATATGGAAGTGGTCCAGTTTCATTCCTTTGTATGTAGCTGTCCAGTTTTCCCAGCACCATTTATTAAGGGGACTATCTTTTTCCCTTTGTATATTCTTGCCTCCTTATTTGACCACCCTAGATTATTTGACCATGTATTCGTAGGTTTATTTCTGGGCTGTCTGTCCTGTTCCATTAATCTGTGTTTATTTTTGTATACATATCATACTGTTTGCTGGCTGGAAATTTGTGGTATATCTTGAAATCTGGGATTGAGATATCTCTATCTTTTTTTGTTCTTTTTTTTAAAAGTTGTTTTGGCTATTTGGGGTCTTCTGTGGTTCCATACAGATTTTAGAATAATTTGTTCAGATTCCCTGAAAAATATTAGAGGTCTTCTGATGGTAATTGCACTAAGTCTGTAGATTGCTTTGGGTAGTTTGGACATTTTAACAATACTGGCTCGTCCAGAAATGAGCATAGAATATCTTAAATGAATTCAATGAAGTCAGAGGATATAAAATAACATACCGGAAATGCAGCAACATTGCATGCAACAAATACTGTTGCATTTGTTTACACTATTAAGGAAGTTGCAGAGAGTGAAATTAAGAAAGCAATCCCATTTACAATTGCACCTAAAATAATAAAACAGCTAGGAATAAACTTAACCAAGGAGGTAAAAGTCCTGCATCCCCCAAACAAAAAAAAAAAACTATGAAAGAAACTGAAGTGACTCTTCTGTGCTGCTTAAAATTTTCTGCATTAAATACATAGGCATTCCAGGGTCCCTGGGTGACTCAGTTGAACATCTGCCTTCAGCTCAGGTTATGATCCCAGGGCGGGGGATCTAGCTCTGAATCCAGCTCCCTGCTCAGCAGAGAGACTGCTTCTCCTTTTCTCCCCACACCCCCCCTCCCCACTTGTGCTCAAGCATTCTCTCTCTAAATAAACAAATAAAATCTTAAAAAAAATATGTAGTCACTCTTGTAAATCTTTTGGGGGAAGATCAAAATGCTATTTATTAGGTGAATAATGTAGTTATAGTAATTAAATTGAAGGTAAAACAATATAGTTGATTTTAAAATGTAGCAATTTAAAGATACAAGAGTGGGGTGCGTGGGTGGCAAAATGGGTCAAGTGTCTGCTTTTGGCTCAGGTCATGATCCCGGGCTGGGATTGAACCCTGCTCCTGGCTCCTTGCTGGGGGCTGAGGGGAGGAGCCTCTCTCTGCCACTCCCCTGCTTGTGCTCTCTATTAAGTAAGAAATCTTAAAAAGAAATAAGATGCAAGAGAAATATTGAAGATAAAAATATGCTTACGGAAGTTAAATTTTGAGACTGTTTTTGAGACTTAAAAAAACTGGAAAAGGATCCTCTCAATTTTGGGACGGACTCAGCCATATTTTATAATATTGAACAATATAGAATCAATGTTTTTTCAGAAATTTTGATGAACTCAAACTAAGCTGTATTATACCAAAAACATTACATCAGCTTTTAATATCATTGTCATCTACTGAAAGCTAATTCATATGTTTATGATTCATTTAAATGGAATTCTCAAAATAATTTTTAGAGCCATTTGGTACTTAAAGAGAAATTTTAGAGTTTTAAAAATGGGTTATTTTATTGCATTAATGGTCAGGAAAATCAAAATATTATGGAAGAGTCAGAAATACTGTTAACATTGAACACATGAATTTTTAAGGTCATTAACAGAGTATTTACTCCTATCTAAAAAGGGATAAATGTTTCTCTGCATGAGGAAAACCAGAGTCTAGATAAGGAAATATGAGTAGAAATTTCATCATATTTCTGCTTTTAAACAATTATACACAGTATGTGTGATAGTTTTGTGAAAATGGCTTTTTTCAAAATATTTTACTGTTTTCCAGTTTTTCACAAAACTGAATAGCTCTTTAATTCCTCAGTAAGTTTTGAAAATCTACAACTATTATGATCTAAATTCAAGCTTTGTTTTTAATGTTTCTGGTAGTTTTAATTCTCTCCCTCTCTCTGTTTTTTAACTTACTGTAGAGATCAAGCTATAGTGATAAGATTGTTTGCCCTGCCCCCAGATAACTTCATTCTGAATACAAAGTTGCTTTTAACACTTATATAAGCACATGTCTACAAACACATTCATGTACTTTAGGAGTTTGAAAACATGCAAATCACATGGGAAAATATTTGTCACAACACTTTCAATCAATATATACCTTTTCACATCTGGAAGAGCTGAAGCCTTTAAGCCTGATTCCTGTGGAAATGAAGAGGTGTAACTTTGTCAAAATTATGCTGAAAAATTTTCATAAAACAACGATTTTGGAAATGCCAGCCACCTTAGTTATGTTTCCTACTAGCTCATATCACATCAAATAATGTGTTTTGGTGTTTGATACTATTAATATATTAAACAATATTATATAAACAGTATTTAAATTATATTTTAGCATTTAAAATATGCCAGACATTGTGCTAAGAGCTTTATATAGCATCCTGGAAGTGAAGAAATACTTAATCTTGCATGCTTCTCTCCCGTTTTCTAAGTACCAAAAATGTCACCCTTCCAGAAAAGTTCCAGAAATATTTTACTTTCTCTGTGAAGATTCCGTAAAAGTCTTCTATTTCTCTGATCATTAAAGCATGCTAAAAGTTGCATAACATATTTACTTATATATCCTTTATATATACATATTACTGTAAATAGCTATCTTAGATTGTATCATACTCCCCCATATTTTCTTTGCATACTGTGTATGGGCATCAGCTCTGGAGTTCAGCAGTACTATGTTCCTTTCTTCATCACATACTAGACACACCACCTTGTATAAATGACAAAACTTCTTCATACAGTACTTCACAGATATGTCTGATTGGCAGGGTTACTTTGAATAATAAAGGAGAGAACTGCATAGCATAGTTTCAGTCACAGAATAAGCATTCAGTAAATAAATTTTAGATTGCCTGAGTTTACATTATACCCATTGTGCATTTTTGATTTGGAGGCTTTTAAAGCATTGACTCTTAACTTGGATAGTGATAATACTTCCCTAGAGGGGCATATCCCAGTCATCCTAGGACTTAGGCAAACTACCCTTTCTTCTTTTTCCACTGGTCCTTATCCAGCTCTAGATTCATTCCTTCTGAAAGAAAATTTTCCGAAGGTCAACTTATAAAAATCGAATCATCCAAATTTACTTGTTTCTTTTAACTATTTTGAACAAACTTAAGTTATGTGACATGGGGTAGCTTTACTGACCACTGGATTTCCTGCAAGTTTTATTTGACTGTGTCCTTTTGCTTTCTCACTATGTTTGTGGTAATTTTAATTTGTCTGTCCTTGACAACTTGTTGCTCCATCTGGAAGGAAGTGAGATAAAGGGTAGAGACTGCCTGATGAGAGCTAGGACTACTATCATACAACAAATTCCAGACTAGAGATGGCATGAGGACTTGAGAGAGAAACTGTATGTTCAACTAGGATTCACTTGAGATGTAAAGGAGGGACAAAAATTTTTAACTGTTTTACTAACTCAAGTGAAAAACCAGGATTGTTCTGGGATAGGATGTCTGGTCACCCTACCTAGGGACAAATCGGAGAGGGACTTAGGGCTGAGGTATGGATGGGGAGACTGATGTGTATTGAAAAAGGAGACTGGAATATTAAGATGAAATAAAAGAATTAGAGCAGAGAGAGGGGGAAATCTGAGGATCATAAGATACTTAGAAGACCATCTTTAAGGGGCCCCTGGGTGGCGCAGTTGGTTGAGCGACTGCCTTTGGCTCAGGTCATGATCCGGGAGTCCCGGGATGGAGTCCCATATCGGGCTCCCAGCTCCATGGGGAGTCCGCTTCTCACTCTGACCTTCTCCCTTCTCATGCTCTCTCTCACTCTCTCTCTTTCCTAATAAATAAATAAAATCTTAAAAAAAAAAAAGACCATCTTTAAAATTAATGTTTAAGAACATATTCAAGCCCAAGTGTCCATGAACTGATGAATGGGTGAAGATGTGGTGTGTGCATGTGTGTGTGTGTATAATGCAATATTTATCAACTATCAAAAGAATGACGTATTGGCATTGGCAATGATGTGTATGGAGCTAGAGTGTATAATTCTAAGCAAAATAAGTCAGTCAGAGAAAGACCAATACCATGTGATTTCCCTCATATGTGGAATTTAACAAAAGAAACATAGAGGAAGGGAAGGAAAAATAAAACAAGAAAAACAGATACAGATCATAAGAAACTCTTAACTATGGAGAACAAACGGAGGGTTGCTAGAGGACTGGTGAGTGGGGGATGGGCTAGATGGGTGATGGGCATTAAGGAGGGCACTTGGTGGTTTTTTTTTTTTCTTAATTTTTTCAGTGTGCCAAGACTCATCGTTTATGCACCACATCCAGTGCTCCATGCAAGGAGGGCACTTGTGATGAGCATTGGATGTTATATGTAAGTGATGAATCATTAAAGTCTGCTTCTGAAACCAATATCATACTATGTTAACTAACTTAAATTTAAATAAGAACTTGGAAAAAAAGAATACATTCAAAGAACTATTCAAAACTATATTTTTAAATATGTAAATGCATTCTTCATAAATTTTCAGGAAAACTTTCTGATGTATTTTTATGGATGTGTTTTTTTCTCTTGGGACAGAGGGAAACTGAGCATTCCTTATGATGCTTATAAGAGGACAAATTGAAAAGTCATCAACTATAATTTTACAAAAATCTTGAATAGATGGTGCAACTGTCTTATCCAATAGGGACTCTTGTAATTTTTTAAAGTTTAGCAGATGAAAGTACATTAGCCTTCAATAAATTAACTTTCAGTGAATTCTCTTGTACTGACTAGATTTTTAAGGACCTGACACAATTTGAGTCCCAACAAGTGCGCTGAACATAGTAGTAGGAATGAAAACTCCTCTAAAATTAAAATTGGGATTACTTTTATTACTTGGTTATTTGCATAACGGAAAAGGGAAGACATTTCTATATGAAATGCTTGGGTTCCTTTACCTCTTTTTGCATTGGCTAATCTAGTGGGAAGAATGGGCAAGGGATTAGCCAAAATAGAGGTAGGGGAGAGGTAAGTAAGAAAATATAGAGAAAAGTGTGTAGGAAGAAGCTAAAATTGGACTGGAATTCTCTACAAAGGTAGAATAATTAGGTCCTTAACACAGAGTTAGAGTTGTCTTCTATGTTTTGAAGTTAAGCAGTTTAAATATTCCTAGGGACAGAAATGTTTTCTTAGCATAACACACAGGTGCAGGTACTGTGCAGCCAAGGAAAAGCATTGGTAAACATTGGAATGTTCTTCCAAAGGCGTGGTCCAGAGCCAAACTTTCAAACTGCCTCAGTGGCTTAAGTTCTTAATCATACTCGAAAAGAGATGGCTTGTTCTCAATGTAATGAAAGAATGATCTCAAAGTAACACGAGGAATCTTTGTGCAAAGGCAACGAGGGCTAAAATAATCTTCAAGGGAATTAGCTGTGTTTGTTCAGCAGCAAGACGTTTTTAAATGGAAAGTGTTCCCTGGGTATTTGTACTGGACAGTGGTGTGTTACATTCCCGTCATCTCACTTAGTCTTATTGGATTGGATTCTCCCTTTTACGTTAAGAGATAGTTGGCAGAATGTCTTCTCTGGCATAGAATAGAAGAGAAACTTTTTCTATATTTTCAGACTTTTCAAAGCCCCTGTGGTTAATGCCAGGTTGTGACAATAAAACCTAGAAACCATACATTACTTCAGGTTTTTGGTAGATAGAAGAAATTGGCTTTTGCTAAGAGGTCAGTATCCTTTTGGCGTTATTGCCTTGATAATGCATTGTCTCACTTTTACATTGTCTCCCTGGACAAAACTGCATGTTCTCAGAACATAGGCGACATTTGCTCCTTCCTCTCTATGTGTAGTAGCCATGACAGCATCCGTGAGTGCCCTCTCCTTCTCAAAGCAGAGAAGCACTTGTTCCCTATTCTGATCCTGTTTTACTTTTTCTAATTCTGAATCTTTATTTCTCTCCATTAAAATGAAATGTACATTCCCAAGGGCTATGTTGTCATAGGCATCATCACCAACATCCCTTCCTTTTTGAGACTACATTCTGGCATCTAAAACATCTCGATGGGGGATGAATTACTTGTATTCCAATTCTGACATTTTTGCTGTTAACAAATATTTTGAGACCCTTTTTTTTTTTTAAGAATGACCTTGACTTGTATTTTTCCCTTGATTCCTCGCTCCTTTTGAATAATTTTCTACTTTGGGGATATGGTGCTGTTTATATTGGGGCTGGAGTTTCTCTAGTATTTGGATGGGGAGGTAGGAAAGAAAAGAAGTCCAAGAGTGCCATGAGAATCAAATGACACAGAAGTACCTTTCCTAATTCTTTCAGAAAACATACAGTTCTGATTCCATGAAATATATATGATAGTACTTAAAACACTGGTACAAAAAGAATAATGATTTGACAATGAGAATGACAAATTTCAGTTACACAAAGTTACTTTCTGGGTTGGACTGATTGACCTTTAATAGGCTTTATGTCAATTCTGATTCACAGTTGCAATGGACTCAGCAAGATTCTATGTGACCAATCATGTTACCAGATACTAATCCAAATAGAAGCTTTAAAAAACTTGTGAAATGTAGTTATGTCTGGGTGGCTCACTCAGTTTAGCCTTCAGTCTGCCTTTGGCTCAGGTCATGATCCCAGAGTCCTGGGATCAAGTCCCACATCAGACTCCTTGTTCAGCAGGGAGCCTGCTTCTCCCTCTGCCTACTGCTCCTCTAGCTTGTACATTCTCTCTTTGACAAATAAAATCTTCAAAAACAACAACAACAAAACTTGTAAAATTTAAAGAAGGGATAAGGTTGTTCTTGAGAAAATTCAGTTCCTTAAACTAACATTTTGCCAATGACACATTGGTAAAAAGTGGAAATTTACTATTAGAAAATATTTAACCAAATTAGTTTTCCATGTAGTGATATAATTCAGACAGAACAAGAGAAGTACTCAGTATGCACAATATAAGGCCAAGGGTAGTAGCATGGCTTGGATTAGGCCGGATCTCCTCAGTAAGGGTGGCATGGTGCAAGCTTCAAAGATAAGTATCCATTCTTGCCAGGGCTTACACTCACGCATGAACAGTGATGGAGGTCCACAGGAAACCCTTTTCTGAGACAATTATTCCGGACGTGTGGTAAGGCAAAGGAATTGGAATTGGGCAAGCTCAACTGCATTAATTGTGCTCTAGGTGTAAAATATGTTAATTTGCCACTGTCAGAAAGAAATCATGATGAGTCATTCACCGAACTACTTAGAATCTACCTCCGACACGTCAAAGTATTTATTGCTCTGGTCATTCCTTTTTCTCTTCACAGATGTACTTTCTAACAAATTATTTTTAAAAAGTAGAAAAATCATTTATTTTATCTGAAATTTTTTAACAAAGTCTTTGAATAAATACCTGATCGTATTTAATTTCCATTCTGAAATTATTTTCTGCTTGATCAGGGAGTGTTTTATGAAAATGGGCAGGAACACTTTTTATTCCTTCTGGTAATGTAAACCATTAACTTGTGAAATCAGAACCAACTGTATTCATAAAACGAGCTTTCTGAGTACCAACAGATTTTACCTGCACTTTCCAAGGATTCAGAATAATCTTGGGTATTCAGCTGTGTGTTGAAGCAGAAGAGGATTGTACTGAAAGCAAAAAATAGGAATCCAGCAGGTTAAAAAAAGTTTGTTTTATGATCTCAAAATGTTTCCATAATTTGAAACATTACTACATACACATCACTACATTTGAAACATATACTACTACTACATGTATAACCCAGCTTCAGCAGATACCTCAATTTTGTAACGAGAAGTTCCTCTGCTTGGCCTTCAAGATTACAGCATCCATGCTCTCCTTTTCCCAGCCATACTTCATATAATTAATGCTATTCTTAAGCCGTTTGGAAAGAAAATAGAAAAGTCTACAATAGGTTTATAATCAGCCATTAGACAACTGACATTGAGCCATTGAATTAAACAGACATGATGCTTTACTATTGTAAGAGAAGTAAAAAATAACAGAATAAAATCAATATTTGGGAAAATTGTTTAGCTTTCTCTCTCGGAGGGAAAACACAGGTTCTCAAAAATGCTGCCACCTTCCTACCTGTTACCAACTAGCAGTGAACATAGAATTATAAAAACTTGCACACTTACAGTTTGACTCTTAAAACAGTGCTAAATGTGTGTGAAGTCTCCAAATTAAAGCTTCCCCCCACCCACAGCCCGACTACAGGACATTGTAACCAAGAATGCCTTGAGATATTGGCTGAATCATCCCCCTTTCCGAAACTGTCCATCTGTCTTTGAGAGTAGTTGTGATCTGGAGGTTCAAGTTGACTTACTCACTGAGCTGCCTGCCAGTTGAGTTGCACTTTGTAGGTGGAAAATTGTTGGTCTTTGTCCCTCCCAGCTTGTAAGTAAAATGAGGCTGCCAAGAGATAAACACATTCTAAGTTTATCATGCTATTCTTGGCCTCAAACTACAAGCCATAAGGCAACTATTGCTCAAGGTACCGTGTTTACAAGTGTTCAGTCCTCCGCTGTTTCAGAGACCCAACAAGATGGAATTTCTTCCTGCCAGCCTCTTTTTTTTTTTTTTCTAAGCTTTCACATTTCTTATTTCCTTTTTAAAAGTGAGGACAGGGAGCAGTTTCTTTGACAACATTTCGAAGGTTTGAAGTCTCATTAAAATTTTGATCTTGATGTTTTAGGGTTTTCTTCCCCCAAAGGCACTGTAAGTTCCTAAAAAAGATTAGAAGCTTCTTTCTATTACAATTATCATGATTATTATTTTACTTAAAAGTAAACAAGAGGTATGCTAATGGATCCTCATATGGGCCTTTTCACACATTTATTATAAAATCCATGTTTCTCTTAATTGATAGTGATGGGATTTTTCCTACTAAGTAGCTGTATTGAAAATAATCAGTTTGGTAATGTTATCAAATCACCCTCCCCCCCCAAATATTTAGTTCTTTTTCTTCTTTTTTTTTTTCTTCCTCTGGTGAGAGAAAGTACTGAGTTAACTTTTCTTCACAAATGTCTTCCTGGCTGCATTGGATAACAGGATGTATTGAGTTCATACATCTTAAATATAAAAGAGGAGTATAGCTATATCACATCCTATATTGGCACAGTATATTGACATGTATTATGTATGATGTTACACTGTTTAAATTATTAGAAATCACATTAAAAGAAATTATAATAAGATAGGGCTTTTTACCAAATCTAGAATATTTGGCAAAGATAGGATAATCAAGTTCAATCCTTGATTTACAAATAAGACTTTGAGCTCTCAGAATCTTAAAACTATATTATATATCATGATTTTTTTTTGCATTTCATTAAAACTAACATTCTCTTCAGATTTCAGCATAGTACTTATATAATTTACTATAGAATCAGGCCTTAATTGTTTACTTGCACATGATAGCTATTGGTCTACATCCTGGAAAAAGTTTTGAACATTTTCTGACTAATGTCTGCTCCTACATTGGTTTAATGTTGTTGTAAATTAAATTCACTGACTGACAAATGAAAAGAACATGACAGAAGAAATTTTACTTGTTCTAGTGTAAGTACTAAAGGTAGAGATGAAAGATTTGCAACAGTCTGCTCTAGGAGATTGCAGGAAAAATGTGTTGTTAATTTGAAGCATTACTTAAGATCATCCTGAGGATCAAAGTCATGTCTTCACTAAAATGGGCAGAAGGACTGTCATGCATTAGGGTCAAAATGTATTTCACAATCACTCAGTGGCTTCTGCAGAGGTACAGATCAGTGGATGAGGAGCAGTGGGTGAATATGCTATTTGAAAATTATCTCTGTTACTGCTTGAACCTACCTGCAACACTCCATTAACAACAAAAATAGTTAACATTATCATCAGTGCCTATAAAATGTTAAGTACTTTTTCCCTGTACAACTAAAAGTAGGTGTTCAGACTTGTGTATATTCTGAAGACCACGTCACTACAGGCATTTGCTTTACAGATCTCTTGTTCTTGAGATGTGTTTTTGAATATACTTATGTGATAGAGTGGCTCAATAGATTATGAAATTTGCTATAATATTTCAAAACCCATATTAAATATATCAAAGGCTTCAACTTTGAAGACATAGCCTAGATCCTGAGGAATTAAGAGACGATTGGTCATTAGTACCTAGTAGTGCAGGCAGGCATTATTCTTTGATTTAACTAATAGGCTCTTTCTGTAGCTGCAGAGCAGACTCTGTTAGAGTGTTATTTTGACATTGTCTAAAGTGTGAGACAAGTCACTAGAATATTTCTAATATGTTAGGAATCATTGCAGAGAAACCCTTCCTAAATAGAGCATTATAGTTTTATGCACTATGTACATTTATTTAATTTTCCATTTGTTTTTAAGTATGATTCTTGATTTAAGCTAAATGTAAAGAGTCCCAGAATTATAAAGTAGGTGGTTTTCAGCATTCAGTGTTATTAGTAAGAAATTAAAATTTCAAGTACCAGGATTTCACAAATAAAACAGCTAAACACACACACTTTTTTTTCCTGAAAGATTAGGAATTGTTGTTAAAAGTAGTTAGTTTTCTTACCTCTGAAATATTTTCGCTTTAGCTATAAGCCAGGGTCGTCTTTGAGTTTACAACTTAATCTTCTGTTGAAATCTTTGTTTTTTGAAAAAATTTCTTTCTATTTTGTTTGTGGATGTTCTTAAAGGGGTATGCATGAGGTCATGCTGTTTGTATTGGTAGTCCAGATGATGCTGTGATAATAGTTCATAAACCTGGAACTCTTAATGGTTTAAACAAAACAAAGATTATTTCTCACTAACACTGTGTTCAGCCTTCCGGTTAGTTGGAGAATCTGTTTATCATAGTTACTCCAAGACCCACTCATTGGAGGCTTTATCTCAAAACATACTTTGATGACTGTTGAGGCAGGAAAAGGGAGTAAGGTGAATTACTCCATGGCTCTTAAAGTTTCTGTCTGAAAGTGGTGTGCGTCACTTCCCTTCACATTTCCTTAGCCAAAGAAGACCACACAATATTGCCTAGCACCAAACATGGTAAAGAAATGCTCCTACCTTGTGTTTTGAAGGAGAAGAAATGGAAAATTCTTGAGCAGAACTTATGACTTTACTACCACAGGGGATAAGGTTAATAACCATTAAGAGAAGTCACTCTTTCTTAGGCCACCAGGAGTAGAAGGCATTGGATACAGAATTCTGTTTTCCTGCCTAGTGTTAACTTAATATTTGGGTATCATTCAAAGATGTTGAGGCCTTCCCTCCCCCTAAATCTTACTTTAATGTGCCTGCAATTGTTAGGCCATGACAAGTGCTTGGGAGAAATATCGGGTTTCCACACTTTGACTTAGGAAGTGGGCTTGAAAGTATCTGTTTTTTTTATCTATAAACTCTAGTGAATTAGCAGCAGCTGCTTCAATCTGTTTGAAAACAACTTGTGCCTTATACACCTGTGAAATGGATAAAACAAGACCTAGCATGCACTAACATGAAAACATATAAAGTCACCCAGAGATGGGCAGCAGACATGATCCTTGTTATGAAGAATGCAATTTCAGTGCTTTTCAATCAAATTGAAATGGGTAATATGTTCATTCATGTGAGATATAATCCGAAGCATTTTTCTGTAATACTGTATCAATAATTTAAGGAACCAACACATTTTAGAAATATAAAACTTCAATAAACTAAAACATCCCTTTAAGGACTTCAAGGAAATCTTGATACGCCTTAAATGTTATGGAACCTTACTTGGTCTACAGCTTTCCTAACTATAGTGACATAATGATTGTCTAAATCTTAAATTTTACATTTTCCCCCAACGAATAGAGACACCAGATATCCAGGAAATGGAAACTAGAAAATACCCCGTGAGGATAATGCAGATTTTTATGTGCTTTTGTTAGTTATTTTTGCATACTATCTTAGCATATTTCTGCATACAACCCTTAAAACTTAGAAGAGTGCTGTCGAAGAACTGGGTCATTATTCTTAGAAAAGGTTATAAGAGCATCTTCAATTAAAATAAGTAGCAAAGGATCAGAGACGTCTTTGTAAGTGGGGAGGACAATAAAGCATCTTAAGAGAAAGAACCTAAGAAACCATGAGAATACGTGGGAAATGGTAGGAGCAGTGGGGGGTGGGGGAGCTGGGGCTAGGGTGGGGTAGGGCAGGGCCTGGCCTGGCGCCAGCAAACTGAAGCAGATTTCTGAACTGTCTTTTCCTGATGGCTTCCTGCTTCCACTTTCTTGTTTCTTAGAGTGGCCTGGTAAGTATTCTTTTCTTCATAGTCAAAATACTTGTCTAGAAAATAAAGACTTTTTAATTGTATCTGGTGGAATCTAACATCTTGCTTTAAGAAAAATCTTTAGGTTGTAATTATTCCACATATTTTTAGTTTGTGTTCAGTAGGTCAAGAGATAGTCTGAGTTTCTACCTAGTTGTCTAAATCTTCATATGAGGTTTAACTGTACATAGTTATGATATATAATTATGATAAATTTATGGATATAAATGAGGATTAACTCTTACCTAAGAAAATTTCTTAGCTATTTCAGAAATTACACAAAATTTAAGCTTTCTTTATTACTGGTTAAAGCCTGGAGGTTGTTTGTTAATGACCATTTATCTTTCCTATGTTGACTGGTTAAAAGATAACTGAAAAGTTCTCAGAGTAAGAATTCTAATTGTGTGGTCACACAATGTAAAATATAAATTATCAAGTTCTAACCATAGGCTGCTTTTCCTGAAGCATATGCCATACCACAGTGAAACATCTGATGCAATTTTCTTTGTTTTATTAACCTGTATTATATGAGCATGTATACCTTTGTGACCAAAAGAAACACTTTAAAAAAAATGTGGAGCATATGGGTGCACTTTGTTGACTGTTTCAATGTTCGGGGATTCAAGACAACATATCTTTATGATTGAGAAGTCAGTCCCCTGTGATACCAATTAAGAAGGATGGTATTGCTGGGCGCCTGGGTGGCTCTGTTGGTTAAGCAACTGCCTACGGCTCAGGTCATGATCCCGGAGTCCCGAGATCGAGTCCCAGATCAGGCTCCCAGCTCCATGGGGAGTCCGCTTCTCACTCTGACCTTCTCCCTTCTCATGCTCTCTCTCATTCTCTCTCTTTCCTAATAAAATAAATAAACAAAATCTTTTAAAAAAAAAGAAGGATGGTGTTGCTAATACATCCCAGTTGCCATTAACTTCTGTAAGTCACCTATAAAAGGCTTACACTTTTTTTTTTTTGAATAAACATAGGTAGCTTGATTTTTTTTTTTTTCTTTTTTTACTGGGGCAAAAAAAAATACATTTAGCTTCAAAGGGTTTTCCTAAGTTGGGACAACACATAACCTTGATTAAATTTTATGTGTTGGACATCACAATAGTATAATGAAATAACTTCGATTAGCGAAGTTGCATCAGATCAAGATGAATACTATAAGTTAATTCATATTGTCGTTTTTTTAATTTCATGAACATAGCTGAAGTTGTGCCAAGAATTAGGCTGCATCTTCTGGATGTGCAATGACCTGGAAGTCTGACGTTAGCAGGCTTCAACATGTGATCCAAGTGGTTTATCTAAAATGCGCTGGTCAGCACGGCAAATGTAGGCGAATAGAGCTGGGAACCAGGAGTTGGAAGACCTGTTCAAGGTCTCAGTTCTGTTTCTTAAAGGTCGTTGCTGTTTGAGGGGTAGGAGGGGTCTGCTGAAGTCTTCTGTAATTCACATCTTTATTCTGTGTAAAAGGAATCAAATAATTGGATGTTGTAACCTACAGGAATGTTAGGAGGCTTGAACCAGGTGATACACATGAAGTACTTAGTGATTACAAAATATTGAATAAATAGAATTATCAGAGGTACCCATTTTAATATCTGTTTGAAAATATTTATTATTAAAAGATAGGTTAAACCAGACACTGAATCTGAATCTGGTAGACATGAATGTTACTGTAATCTTTAAACAGACTCCTAAGACCTAAGAGTAGGTATGTTTCTGATTGGATCACAGTACCTTTTTATTTTCCTCAGGAACAGGTTTTAGCTTCCCCTCTACTCAAAGGGCTATGCCACAAGGATGGAAAATACATTTTACCTCTTAGAGAAATTTATCTTTTAAATATGTCTGAATAGTATCTTTAAAGGTAATTTTATCTTTAAAGGTAATATAGCTCTTGGCTGTGATAAAATAGTGAAATTAACTTAGCCTTGCTCCAGATATCTGTAAAAACAAACAAAATGCATGAGAATGTGGGAATTGGACAAAAATCAGTACAGGAGAGTGATCGCGGAATGGAAATCATGGAGATGAGCTCTACTATTATGCCAGTTTATTGCTTATGACTGTCCTACTTATCATCAAGCCCCGTGCAAGCAGTGTGAGAACCAACAAGAGCCTAGTAGTCTCTGAACTGAAGAGGCAGGGAAGCCAAATGGTTAAAATTTGCAGAGTAGGGTGACAGAAAAGAGAACTGTTATTACCAAAAGAGAACTACAAAAGGGCTCTGGAAATCTGGTCAGTGTTCTCCCTAAGTCTTCAGTTGTGTACATAATAAGTACGTGTATATGAGAAAATTACTCAAGGCCAGAGGAGGAGTCTCTGGAACGGAATTGCCAGAGCAATCTCTAGTGATTACAAGAGAGAATAGTTTGTGTTCCCACAAAGCAGATAGAGAAAGCTCTCCCAATACACAGGGCATATGGTAGATTACTCAAAATTGGCATT
Organism: Nasua narica; assembly: GCA_028533885.1. Lineage (NCBI taxonomy): Eukaryota > Metazoa > Chordata > Mammalia > Carnivora > Procyonidae > Nasua > Nasua narica. Next base: position 60,823,972 of record CM052809.1, on the reverse strand, counting down.
GCCTCATTAGGGAGTCAAAATTAGCCCTAGACAAAAGACTGCCCTGGAACTGCAGAACAACGCTTAAAAGCAAACTTGGGAAGGATTTCCAAGTAACTGACATCTTAAGCCAAACCTCAAGAATATTTAAAGAAATAAAAAAATATATCAACACCCTATAAGGTTAAAAAAAAAAAACTGACATCAAATAAAAAATTACCAGGCATTCAAAGAATGTAAACTATGAAGAGAAAAAAAATCAATCAATGGAAAAACAATGAGGTAGAGTGCAGAATTAGCAGAAAAGGACTTAAAATAGTTATATGTTTAAGAAGATAGGTAATGGCATGAGCATGTTCTAATATTCTAATTTGTGAATTTATATCAGATTTCATGTAGAAATAATAACAACTGTATCACAAAAAAATTGAAGGGGGCAAGATAATTCCCAGCTCATTCTACAAGTAATCCATAAAAAGTAGTAGTATCCTGGTACTCAAAATAGAAAAATCTTACTGTAAGAAAAGAAAGATAGGAGCCAACATCACTCATGAACAGAGGTGTAAAAATTCTTAACTAAATAAGTTTAGCAAATCAAATCCAACAATGTAAAAAAAGATAAGAACTCACAATTAAGAAGAGTTTATCATAGGAATGCAAGATATGTTTGATGGAAATCTCAATGCAACTTACCAGATTGAGACCAAAGAAAAAGGAGATAATGGATTATTTCAATAGAGGCAGAGAAAACATTTGTCAAAAATCCAGTATTGATTTCCTGATAAAAACTGTCAACGAATTAGAAACAAAAGAAAACTTCCTCAATTTGATTAAGGCCACCTACAGTTATAGTTAAATTTGTAGTTAACAGTATATGTAATTGTAAAACATTGAATGCTTTCCCCATAGGATCAGGAATAAGACAAAGATGTTCACTCTTCATGCTTCTGTTCAACATGTCCTGGATATTGTAGTCAGTACATAAAGACGAGAAAAAGATATAAAATACTACAGGTTGAAAGGAAGAATGAAAACTGTCTGTATTTGCAGATGATATGATAACCTGCCTAGAAAATATATATGATCTACAAAAAATCTACTAGATCTTCAAACATGTTTATCAAGATTTCTCAATACAAAGCTTAAATGTAAAAATCAACTGTATTTCTATGAATTATCAATGAATAATTTTTAAAAATGTGTTAAGATAGCATAAAAATGAAATATTTAGGTATAAACTTGACAAAATACTTGTTGGCATTCCCTCTACACTGAGAAGTACAAAATATTGCTGAGAGAAATTATATAAGGCCTGAATAAATGCGTACATATACCATGTTCATGAATTAGAATGTTGAATATTAACAAGATGTTAGTTTTTTCCAAAATTGATGTATACATTCAATACAATTTCAATTAAATCAATAATAGCAGGGATTTTTTGTTGTTTTTGTTGTATTTTTTAAAGAGGTTGACAGACTAGTTCTAAATTCATTTGGTACTATGGGACCTAGAATTGCAAAATGATTTTGGCTTTTCTAACTTTGAAAAAATTGGAGTGCTTACTCCAGTTGATAAAAATATTTAATGTAAATCTCCACTAAGACAAGCGAGAATCCAGAAATACGTTCAATTGATTTTTGAAGATGTGAAAGCAATTAAATGGAGAAATGACTATCTTGTTAAATAGTATTGCAAGAATCAACCCTAATAAAAAAAGGAAAGAAGAAATTTGAACTTCATTTCACGTCCAAAATTTAATTGAAATATACACCTAAATGAAGGAGTTAAAACGATAAAAGTGCTAAAGAGAATGGGAGAAATACTGTCTTGAGGTAAGCAGATATTTCTAACATGATAAAAGCACAATCTATAAGATAAACTTGAAAGTTAGACATCAAAATTAAAGTCTTCAGCTTTTAAAAGACCCTGAAGAAAATGAAAAGCCACGGACTTGGAAAAATATCTGCAAAATTCATACTTGGTAAAGGTCCTGTGTTCAGAATACATAATGAACCCACAAAACTCCATTATATGTAAGTAAACAATCATAATTAGAAAATGGGCAAAGGATTTCCATAGACAATTCACCAAGAACATACCCAGCATCATTAGTCATAGGAAATGCAAATTAAGCTGCAATTACATATACCAACACACCCACCAGGATGGTTGAAGTTAAGTTTAGCCACACTGATTGTGAAGCTGTGGAATGACTTGATTCATACATGGATGTGGGAAGTAAAAGAATAATCGCTAGACACTTGGGAACCTGAAAAGTTAAGTGTATTCCCCCCCCCCCCCCATATACTACAGGCATTCCCATTTGTAGATATTTATTCAGGAGACTTAGTATATTTCTGTATATATTGCACATAAATGTTCATAACAGATTGTTTTACATAAAGAGAAAATAATCTGACCAACAGGTAAATACAGAAACAAATTATGGTATATTCATAAAGTTAACTGCTCAGTAGTAAAAAGGGGTATGACAAAACGGATAAGTCTCAAATAGTTATGCTGAGTGAAAGAAACCACACAAAATGGAGTACTTTGTGGTTCTATTTATGTAAAATTGTAGAAAATACAATCTATACTGACAGAAAACAGGTAAGTGGTTCATTAGAGATGGCCAATGGAGAAGGGATAAGATCTGGATTATACTAGGGCATGAAAAATTGGGGGATAGGGTAATGTATATGTTCATTATCTCTATTGTCGTCATGGTTTCCATGTGTATATATGTATTAGAACTCATAAAATTTTACATTACTATGTGCATTTGTACATCAGTCATGCCTCAATAAAGCTCTACAATAGTAATACATCTGTACTAAAGTCATGAGGACTACAAATATCTTCCTATATAATCAGTAATAACAGCAACTTTTACATAGATTAAAAGTGACTGTGTGCGCGTGCATGCACATTTTAACGAAATGCTCGTGGGCTTTGGCCATCAGATCTTTGAATATATCTCCTAGTGAGGTGTAAAACTAAAGCTGCATCTAAGAAATACGGATTTGATATGATGCTTAAATGCCTTACTCACTATTCATAATAGTGAAGTAATCAATTTACCTTTGATAATTCTCAGATTAAAGGCAGCTGAGGGGGGCGCCTGGGTGGCTTAGTGGGTTAAAGCCTCTGCCTTCGACTCAGGTTGTGATCTCAGGGTCCTGGGATAGGGCCCCACGTCGGGCTCTCTGCTCGGTTGGGAGCCTGCTTCCCCCTCTCTCTCTGCCTGCCTCTCTGCCTACTTGTGATCTCTCTCTCTGTCAAATAAATAAATAAAATCTTTTAAAAAAAAAAAGGCAGCTGAAATGTACAAATTAATGATGTGCATGGATTAGCCCTCTCTGACCCTTTGTACCTGTTGTGGTCTTAATAACATTATTAGAAGAAAAATGTCATTATCCAATGTGATCTCATAAGCTACCACAATTTATAGCCACCCCTGCTTATTTTCTATTCTAAAGAACAACTTGGTGGCTATGCTTAAAGAAAGTGAAGTCTTTTGTTTCTCCCTGAGGTTGTCATACCAACAACAATTATTTAGCTCTAATTGGTCTGTAGGAGGTCAAGATCAGCAGCCTAAAAACACACTTTAAGGATTTCACATTTCAGCTCAGTGGTTAAATTGTAGCAATCTCTGTCTTTATAGTAATATTCTGAAAATGCCTATTTCAGACCTCTTATTTGTACCCCTCCTTTTTTCTTCTAGAGGAAGTTTCAGTCCATTAATAGGGAATAAATCCATGAATAAGGAATATTTCAGTCCAACAATAAGGAATAAGCTTGTGGCTTTTTAAAATGTGATTGTTTTGCTTCTTAAATTTGTCCCACTCCACTTCTTTGGAACTGGAGGTGAAACAATGCTTTTATATTTTCAGAAATACGCCATTCAGTTTACATTGTGTGTGTGTGTGTGTATGTGTGTGTGTATATAAAACTTATGGTCTCTGAAAAATTAGAACACTTAAAAAGTTGAAGCCAACCTAAATCTGATTATAGCCACCTAAACTCCCATCTTCCTCTCTGCTTCTCCCCCCCCCCTTTTTTTTAAAAGATTTTATTTACTTATTTGACAGAGGTGGGGGTCACAGGTAGGCAGAGAGGCAGGGGTTTAGAGGCTAAAGCAGGCTCCCCGCTGAGCAGAGAGCCCGATGCAGGGCTTGATCCCAGGATCTTGAGATGATGACCCGAGCCAAAGGCAGAGGCTTGACCCACTGAGCCACCCAGGCGCCCCTTCTTCCCCCTTTTTAAACAAAAGTTGTGTTTCTGTATCTGCATTGTTAGGCTTATGTGTAGTAGGTCTGTCACAGCTGAGGGCCATGGCTGTGTGTTTAGTAAGGATAATAAATTAGAAATGAGAAAAAATATTATTTGATACTAAAGTTACCAATACTAATTTGTTAATTTGAACTTAAGATTTCCTTGTAGTCTTTAATGCTAGTCTGATTTTCAAAATTATAATACAGTTTACCAAATGTAACATTTTTAGAAAAAGACTGTCAACGTTTTCATGTGTTAATACTTTTCATAAGGCATGGAGCCTTCCTTCCAAAAGCTATTTGATATTTTCCCTTACAAAAGAAAGATAAACATACTTTTAATGTATAATTACACTAATTGTTCTTCACTGTAGAGGACTAGAGTATCTGTTGTCCATCTTTAAATTACATGTATTCACATGTATGTATATCCATGTCCTCAAGCTTTGGCTTGATTTCCTTTCTTGTATTTCACTCTGTCCCTTAGCCATTGTGATGTACTATTAGGGTACTTTTTGTCCCTAATTATAATTTGATAACATCATCTATTTCTTCTGGAGTATTTAAATCATAATCAGCAGTCTAGATGTCCTTGTTCCCTTAAATACAGCTTCTAATTATCCAAAAATATTGGCAAAAAATGTTCAATGATAACAAAATGAGAAACTTCCACCTAGCTTTTGAAACATTTGAATGAACTATTCTAGAAGAAGAAATTATTAATTTTACTTAGAAGTTTGAGGGAAAGCAGCTTTACAGAGGCATATCAGACAACCTTGAAAAATTTAGTTAAAAAATTAAAAAAACATAGGATTTCATGTGATAAAGCTTACCATTGCTAATAACTATATAATGTGGTTAAGACTATAACATAATGGGCAACATTAAGTTACAACCTTAATGTCAAATGAACATTTTCAAAGATTCCTTACCTGTACAATGGCAATGATAATTCTTATTTACTGTAAATGGTAAAATGGGATTATGTGCATTACGTTCTAAACATCAAGTGGGCAGTCAATAAATGATAGCAATTAGAATTAAGGGAGAAAAAACCAATTGCACTTATTTGAAAAAACTGAATAATATAATCAAGGGGAATCATTAGACAAAAATAAAAGATTAATAGTTTGAGGCTATATCAACTTTTTTTTTTTTTTAGAACAGGCTTTAGTTTTTAGAGGCTAAAGTTTTAGATTCACAGGAAAATTTGGGAAAACGTATAGAGATTTATCATATGCTTCATACCCCTACACATGCATACTCTCCCCCATTAAACATCTTCCAACCAGAGTGGTACATTAGTTACAATTGATGAACCTTTACTGACATCCCACAGTAACCAGAGACCGTAGTTTACATTAGGATTTTCTTCTGGGACTTTACATTTGTGGGTTTGCAAAAATATGTAATGACTTGTATCCACCATTGTAGAATCATACAAAGTTTTTTACCGCTTTAGATATCCATCTAGAACTGGCTGGAATTGGGTATTTCCCTTCCTTTGGGTCAGTTAGTGATAAAACCCAGCAGGTTAGATTCTGGTTAAACAGTTTCTATGGAGGGCAGACTCTTTAAGAACAGAATGTTGTGGTGTATTTCAAGATGGTTCCTTTTTTCCTCCTCCTGCTGGAAGCATGAGGGATTTTTTGTGAGAGCCAGGTTGAACTCCCAGAGGTAAAATTCAGAGGCGTGGGGCCACTCCTATGATTGGGTCCCCTTAAGAGTTTTTAACTCTGACTTGTAATTCCTCACAGTTCTTGTTTCTCTCTGCTTCCTTCAGCTTGCTCCTGCCACCACCTTTCCTGTAGATGTCTCTACTCAGAGTTTTCTGCTCCCGGAAGTTTTGAGTCTCTGTTTTGCCCACTTTGTCTCTCCACCTTTCAGGGCAGTGGTTTTCCCTGTGACCTCACTTCTTCTGTGGTTCTAGGAAGAGTCATCCATTTTTCAGTCTCTTCAGCTTTTTACTTGTGTGGCCAGAGTGGCAACTTCAATGAGATTCTTACATGCCAATTTAGAAATTGGAAGCCCTCCCTGTTTCAACTTTGCTAGGTGCTTGAGATATTTTTCACAGATACTTAAAGGTAATTTTTAAATGACTTTGAGATTTAGTCCTCAAAGCATTTTATTTTTGAAACCAGTATGCCATTTAAGTGAATCATTGTGTCAATGATTTATTTAGCTTTCATTATTAGAGTACTGAAAGTGTTAAGATGCCAAAATAAATTACATATTTTTAAAATATACTTTTATATTTGAGAATATATATTTTATTTTCCTATGCAAAAACAAAACACATTTTAGGGATAAATATTCCAGTGTGCTGCCAGATATTATGTCGATGGGTGTGGTATGTGTGTTTTTGTGTGAGTGTGTGTTTATTCACCTAGTCTCCATTTTGCTTTTATTCATTTGTCTGTCTTGAGGTTGGTTCAGTTTCATAAAAGCATTTGACTTGATTAAGCACTGGGTAATGTGAAAAAATGTAATCAGGATCTTGGTAAAGAAAATCTAATAGCGCTCCTACTGTAGCTTAAGGGTGGAACGCTGTTTTGCCTGAGGAATCTCATAAACACCTAATAATGGTCTGTGTTGCTGTATCACTGAGGTATATGAGGAAAATATTAATGTGAATTATATAACCTTAAAATCATTTGATATTTGAAATGTAGAAAGATAGTGGTGGTTGGAGCTTATAAACTGGAAAATGGAAGCAAGCCAAAACACTGGCACTAGCACTTTGCTCTTGTTAAGAAAATGCCAAGGGATCTTTTCACAAGAGTAACTCGCAGATTGCAACACAGTTACCTTAGCTGGCTCCTGATGTGCAGTATCACACCACATTTAAATTTCCATCTGTGGTGTCTGGAACTATTGTTCTCACTGTGAGCTTTTTTTTTTCCCTCCTGAAGTAAATCTACAGAATCTGAAAGACCACAAGACACACTTTATTTAGTGAGACAACCAACTAGACTTAAAGAAGTTATAAATGAAGTTTGTGGTCTTTCTAACCACCGTGGAATAATTTCGTATTTCAAAACAAGTATTTTGGCATTAAAATTAGAAAATGCTAAATTTTGATATATCTGGAATCATCCTTTTTTTTTTTTTTTGGAATGTCTTCAGTGCTCTATTGCTATAGCGTGTGTCTTGGAGGAGGGAAAATGAGGATGCTGTGTTCTTTGTCCTTTCTCTGTGCAGCTTAGTCATCTATATCTTTAGAGTTAGACCCAAGTAATTGATGGTTATGACATAACTGAATTGGCAAAGGTGAATATTTAGCAAATTGATTTTAATACAGTTCTATTTACCTATGTAATGTTACCTGTTGTACCAGTTATGATGAAATTTCACATGCACACTCACACACAGTATCTGCTTTGTAAGTGTAATTGAAGAGAATATTAACTACAGCTGATGAGTTAGTAATAGGGCTAATCTTTCTGCTTTAAGAAGAGGCAGTGACTTTATGATAAGCTTCATTTTTTCTTACTCTTTTGTACAAAGGAGCACATCTTTGTAACTGTGTGGAACTCTCAAAGAACCTGGGAGAGAAAGAATGATTTTGAACATCTTGAAAGGAAAACTTATATAAATAAAGGACTCATATCTATTTTTAAACAAAGAGGTATACATTTTTTGATGTCTTACTCTTTGACTTATGGATTAACCTAATAACCTTTTTTTTTTGTTTTTTAATACATATTTTTCCTTATGTATACTCCATCTCTTCTCAAATATATATATGTATATTCAATGTATTTACAGTAACTCATTTTCATTTCTTCTCCATTTTCTACATTAGAAGTTAACATAACCAACGCATTTAAAATAGTATCTATCATAGTCATACACCAGTAAATATTAATGATTATCTTGTTGCTATTGGAATGACTTTGTATTATGTATTTGACTATCAACATTATCCTTGATCTAAGTCAGTATTTATGGAGAGTTACTGGTTTTAGAGGTTGCACGATCTGCAAGGACCTTTAAATGATCAGCCCAAGAAGCAACATTAATGCAGATTCTATCTCTTTGCTCAGCAGTCCTGTTGCTAAGCAACTAAGTTTGTTTATCCTCTCTTGTTTGGGTCAGGACTGGGGGTAATGAGCTGATGTTGCATGTCAGAGAAAGGAGTTAGTGGCTGACAGTGAACTTTAAACCTCTTGGCTTCCCGTTGTTTTCACACTTACGAATCTTCTGGGTATTTTGAGCACATTATTCTCCTTCCATAGGTTTGTTTCTTTTAGATCATTAAAGTAACTGTTACATATAGCCTTTAGCAGGGTGCTGCCTACACGCTGATATAAAGATAGTCCAAATAAGAGGACCAAGCACTTGGACTTCAAGACAAATATTTTGAAACTTTTAAATAAAAATAGCCTAGAAATGTCTCGTTTGCCTGAGTGAAACATCATTATTATTATTACTGACTTGTTTTCTAGTTCCTTCCAGAAGTGAATGGCAGAAGTGATTGACAAGGCACCGTGTACATTTCCAAAGCCAATTCTTATGACATAATATAGTCTACAAATAACTTGCATCTTTATAGACATTTTTATTTCTGTAGGAATAGAAGGGATGAGTTACATGCCATTCCATTTTGATGAACTTGAATCCAGTTTCTAATCAACAAGATTGCCCTATACAATAAACTACTGATTGTGACTGCTGGCGTTAACAGTAATAGGACAAGAAGATGTGTGGCACAATTTTCTCCATTCAGCTATTCATTTTCCTACTGCTTTGAAGGAGTCTTTATATCCTTATGATCCTTCTCAAAGTTAGTCTGATCAATTGTGCTAAATGTGCCCAGTAGAGCCATTGAATACACGGACAACTCTTGTTGATTGCAAAGCAGTGTCAGTTTGGCCTCAGTTCCTCATTTTTGTCGGAGTTCTCAAAATATGAATTTAGTTTCAGGGTGTTTTTCACCCTTTTAAGATAATGCTATCTACTCAAAGCCCACTTAGTTTTATGAATACTGCTAAATATAAGAAATAGATGTATAGAAGCTGATATCCTCAGGCCATATTATCTCTGTCTATTTAGTCTTTCTGAAGTCTGCAAATTCATTTTTTTTCTCTGCTAACTAGAGACAATATGTGTTGTATGTAGCTGGAACAAAAACCTTTTATAAGAACAGCAATAGAACAGAAAACCTCAGCAGAACTTCTATCACTCTTCATAGTCTCTAGCTCTGGCGTTTGGACTTGAAGTTTGGATAGAATCTGTGAAACTGCTGTGAGAATTATTAACTCCAGAAGGCTTTCATTTGGAAGAGTCCAAGTTCATATTTTCCTAGCAAATTTATAACTGAACATGAATTTCAAGGTTTTCAAAAACATTGAAACACAGCATGGATATTTATTTGAAAAAAATCACTTGTTAAATTTCAGAATGCACTGTTTTGTTTATTTTTAAAGAACCTGTCAAACTTTATTGTTAGATTAACTAAATAATACAGTTCGCCTGTCAGAGATTGCTATGTTCACCACAGTTAAAATATGCCTTCTTCCCACTTCTCATTTGGTATGTGTAGTAGCTATTTGTGTGGCTACTATTTGTTCAAAACAATTCTTACAGATGTGTTGTTCAGAGTACAGTGATGGCTTTATAACAACTGTCCTCATACCTAATTTGTTATCCATTATCCCTTCTTGACAGCTTAGCTCTGTCTCACTGAATCTTCCCCCATGAGTTCAAACATTCTCTTTCCAAAGTACCAACCAGAGTGTTAGCCAGGTACTACCTGTATTTCTAACCACTGATGATGCCAATTGTAGAGATATAAAGACTATTAACCATTTGATTAAAATTTAAAAATCCATTTTCCCTTAAAAATTCTGTTAAAAAATAAGATTTGGAGATGATTTCCTCCTTTGTTATTTTCTTTCTTTCTTCGTTAGAGTAGCAGTAGTAATGCAAACATTGTTGGATTCTTGATCTGTGTAAACTGCACAAAAAACTTTGTGTCAAATTTTGTTGATCCTCCGAACAATCCTACAAAGTAAAGGAGATGCTATTTTATGCCTGTATTAGTGATATAAGAAATCGAGGGCACCGAGAAGTTAAATAATTCAGGTCATGTAGCCAGTGATGGTAGAGCTGGGATTCTCCTCCAGGCAGGGTCATTCCACATCTTGTGGTGATTGGCTCCCCAGCCTTAGACCAACAGAAGGAGGCATCAACAGTGGATGAAATTATTCATTTCTAGGTCTTTCTTTGAGATGTTCTATTTACTAGGTGTTGATCATGGCCAATATTAAATAAAATTTTTCAAATAATGTAACTTTAGATTTTTAATAGTAATTAGAGAGCCGAACTACTAACCCTTACAATTCATAGACTATTAAGATTTGGAGGGATTTTTGCAATCACTCAGTCCTACCCACACGTGTATTATGTGACTTGGGAACCTGAGGTTTATGAAGTAAAGTTACTTTTTTTAACTCCTAAACCTAGTTAGAATCAGAGCCAAAGTGAGGATTTGGATCTTCTGACTCCCAGTGTGCTGATAAAATGTATTTCTCTCTAGTCAGAAGATTATAATCTTGGGCAAATCCACTTTGTTTTGGTGGGGGTGAGGGGAGGAGGAGTGGGCGGGGGATGGGTGTGGTTATATTCTACCTGAACACATTGTGTTCAGCCGGTGTTCATTGAACAGACACAGGAGAGCTTGGGCCAAATGTACACATGCACATATATATGGGTCTTTAATTAAATTCCAACTACTTTCACAAATGTTTTGAGGCCTCTAGATCCAGTTGGGCCTGTGAGAGAAAGATTGGTGGGTAGCAAAAATCTAAATAACTTGCTCATAACTAAAAGATGATATTGATGAGCAGTGATGTTTTTGTTAGATGGAGATACTAGGTGTTCCCTGATTCCATAGGAAAATACCAATGAGAGGATTTTAATAAGGCCTTTTGAAGATACTATTTGGAAAAATAGTGTGTGTATGAATTTGATACATTTCATTTCCTGTGGGAGAATTTTGAACACTCGAATGTTTCACATTTTTATACGCAAGGCCAAATCTGCTTTCAGTAGTTTAGGCCATTTGTGATTAAGAAAAAAGTTTCCTGAGATGGTAACCACTGTATGAAGGAGAGACATAAATATATTCTACAAAAGAGTTCAATTTCATTGAGCTCTGTATAAGAGAGAGGAGAGCAATGTCAGATGTCCTCACAGGATTTTCTAATAATTTTCTATGCCAGAGAATTATAGAATACTTTTAATTGCTCCATCTATTGCTTTTAATCACAGGGAATCACACTATATAACAGCAAAAAAGGCCTCTAATCTAGACTTCTATAAATAAATTTTTCTTATGATCTAGGAGAATTCACATTTTATTAGTCCATTATTTTGAGGATTTCTGAGAAACACTTTTATGTTTCTGTTAGTACATTTTTAGTTTTCTTAAGGTAATTGAATGCCACCCTGATCCCATAAATACATGTTCTTTCCTTAAAGAACTGGCATCATGGGGATTTTGCAGAAAATAGTCACCTCTTGGAATACTTTCCTTTGGTTTCATAGTTTAAGTGGTTATCATTTTTGTTGTGTTACAGAACAACATCTGCCCCATGTGAAATACCCTCTAAATACTTGAGAAATTGATGAGTTTCGTTGGATTCTTCCCATCTGGCTAACTGTCTTCATTTTGAGTGAAAATCCAGTTACTTTGACCACACTGATGACTTACATACCACCCACTGTGTGGTTAGTCCTTGCATGTATTTCCCTATGGATATTAATAGGAAATGCCTTTCATTTTAATACCATTTTCGTATTCTTGACTATCATTATCATTATCATAGGAGGAGTCACAAAAGCATTATTTAGAGATGTACACTAGAGGGTGGTGTTTTACCTGGACACTAGACCTATCAATACACTGGCTTTGAGGAAGAGTAAAAAATAATTCCAGGAAATGTTCCCCATGTTTAATGTTACATAATTCTCAGCACATATGCCCCATTAACAAAGTTGATAAACCCCAGGGAATGGAAGCAGAGACTGAGTCACTTGGCGGCCTTGCTATCCGGTTTCTTCAACACATTCCTGTAGGTGTTTGGTTTTTCTGAGCTCTACATGCAGAGTGTCACTTGAAAACCAACACTGATCACTGGGCGAGAATATATTTGACTCTTTCTAGCTACAGGGAATTGGAAAGCAAGGGAGGCAAATAGTGAACATGGATAAAGCTATTAAACTCACCACTTCAGTCATTAAATCCTCTCAATTGTATATGTGTACTTCCATGACCTGAGAACAGAAACCATCAGTAGTGGTGGGAAAGGTGATTTCTGGAAGAGCTCATGTTTCTGTGCCCTACTTCTCTGGTTTTTTCTTGGTTGGGGAAAACAAAAAGATTTGTAATCGAGACAAACCCATCTTTCATATCTTGGAAGGGATGATCAAGTGTTACTCTACATTTCCTGCCCCTCAGTAATCGTATGAATGTTAATGGTAGATTGAGGCTTTGGTTTAACTCATTTTGCTTCTAGCTAGCTGTTGTTTTCATCTTTGTTTTTCTCGGTTCATTCTATTGATATTGGTACAGTCTTTGCTCAAATCATGAATTCTTCTGTGGTTTCTCATGACAAATGTCCAAATTTTCATTGACTTCTACCTAGACATGTGAATAAATACATGAAAGGGGAAAATGTCAAATTTATCGCTCTGAAATTTCCCTTCAAGAGAAAATTATTCTCCCTGCTCTGGACAGTGGAAATTTCCTCATAATACAAGCAAGTCTTCATGTGATGTTGCATGTTTTCAGGCCTATATTCTCTGTTATTCTTTACCACTATCTGATTCAGAATGACTGTTGGAACCAAGATCTCCTGGAAAAAATTTTAAAAACACAATTTCATGTGATTGAATTAAAGTTGAATTGACTGGTTCCTATTAAAGTTAAGCCCTGACCAGTACTGCCAAACTCTCTTGAAGCTAGGTGCACACTTCCCTTCAAATATTCCTTAGCATTTGGCTCTAGCTGTTTCCATGCCCCCCTTTCTTCAGTGATACGATAACATTGCAATAATACTCAAACGCTGACACAACAGAAAACCTTGCCAGTTTGGCTCTCAACCTTGGCAAGCTTTTTGTTATAGTTGCAACCCAGCTTACTCCTTGAGTTGCACAAAACTTCCAGAGCTCCTCCCCAGCATGTCTTATAAAGGGGACTAAAAGGGAAAGTAAGAGGGATGCTAATTTTGGACAGAGAATAGTAAATAGGACAATAAATAAAAGCTCTGTTTTGGCTCATTGGAACTTTCTTTTTTTCCCTTTTAAATGTGTGATTCCTTTTCCCAAATGTTGCACTAGATTTATTTTTAAAGGTGTCATCTATTTCCATTCCAGTGCTATGTCATCTATAATTTAAATTTATGAGATAAATCTTGAGGTTCACCAGTGGAGCAGCTGGAGAATTCTAGCCACTTTGCCATTGAAAATGCAGATTTGCTGAAGGTTTTTGTGTCTGACAAGCCCCATTGAAAGCATCTCACTCCCTTGCCTGACAAGCATCCATCAACATGTAATATTTATTCTTCTGTTTTAGTTTCACTACAAATAATTGGCGGTCCCTCAGCAAGAAGACGGTTTCCTGCTGAGGCAGCACCACCTGTATAGCTTCACCGAGCTGAGAACAAATGCTCTGAGAAGGAAGCTTTCCTAGAACTGATGGAGAAAAAGAATGAGGGATGTTTAATAAAAGGAGGAAAAGCTGAATTTCTTCCTCTAGTTGCATCATAATTATTAGTTCTCCACTCTTGCTTCTATCACCATCAGAAATAGCAGTGGAATGTTTATACATACATTTTATGGCTGATAAGAAAAATATTCTCCTTGACTGGTCTTTCACTCTGCTTGTCTTTTGATAGATATAAATATGTGTATATATGAGCCTTTAGCTTCACAATTATCTTCTCTGGACTCAATCTGTGGGCTTGCATCGATTTCTGTTTTTAATACGCAGCAAAAATGAAAATTTTACACCCAACTATAGCTGTCGTAATAGCAATTGTTAGAAGGCCATGACCCTCATATAATTGTCATGACCTCTGGTTTTCTTGTAACACCTAGACCTAGATTCCCCTTGTTAGGAAAGAACGTGTTCTTAAAAAATTATGTTTTTGTAAAATTTGCATGGGTTGCACTCTTAAAGATAAGAGAGGTAAATGAAACAATGAACAAATTGACATACGGACTTTTTTATTGTTTTTAAATAAGAGACAAACTAGAGGGACAATTTAGGTTTACCTTAATTTCTAGTGCAGGGGTTTACAAACTTTGAGGATCAAAATTGGTTTACTCTGGGCTGCACGTTGTGAAGTTGTTTTTTCCCAATTTCCAGGAAAAGAATCAAATCGTCATCTAGTATGTCCCCCGTTTTCAGCACTAAGCTTATGATTGTGTTTTATAGAGATTTGGTGTCTAGCATTGCTCATACTCTGGTGAGGAAAAGAAGTGAACAGGTAAAGGAGGAATTTCAGTACCAACACCAATGCCTGCATAAATCCCAGCTCTTCATGAATGGATACAAGTGCTCTTGTTACTATGCATTCCAGGCTTTTAACTTAAACATAAACCTAATAAGCAGAGTGAAACCTCAAATGGCAAACACCAACATGTATGCTGAATTACTGAGAATGAGTTAGAACTGATAATTATTTTGTGAAGTTTCACAAAGGACGCCATGATTTCTGAGAATTGTGCTATCAGAGGAAGTCTGAGAATGATCCACTGTGCTTCATTTATATTTTTAATAACTTATTCAACCTATGGAAAATAATCTGATTAAATGTAGTTTTCATGAAAACCCCAAAGTCTAAGTGTTTAACTGGCAGTTAATTCTTAAGATCTTATAGATAATGTGTTCATAATCAATATTTGCTGGTTATCATAGTGGTCATGAGAAATGAGTAGTCAAACTGAGATTAAAGTTCTAATTGACATGAACTGTTAAAATATTCATTTAGTATTCAAAGACTAGGAAGTAGTATAACAAGGGGTGTTAGGGACATCCTGAAAGTGCCTGTTGTAAGACCTTCCCTCGAGGAAATTAGAAGATGTGTAACCTGAAAATCAGGTGCAGACCAAAGCAAAGGGAAAAAGGACAGCGTAAGGATTATAGTAGAGCTGCTGACTCAGCACATTCGCCATCATGGATGAATTCTTCCCCTGGACTGGTCTTGGGTCGACCCATGGGGTCGGAAATTGAGTCCTCAGGCTCCTGTTGACTTAAATTCTAGCTGATTTCTATGTTTAATTTGTTAACCTTTCCTGAATCTTCTTCCTCCATCAGAGACAGCTAATGCTACCTACCTCTAAGTGGTTTTTATTTTTTGAGAATGAGATGCTTGGTAAACTGTAAGTTGTTAGAACATATAAGATACCTTAATGATCTTTTCTTGGTGCAAGACACTGAAGGGGAAAGATCTAATGGGAAAATCAAGATATCCTAATGATAAAATAATTATACTGATATTTGTAGAGAATTCATTATGTGCCAGGCATGGTTCTCAGTTCAGTGTGTTTGAACTCATGTAATTCTTAAAATACTCTTAACTCGCATGTATACATGGCCTAAACACATAACAGTACAAATAGGTATAGTATTTAAAAAAAAGATGCCATGTGCCATTAATTAATACCAGATAGGTGTCCAAAAGTTGAAATCTTGTGGATTCTGAGTAAAAAGAGATCAGTTTGAACTGTGGAGGTCAGGAATGGCTTTATGGGAGGACTTGGATCTGTAGTCAAGTTGCCTGCTTTAAATAAGAGAAATAGGCAGAGACTCTGTAATTTGACACCAGCTACGAGAGTCACGGCCTCTCAGGCTTCAGAAAAATGACTCAGCTTCTCTCAGGCCTATTCGAGATCCCTGCAGCAGAAACCTTCTGAATGAAGTGTGTCTTGCCGTTGATAGCCTGCTTCAAATCTACTTGATGCCTCAAGCAGCAGGGTATCTAGAAATACTAGTCTCTGCTACTAGAGCAGAAATCTTAAAGAGCCATGCAAATTGGATCCACCCAGTCTTTAACTTGGGCCAATTCTTCCACAGTATGTACAGACACATTCTTAGGTGACTTGACTGCATAATAGAGATCATTATAAGCATTTACTTAATCTCACAGGGGTCTACTGAAGATTAATTAGTTAATGTTGGCAGACCAAAGGTGCAATCTATGTGCTAAGTATTATTATTATTACTGTGCCACTTATCTTTAAAGAATGTTGTTTCTGAAGTCATAGTGCCTATGTGCCATCTGCTCACAGCAGTCTTTACCATCTCTCTACTCAGAGACTGAATCCGGTATCTGAATAAATAGATGTGCTCAAAAAAAAAAATTCTATCACACCTCCATCTGTGCTTATGGTATATGAATTCAGACATAGGCAGAAATGCAAATCAATCACAAGTGGAGAGGCTTCTCCAGGGCCCAGAGTCACATTTTGAGATGTTGCTCTAATATTCTAGCTTTTCATTTTAGAATCCGCTAACTCACGATGTGATGCTTCTGTGAAATTTTCTCTCTTCTGCATCTGAAATAGGGTGTCACGTTAGAGCCCTAAACTGCCTTCTCTTTTGTTCCCAGGAAGTTGAAAGAGAAAACTTCCCCAGAACACGTTCACTGCTGATCTTTTACAGAAATTAGCTCCATGGTTTTAGTGCTTTAGATATTAGTATAATTATCAGAAGCTAATGAGTTTTTAAAGGTTCCTATATGAAATCATGATTTTGAAATTTCCCTCCTGCCAGAATTATAACTAGGTTACAGACAACATGACATGATCTATGACCCATTTTTACTAATGACTAAAGAACGAAGATACAGCTTCTTATGAATAAGCACTCTTCCCGAACACGATAGGACACTGCAAGTGCGAAAGCTCTGAAAATCAGGAAGATTAAAACCTTGAGCTAAAATTATCCAAGTGTTTCATGGATGCCACTATAGCAATATAAATAGCATTCTTTGCCTTTGAAATAGTTATTGGTATCACAATTATCATAGATATTTAATATTCTTCCACAGTAGGTGGCTCAATCAAATTATTTCTTCCCCCATCATCCTACTAGCTCTTTTCTCGAGTCAGCTTCAGAAAGTAAATTTATCTTCTATCTGAAACCCAACTCACTTGATCTATATACCCATGATAATTCCAGTCATATTTTTGCTTGGCTTTGTTTCCTTGTGTCCAATTTGTTTGGAGATTTCTTGTCTAATCTAGGAGTATGCTAAGATGTCTTTTATGGTGGCCATAGAACTAATCAAGTAGGAAATAAACTCTGGTTCCTTAAAGCTTCTGTGACCTATTATATGTATAATCTGATCTCATGGAGAATGCAAGTCATATTTGAGTTCAATTCTTCTAATCTAAATTATGCATCCACCTTGGAATTGGTTAGGTTTTAGGGATATAAAGGAATAAAATACCATACCTGGCCTCAACTCAAGAAGATAAATCTACGACTAACTATATTAAAATGATAAGCTCCACACCAGGCAATTTGAGCAAGTCTTGAGAGAGCTCAGAGGAAGGATTGATTCATTTTGTTGAGAGTCAGGAAAGAGTTTCAGGAGGCTTTAGATGGATGATATTTGAATGAGGCTGTGGAGACTGAAAATGGCGTCAGTAGGTGGAAAAGAAGAGAAGATAAACTCGGCTGTCCTGCGTTGACTTGCCAGCAGACTGACGCCGTCTTGAACGGTGCTCTCTTGTGTTAAAAATGAATCTTGGACACATTTTTGTGGACACATTCTTCACCTTTTTTGAAAATTTTCCTCTTAGTCCTTTGGATTTCACTCCTCTCTCGAATCCCAGCCTCCTTGGTGTTTTCTGTTGCTTGATCCTACCTGTCTTTCCCAGTTTAGAACTTTCCCTTGGCACAGCTTTCACCCTGCTTATTACTAAAGCACAGTGCCCCAGGTTTTACAGACCTGATGTCCCTGCAGAGTTCACCTCGGCCACCTAGAAGAAACTTTAATATTTTCAGGCAGAGGAAACTATGGGGAAAAGACATACAGGGCATAGATCAAGGCATGTGTGACAAAAAGCAAGCTGTCTGGACCAGAGCTCTCTGTTCCCTCACGCATCAGGACATTTGATAGAATGATGTAAGTGGCCCCACAATAGCAGTAATACTGTGAAATAGCAAAAGTAATCCTACTCTGGCCATGCTTTAGTCTGTCCCTCAGAAAATTCTAATTATAGATGGGGTGTGCACACAAATAGGCTTAACTCCCTAAGCGACCATGACATCGTTGCTTCTTAGAGAAGATGGTGTAATCTGTCATTCCTTGAATCTAGGTTCTGTACATTTAGAGGTCCGGGTTTTTCAGGGGATAGCTCTTAAAAACATCTCAGAAAATTAAATATTTTCTAAACTCGCTGCTTACCGATTTGTAATCATAGAGTAAATGCAGAGACCTTCAATGGCTTGGATCCTGGGTATCTCAGACCTTAGTTGCATTTGCCAGCCCATTGTGTTAGTGATAGAGTAATGTCCCATAGGATGGGGAGTTGAGGTTGCAGCTAGATTTGCTGATCTTTAATGGTACTTTTATTACTGAATAGACTAAGAGTCTGAAACCCTTGTGTCCCCTCAGGAATAAGGATGTGATGGAGTGGGGCTAGCTCAGAAGGCTTGCAGCATGACAACTTATGCAATGCCTTCTCTCTAGACTAAAAAAGGGAGTCTGGACTCAGGGCTGTAAATTTGGCACCGTTCAGGAGTTCTAAATTGACTTTAAAATGAATGAGGTAATGGAATACTCAGACAGAAGGCTCATCCATTATAGAAATACACCTCAAATTGGTCCTTCTTTTGGTAAAGGCTAAGGAGTACTTCTAGTTAAAACTTGGCAAGTTATTTGCTTACCAGGTCTTGCTGGGATTTGAATTAACTGTCACAGTGATAAAATTTTCCTAGAAACTAAATGAAAAAGCCAACATAAACAAATGTTACGGAAAGCCTTCAAAATTTTCAGAATTAACTGTTTGATCTAGTTAGCACCTCTAGATCTGTTGGTATAGTCCATTTAAAACAGATTTCTGTAAGAGGATAAAGAGTGAAATTGAAGCAAATTACACATATGGCGTGGGTCTATCTATTTATGTAATGGAAGAAGAGGCAGAAAACAGAGAGAGAAGAAAATTGGAGGAAAAGAGATAGTGTTAAGGAACAAATAAAATGCTCCTTTAGTAGACCCCCAAAATTTTCAATCAGGTCATTAAAGACAACAATAAATTAAAGAGTATTTAAAACGCATCCAGCTGAATATAACCCACATGCCTCTGTGAGCTTTCACATTGGTCAGGAGTTCCTTAGTGAATTGAGACTCTATTAAGTTGCATGTGGTTTCCATTCTCTTGTTTTTATAGCTTTTTGGAATTTACTTTGGATCTGTTGGGACCTCTAACCATTTTCTGGCCTGAAGACCCTGTTGTAGACAATACCACAAAGATAATCTCTTTTGTATAGTCAGCCCATCACACTGAAAGTCCTGGGTTCTTTACTCAACATTAATATGTTATAATTTAATCCTCACAACTATGCTATAAGGTTGTTACCTGTATCTCCATTTTGTCACTCAGTTCAGGGTTTTAAAGATGAAATAACTTGCCAAAGTATGTGGTAGAGCCAGTTTGAAACCCAGATGATCTGGATTCAATACTTGTATTCTTTCCTCTGAATCACATACATGCTATTAGGTTCTTAAAACTTCATATATATGTATGAATCTTTTTGCAGTTATGTTATTAGGATTTAAAGAGATGACATTGATCATTGAACATTTCTTTGCCTTCCATGCCCCCCAGGATTATTTTTCCCTGGAGGGGACAAACATTATGGTGAGAAATGATGACATAAAATTGTATTAGTAAACCTTTAATACTTTTGTAAAATTTATTGGTCATGGTCAAAACATGAAAATGTAAAATTTATAAAGAGTGTAAGTAATGCTTTGACCTCTAGATTTTTCATTTTATCTTATTTTTTTTAATTTAAAAAGTGATTATGTGCAAAAAATTCCAAATGGTAAAGAAGTTGTAACATGAAAAGAAACCCTTTATCCCATCTTTGCTCTCCAGTCTCAATTTTCAGATTAAAGTCTTAAGTATGTTTCCAAAAGACCTTTATACATTCAGATATAAAATATTTCTCACTCTTTTTTAATGTTATATTTGGGTGGTATTCTCATTACCAGCTCTGTAACTTCCCTTGCTTTTCATAGCTGCAGAGTATTTCATTTATGGGTGACCTGAGATTGACTTAACCCATTTATTACTGCTTGACATTTAAAGATTTTGCAGAATTTTGTTCAAGTATGCTGCGATGAACAGCCTTATTCTTATTTCATTGTTAAAGGATGCATGTATAGGGGGTGGCTCCATTGGTTAAGCATCCAATTCTTGATTTCAGTGAAGGTCATGCCTGCCCCCCCAAATAAGCTCTTTAAAAAACTAAATAAAAATAAAATAGAATTGCATGTGTAAATGCTGGATAAATGCCTAAAAATTGCATTACTGAGTCAGACTGAATTCAATTTATAATTAGCTATATATGATAGAATTTTCTTCTATGTGCCTATTTTTCCAGTTACGATTTGTAAAAAAAAAAAATTGTGTTTCTTACAAGTAAAGGAAATTATTCTATTTAATGAACTTTGTAAAATATTTAAAAATTCCTTATATTGTGAGATTTAGGGCATAGAATATTTAAATTTTTAGGTAGTCAAATTGATTAATATTTTTTTAGTGCTACTTCTGGATGGTTCCTGTTATTTGGAAAGAGTATTTCCATATCAAAACTTTTTTTATAATTGTAAATTTTGTTCTTAAAAAACTTTTACAGTTAAATCTTTGATACATCTGGAATTTATTGGGATCTACTGGCTAGTTGCGTCAACATCCTTTATAGAGAAAGCTTTTTTTTTTACCTATTTGAAATGCCATCTTTATCATAGAATAAGTTCTCATGTGTATATGTTTATTTCTTGACTTTTTCTACCATCCAGTTGATCAGTCTGCCAATTCAGATACCCAGCGTCAAACAATTAGGGTAGTAGGAAAATCTACCTCACTATCTTACCAAGGTATCCTCTTTTACTACTTTTTATTTTCTCAGAAACTTACTGCCAATTTTCCATGTTTATTTTTACATAAGAAATTTAGAATCAGTTAGCTCAAGTTCCAAAAATAAGGCTGTTGGTATTTTATTTGGATCGTGTGAAATCTGTAGATTAATTTAGTTTGAACTTACATTTTTACAATAGTGAGTCTTTGTGCAAGAATTAGTTTTGTCTTTTTTACTTTTGAAGCCTTTTAAGAATATATATCCTTTAGTAAAATTAAAAATTGGTTTTTTTCAGAGACATCGTTCACGTTTGTGATTAACTTGACACCTAGATATTTAATCTACTTATTTTAAAGTTGGATTCTTAATTCCTATTTTATAATGGGGTGTATTTCCTGAAAAGCCATTTTTTAAAACTATTTGTATTTGGTCCCCTCAGTAAATAAGTTTTCCAGTTGTATATCATCTGAAAAAAAGATGTTTTATCCTTTACAGTACTTATATCTCCATTTAAAAAATAAAACCATGTTAAATAATAGTAATCAAAATAAATATCCTGTTGTATTGCGACTGAATTGAATGAAAATGCTTTACTATTTCACTGTTAGCATGGATTTTGCTTTTGGACATATATACCAAACAGATTATAAAGTTTTAGAGGATACCAGTTATTTTATTAATTATAAAAATCAAAGTCAGATACCAATTTTTATCAAATAATTTGTGCTTTTATTTTCCTTCTAATATTTTTAAATATATTGATTTTGTATAAAGACGTATTTATATTCCTTGAATGAACCTTGTTAAATGTCTTCTATTCTTTTAATATTCTAAGAATTTCCTCCTTTTGCTTTGTTTTTTAAATTTTTTTAAAAGATTACATTTATTTATTTGATAGAGATCACAAGTAGGCAGAGAGGCAAGAGGGGGTGGGGATGGCCCTGCTGAGCAGAGAGCCAATGTGGGACTCAATCCGAGGACCCTGAGACCATGGCCTGAGCCAAAGGCAGAGGCTTTGACCCACTGAGCCACCCAGGTGCCCCTTGCTTTGTTTTGTATACAAAACCAGTATGGGTCTGTAGTCACCCCCCCCCCTTTTAAATCTGGAAAGATCATTTTTCCAGATTTAAAATGTTTTATGTTGGCTTCATAAAGGACGAGTTAGGAAGTTGTAGGATTATATGCTTTCTAGAATTTCAAATAGCTTTGCAATTATCTATTTCTTAGGGGCTGGTTATAATTCATCACTGGAACTCTGCAGTTTAAGAAGTGTTTGGCTTACTGAGGATAAATAAATACTTAATTTTTCCTCCACAAAAATTTAAATTTTACTTTTGACTTCTGTTGCCCTCTTAGATCAATTTTGTCCCTTCTGTTTTCATAATAAGGCATTCATTTTATTCAGACTTTCAAATTTAGCTTCAGTGTATGACTTAAGTATTTTCTTATAATTAATTTCCTTTTCCCTGCATTAGTATCTACTAACAAATTCATTGTTGCCTATTTTACTATATGTAATAGTATATTCCTCAGCTTATTTTTATAAGAATAGTTTATATATACACATATATGTATCAAAACATAACTGCAAACACACAGGCACACACATATATTTAATGTCTTATATATACATATGGTTATATATATGTATATAATACATAGTATGTATAATATATATGGTTACTAGCAGCTTGACTTTGACTTGTTTTTTATTATATGTGATTTCTCTCTAATTTTAGTATTACTCATATACCGAGTGTATTTATGTCTGTATATTAGCCTGTGCATATGTGTATAACATGTATTCAGTTATATGATATCTATTTATGTGACCACACATCAGTCAATTAGTGAATTAGCTGTTTTACTCTTTTTCTATTTTACATTTTATTAATCTTGCTTTTGTCACTGGCAGTTCCTTCCTTTTGGTTTTCTTAGTTCCATGTTATTGTTACTTTTCTAATTCCCTCAGTAGAATGTTTAATTAACTTATTTCATTTTTGGTTGTTTAGAAAGGTAATCATTAAGGCCTGTAATTTTTTCTTTTGATCATAATTTTAGTCAGTTTTCATAGATTCTGATATATAATTACTTGTTATTGTTATATTCTGGATATTCTACACGTTCCTTTTTTTTTTTTAACTCATGAGCTGCTGAACACAGAACTTCAAAATCTTTAAACACCTGGTATGTTAGGTTTTTCTTTTGTGTTATTGTAATTGTAGTGCATTGTAAGCAGGGGATGTCTCGAAATTAATCTCTTGTCAAAAAATGGCTTTAAGTTTTCTTTGTAACTTAATCTGTATGCTATTTTATATAAGGAGATTGATATATTTTAGTAGTAGATCTGTGTACATTTATTTGGTTTATTTGATCAAATGAGTTCAAAGACATAATTAAAAATACTCTAGTGCTATTGTGTATGTTCTACTTCATTAAAGTGCTTCTTTTAATTCCTTTAATATTTTTTCTCCTTGATTTCAACTCTGATAATAATATCACAGATTTTGCTTTCTTGTTTGTTAGTATTTTCTCTGGTATATTTTCGCCTATCCGTTTCTTG
Source organism: Nasua narica (assembly GCA_028533885.1). Lineage (NCBI taxonomy): Eukaryota > Metazoa > Chordata > Mammalia > Carnivora > Procyonidae > Nasua > Nasua narica. The sequence continues at coordinate 60,800,046 of CM052809.1, read as the reverse complement.
TATTCCTTTAAAGCTACTTTATTTTAAAAGTTTGCTTTATTTCACTACTGGATTAGACTTGTGGATCAAATTATATAATCATTTATTCATAATAGCTTATTTTATTCCATTTACCTTCATTCATGTGAGAAATATGATTGATCTTAGTATTATAATCTTGTATTTTTTGTTTCCTTGTTTTCAGTCTCTTGCAGAACAGAGAACTTGTATTTTATTGCGCCACTTTTTCTTTGTGTACTTCTTATTTTCTTGGGAAAATAGTTACTTGGGATGTTTATTGACTGTTCAGTCCTTCTTGGAAGTTAAATTATCTTAAAAAATGTTTCCTAATTGTTTAAGTTTACAAAACCATTGAGTCTCTACATCAAAGCACAAAGAAATCAGCTTACTAACTCTTGTGTTAGTCGACCTCCCAATATATGTTAGTTTCAGTTGATTTTGTTATTATTTTTCACTTTTATCTGAGAAATTATTTTACAGAATTAGCCATAATCTGTTGAGTTCTCATCTGGGAAATGACTGTACATTCACTTCATCAGACTTCCCTTCTCTCGTTTCCTCTCCTGGTTTTTTTGGTTACAACATTCTGTAATTGACAAATAATAATAATACATTGCTTTATCATTAGTTCTTTTTTTTTTTTTTTTAAAGATTTTATTTTTTATTTATTTTAACAGAGAGAGAGACCACAAGCAGGCAGAGAGGCAGGCAGAGGCAGAGAGAGGAGCAGGCTCCCTGTCGAGCAAGGAGCCCGATGTGGGACTCGATCCCAGGACACTGGGATCATGACCTGAGCCGAAGGCAGCCGCCCAACCAACTGAGCCACCCAGGCGTCCCTATCATTAGTTCTTTTAAGTGGTATCAATGACTCCATTTTTTTCCATTTCAAGTTTCCATTCCTGGTCTTGTCTTTGACTTATCTCTGTCAGGTTGGATTTTGTGATTAAGTAGTTGTTAAGTGCTCACGGTGATCGTATTAGCCTGGGCTTGATGAAGTGTTTATCTGTTGCCTTGATTATTAAAAAGCAGTTTGTTAGGCAATAAAAATTGAAGGCCACGTTTTCTTTACCGCAGCGGTATACTGTCTTTTTTACTCTAAATGATGGTTTGTCTTGTTTGTCTCTTTTTACTTTAGATGGTTCTTTGTTTGGTTTTGTTCGTCCGGGATTAGTTCTTTATACTTAAAAATCCAGTAACTGCTCTGGGATATGCTGAGGTGTGGGTTGACACATTCCATTTTTTTCCTTAAGATAGAATTTGTCATTTTAATGTACAAACTTTGATATTTATTATTTTGGTGTTTCAATGACCTAATTAAGAAACTTCATATTCTTTTCTTCAGAAATATGAAAAAATATATATGTACAAATATATACTTGCACATATAAAATTCATCTGTATCTCTTATTATGTCTAAACACTTATATTTTTCCCCATTTAACCGTATTCTATTTATTCAAGCTGGTCTTCCCTGTTCCCAGTTGAATTTTCCATATTTTCCTTACCACTTTCTGTTTCTTTTAATGTGCCCTTATTTAGAAAGTGGTTTACACTCACCTTCTATTTCTATTTTTAGTATTGTTGACTCACTTTTAATTTTTTTCTGGCATCCTTTAGTATCCTCCTTGACCACATACATCTCTTCTTTGAACTCTTAAAAAAACAAACAAAAACCAGAGTTTGCTTTCTTTAGTCATTATGGAGAAAGATTTGTTCAAGGCTCTCGACTGTCTTCCATTACATGTGTAATCTTCTGATCCCTCATCTCATGCTGGTGTCCTTCTAATGATCGTTCCCTGTTGAATGGGGTCAGCACTCTGTTCAGCTTTTGAGTCACGAAGTAGAAATAAAGAGGAAAGAGGCTTGGTGAACTAGGGCGTAGACTGCTTCATTTCGGACATTTTATTATAAGCTCTGCTGAAACCTCTGTCTTGTTGAACAAACTTGAGAGAGGGAGTCAGTTTTTTTTTCTCTTTTGTGTGGAACAAAATATCTGCATGGCTCTCAGTGATGTATGATGGCAGAGAATTCGTGCAGGAATGTGGCTTGTTCATACAAGAATAGAAATGAAGTTAGACAGGCAGTGTCCTGTGGTGGTTAGAGGCACAGGCTTTTGAGTGGATAGCCTTCCTGGGTTAAATCTGAAACTTCACCACTGATGAACTACATGCTGTTGAAGAAGGGGCCTTTCCTCTTTCAGTTGATCACCTATATCTACTTCCCAGACTTGTGAATATCAGTGATGTAATGTGTCCAGGGCACTTGGTATATAACAGCCACTCAATCAGATTGCCCTGACACCATTATTGAGACGTAGTATACTCAGTGGTGAGGCTGCTTGGATTCAAACACCAGCTCGTCACTTACTAGTGACATGGTGCAATTTACTCAACTTTTCTGGGTCTCTGTTCCCTCGTATACAAGAAGGGGATTATATTAACAGCTACTGCTTTTAGTGTTGGGGAGGTTTTAGAACAGTATGTGGCATAGAGTAGGGGCTCAGTAGCTGTACTGTTAATCGTGACACTTTGACACATAGAAAAGCTAAATCTGGCAGAGAATCTTGATCCATGAATCTTTCTCCATTCATGTGTATTAAATAATTAATGCCTGAACATATGTACCTCAAAGTATTGATGACTAGTGAGCCTCTATCCCAGTATTCAGTACAGTAATAATACAATAAATGGTTGCAGAATGAATAAATGTATTGATAGGATTGTGTGAAACGGATACCAAGCTGCCCCCAGGTCTCCTGGTTTTTTTGGTTTGGTTTTTTTTTTTTACTGTGGAAGAAATAGTTTGATTTTGAAAGGTGTCTTCTGTAATAATTTGACTTATTTATGCTAGTTTTGTCTTCTGTGTTTTCAGTAACCTTTTTTCCTTTCTAGTTCTGTTTTGATAGTACCAGTTACTTGCAAGAATATAGATAGCATGGATCTATACAATTTAGAAGTCCTTTGAATTCCAATATAAAGATTATTGTGATCGCATAGAATTTAGCCTCTAATTCAGCTTTAATACTGTTAAGGATTGCCTTAATTACAACTCATGTAGGTGGGCTAGATGGTTTGCAGTATTGATTTAAAACATAAGCTCGATATGGAGAACTTTCAGTTTTGCATTTTCTACTTAATTTATTTGAGTCATCTTTGTTTGTGGCCAATGATGTATCCTTGGTTTAAAAGAAAAGTGACTTTTATCTCCTTGGTTTAAAAGAAGAGTGACTTTTATCTCCAAACAGTAGTCATGCTTCATTTCTGCAGCTGCACTAGAATGGCCAGCCTTTGTGAGTAATTCTTGTTTAACCAGTTTACTGCAGTTTTTATTTTTATGATTGTTGTCATTACTATTCACTGAGTGCTGAAAACCTTTTCAGTGCCTTAAAATGCGGAAACTAAACCAAGTGTGGTTTCTGCCCTGGCGGCTTCTATCCATAATGGCACAACTGATATTGCAGAACAGGATAAAGAAGACTTTGTGAGAGAACACAATGAAATTAGGCTATCCAGGGTTAACAGCATTTCATTAATGTTATTCCTGAGCACCTCTCTTTACTGCATTAAGTTCTTTGAGGAATCTAAAAAAGCATAGGGTATATCACTTTCCTAGAAAATTTTACAATTTAGTTTGGAAGGCCTAACATATGCCTATAACATGACCAGACAGAAATTACCAGGTCCCCTATGTTAGTCAACAAATTTGCACTGAGCTTCTGTTAAATTCCAAGTATGAAGACGGAGGCTCAGGATACAAAGACATTTATGACATCGTCTTTGATTGTAAAGAACTCAGCATTTGATGAAGGATAAAATGTCACTCCATATTACCATTACCACTACTGAAAGCGACCGTTTTTTGCAGAGTCGCTACATGTGCAGTTACTCTCTTACATGCACTTGACATCCTAACTCTCAGAATCCCTACAGTAACTCTGAACATGTGTTGCTGTCATTCTCATTTTAAAGATGAGAAAACTAAGGCACAGAATGTTCAAGTCACTCCAGATAGTTGACCCAGTAAGATATAGGGGCCTAATGACATCAGGGTGAAGGGGAGATAGTGTGGAATAGGAATGGGGAAAACCTCTTGGGAAGAGTTAAATTTCTGTCACAGTCTCAAAGGAATAAAATAAGGACCTTTAGGTGGGAGGAAGCACAGAAGTCCACCAAGTGTTTTGAGGAGGCGCGGGCCTGGTGGAGTGAAAAGCTGGAGGAATAAACGGAGACAAGACTTGGTTCTGGTCAAGATTTTAGAGGAATCGTGATAGAAATGCCTCTGGTAAGTCAGAGAGAAATGCTGAGCAAAACAAACTGCCTGCTTGCCGTGAAAGTTATCTATGCCTGTTTCAGAGAGACTTGGACCGTGTGTCCGGGTAACCTCTGAAGACTGACAGGACTGAACTAAAAGCTCTATGGTTTTCCTCGTGCCTGATAGTGCCGCAGAGACACGATGCAGAGCTAGGACATTCTTTCGAGACCATCACTCTTAATATTGCAGATAACCCAAGAAAGAATATAGAATCAAGCTGTTATCTCCATTAACACTTAGTGCCCATTAACTCATTTGTGAGTTTATTGGCTTACTTAAGTTATTAGATCAGTGACAGAATGCTAAGCAAGGCAAGTGATTTTAATAGTGGTGAAAGCATGTTATAAGATTGCTAAATCACATGACACCACCAAGGCATTGGGAACAGCAAAGTGATGAAAAGCCAGGAAAACTGAAAGGGAAAGCAGAAGGCTCTGAGGGTAAGCCCCACCAATTTTGCAAGTTTGCCTAGAGCTGGCCCTGAGAAAGATACAAGGGCAGATCTTTCAGTAATGTGTGTAATTAGTAGGGTAGAAAGTGTGAAAGGGGTGTATTATTCCTCGAAATTTTTTGTTCGGCATCCTTTTGCAGTGGTATGCAGAAGCTAGCTGGTAACAGTTACTGAAAGCCAATTGTTAGATTACAAAATGTGGGAGCCAATTCCTAAAGCGCTGCTAGACTGAAGTTTACCATGGTAGGAGTATTTACACCATGGATGTTGGCAAACGTTGCAAATCAAGTTTTCTACTTTCCCATCTTTCTCACCCCCCTCCACTCCCCCAACACACAATGCACAACACACTGTGCATTGAAAGCTAAGGAAGGAAGATTCAAGACATGGGGTTTAACCAGCCTGTCATGGACTTTGAGTGACAACTCCTTTTCACTGTAGTAAGGGGAATCGAAGCTACTCTAGGAACTTGAAGAAAGAATGCCCTCCTGCCCTAACATTCCCTGGACTCATAGTAGGGAACACAGATGGCCTGGGTTGGTATTTGTAGCTTTCTGCTGCTCTAAGGAAACAAGATACCATGGAATTTGTGATTCACAAGAGTGAAGAAGTATAATGTCAAGGAAGGAGCATGAATGCTTGGGGGCCCTTTGGCAGACCAGTGGGGAGGGATTCAGAGAGTTAAAAGTTGGAGTGATACTGACTCACAGTTGATGAAAATACAGTGACTGAAGCCTTAGAGACTCCATTTGCTTGCAAAGTGCTTGCTTCTCCACCTTCCACTTTAATCCTTATTCTTCCAACTCTTCGTCCTCCTTTGTGACCTCATTGAGTTTCTGGAACTGTTTTAGACCAGACAACATCAGTGGAAAAGAGAAGGGAAAAGGAAAGTTTTATAAAAGGCCTCTGAGAAGAACAAAGGCAGACTGCTGGAAAAAGAAGGTGGGAGGAAAAAAAAGAGTACACCAATACATTTTAACATACTATTAGTGAAAAGCCTTGGAATTTTCAGCTTGAGAGGAATAAAGCCACTTAAGCAGATGGGGGAAAATAAAAGTTAGATGAAACTATAAAATATTCCAGTTACTAAACTGAAGAAACCATTAGTGGAGCTTCTCCTTTCATTTAAACAGCATGAATAAGACTCATTCAATAATAAATTCTTATCCTGCAAGCTGTTTGTAGAGTCAAGGAACCTATCTCATGCAGGTGTTCCATGTGTGAAATGCCAAAACAGATAATAGAAGCCCCAAACATACCATATTGTGGTTAGAGGGAGCTCTAAACCCAAAGACACAGTAAGAAGAATAAGAGGTTTTCAGAACAAAAGTATGTTTGTGCTTTCGTGCTGCTTTAAAGTGATTCAGTTTGTTTTAATCAGTTACACTTTTTGTGCCATAAATTCCATATGTATACTAATTATACTAGTAAAATTTGAGTTTAACATTGCTAGGAATGAGCTTGTGAGTTCTGTGGGAAGATAGAGCTTTTCCTACAGGATACAAACTCAACTTCAGGTCATTACGAGTGAAATTTACTGTAGAAATTATTTGCAGTCTGGCTTAAGGGCTTGATTTGACATGCTTATGCATACAGAGCTCCTGGAGGAGTTATGGAAACTTAGAGCTCTGTAAATGCCCGCTGCTGGAGTCAGGCTGCTCATGATCTGAGCAGTGGAGGAAAGAAAATGTAGGTAAGAGGAAAAGAAATGGGAGTAAAGAGGAACATGAGGCTACGTACTTGGTGCACGTTTAAGACTTTGGCAAAAACAGGTTTGATTTTGCTTAGGAGATGCGGGAGGAAGGGAATGAAGTGTTCCTGATGCCAAAGTGGACTTGGAGGCCCAGGAACTTCACTTGGATATTCATTAAGTCAACCTTAGTCATTGGTACTTTTGCAACCGCTATTATGTATATAGGCTAAACATACAACTACACATATGCTCATGCATTTATACATAAATATATATACACAATAGATGCATATCTATGCACAATATATAAGTATATATGCATACACACATATAAATATATATACATATATAAAATGGGACATAAATAGGAGAGAAAAGAAATGTAAAAAGTGCCTTCTAGAAACTTACAGTTTAACTGAGGACACAAGATAGGATATACCGAATAATTGCCCTTGTGTACTTTGATCTCTCATTTTTTATTTAACCTACTTTAATTTAGGTCCTGCCCCACATGTCATTGAAACAGCTCTCTCTACATTTGTAGCCAAATGCTATGTACTTTTTAAAGTTCTCTCTCAAACTTTCAGTGCTGCAACATAAAACTGATCTGTAACACTTGACTTCTCCCCACATTTTTTTTCTCCATCCCCACATCTTGAAACTCTTCCTTTCCTACCATGTGAGTCACCATTCTCTAGATTTTTAACTCTCTCTCTCTCTGGACATTGTGTCCTTTCCGTGTCTTTTTTGTCCTTAGCTGGTCTGTTAAATGACGATGCTCCCCAGAAGAATAGTCGTGTAACTCCTTCTCCTCTGGGTGATTTCACCTGTACTCATGGCTTTACATAAATGCTGATGATTCTGAAATCCAGCCTAAACCCCTAGACTGAACTCAGACCTTTATATATGACCAGCTAAAATAAATATCCACTTGGTTACCTTATGCCACCTCAAGATCATAATGTCCTTGTTAAACTTAGTTTTCTTACAATCTTTAATCAATCTGCTCCTCCTCCTGTCTTGCCTCTCTTACTTGGTGACATTCTTATTGTCTCAGAAACTGGAACCCTGAATCATACCTGACTCTACCTACTACCCCCTCACTGCCAATAACAAATCTCCATGAAATACTGTCCAAAAAACCTCTCCAGTAACATTTCCATTGGACTTCTTTTCAAAATTCTCTCCAAATAACTCCTAGCTGGATGAGCACAAAATATGTCTGATTGTATCTTTCCTTTTGAAAATCCTTCCATTCCTTCTAGTGATGGGCAGATAAGACTTGGAATTCCTGAACTTGGCATAGAAAGCATTTTATAATCTGTCCTCTGCACACTTCTTCAGCCCCATGTCTCTGCCCCCTCTTTCTCTCCTCTTCAGGGTAATTCTTGATAGAGGACTTGAGCCAGGTGTCAGTTCCTCCAGAGAGTTTTCTTTGATGTTCTTGCTGTATGTGCTCATAGCCCCTGAGAGTTGCCTCTACCACAGTGTTTTAGTCCATCGCATCATGCTAATTATTTTTTCTTGTTTATCTGCATTTGGGAGCTCTTGGAAGGCAAAGACCCCTTCTCATTTGTCTTTGTGTCATCAATATGTTGCAAAATGTCTGTTACATCTATATAATAAATAATAAATGCCCAGTACACAACAAATGTTTGTTCATGACTGAATTCAAGGCTAAATAGTGCTAAATCTGTCAGGAATTGCGTTTGGTTAAGGTGTTACGGAACGTGGACTGGATCCTGGTGAAAGAACCGAGCAGCACTCAGAGACTTTGGAGCATCAGAGGTTTATTTCACGCTGGCAGGCTCAGAGGAGACTGTTCTCCACAGGTCTGAGCCCCACACACGAGCAGGGAGGGTAATTTATACCCTTCTACTTCCTCATACTTGGTACTTTGGGCATGCGTGGGAAACAGGGTAGGAAAGAAGAACCTAGAAGGGCTTTGAGACAGGGACTGGAATTCCCTTGGTGGTTTGGTTGGCCATCTTAGAGTACATTTTTTTCCTTATCAGAGGGAAATGAAAATTTGCATTTTCTCATCTCAATAAAACAGTGGGTTAGCCTCACGGGTGTTTTCTTTTGATACTTGCGGGGAGTTGCTATGGCAGCCCTACAAGGATCAGATGTAGGATCTACACTCTTTCTCCTCAGTGGTTAGCACTTGGTTGCCAATCTTGGAATCATCCCATTTTCCAGGATGACTAATAGATTTCCAGCCTTCATGTCCATAATCCATGTCCATAAGGCAAGGAGAATGAGGAAGCAGGGAGAGCCCCCCCCCCCAAAAAGAAGTCCACCTGGGTCTAGCTTCTTTATAGAATTTCCCAGAAAGCCTCACCACAGTCCTTATTCTTACTGCTTACATGTTGCCACCATCTGCATGGCAGGTTAGGGAGGATAATTCTTTAGGTGTGTGTTTTTCCTCTTGGAATAAAATGGGTATCTTTTCGTATGGAAGGTGGAAGTCGATTTAGTATGGAAGGTGGAAGAAGTAGATTTTTAGTAGGCAAATTTTAATATTAGGATAGTGCCAAAATTAATTTTACCTATGACCAATTCTGTAGGAGTGTTCAATATGACCCCTAATAGTTGATGTGTCCTTGCGAGGACGAGGATAGAGTGTTTGCAAATGACGTGTGAAAGATGGGTAAGATTAGAAGAGGCATAAGCATGGAATGGCATTTTGGAGTCAAAAATCTATGAATGCAGTGAAGAATTAAAGATCATGGGTGGTTGGTTTGGGATATTTATCGTCTGCTATTGGTCTTTGCCTGATTTTAAACTCCTTGAAGAAGAGCATATTCTGATCCTTATATCTCTCCATTACATAACACAGCCCCTGATAACTGATAGGTGCTTGGTCAGTTCTAATCTAGAGTTGATGTGATGGATGGAGTAGAGAACATGTTTAGAGAAATTTTCTTAATACGTAAAAGAAGTTGAACTTAATTCCATATATGACTAGAGGCGTTAAGGATTTTCAGAAGAATGACATGATGAAAATATTTCTCAAGGATCAATTTTATTGTAAAGGTGCTGAAAAGAGCCAAGGGGAGTATTTCAGAAGTTCAATTTGAAGATATGAGGAATTTAAGTGGAAGGGAAGCAGTGGATAAGCAGAAACAAGGAATGATTAAAGAGATTCCTCTGTAGTAATGATTACCCTTGTCCCTGATAATACATTTCCCCTTTTCTTGCTTAATTTTTTCTATATCACTTATCATCTTCTGATAGATAATTTGCTTCATTTTTTAATAGTATGTCTTTTGGGGCAATAGGAAGCATTGTGAATTTGTTGGATTACAGTGTTGGCAGAATATCCAAGTTAGAGAGACCTGAGATTAGGAGGTAAATACAGAGCTACAGATACAGGTTTAAGAGTTATTAGTATGGGGACAGCTGGGTGGCTCAGTCAGTTAAGCATCTGCCTTTGGCTCAGGTCCTGGTCTCAGGGTCCTGGTCTCAGGGTCCTGGGATCGAGCCTCATGTCCTGCTTCCTGCTCAGTGGGGAGTCTTCTCCTCTCTCTCTTTGTCCCTCCTCCCCACTTGTGTTCTCTCTCTTGCTCACTCAAATAAATCTTTAATTACTCTATACTAATAATTCTTTTTTTTTTACGCTGAGAAGTAGGAGCACCTCCACAGGTAGGATAATGTACAGTGATAGAAACAGAAGGCAGAAGAGTAGGTAATCAGATATCAGATGGTAATGATCAATGATGTTTGCAACCATAATACATTCTTGTTCAGAAAGAGATGCATCTCGAGACAAATCCTAATATGAAGATATTCTCCCCTCCTCTCATTCAGCCGGAAGAAGGAGTTTTAACTAAGCCAGGATAGATTTTAGGTCATGAGTGGGAATGGGATGAAAATTTTTTCATTTCTTTTCCTTTTTTTTTAAAAGATATTTATTTATTTGTTTGTTTATTTGTGTGTGTGTGTGTGTGTGTGTGTCTGTGTGTCTGTGTGAGACAGAGAGAGAGAACAGCTAGGGGGTAAAAAGAGGGAGAAGCAGGCTCGCCCAGGAGCAGGGAGCCTGATGTAGGTAGGACTTGATCCCAGGACTCTGGGATCATGACCTGAGCCAAAGGTAGATGCTTAACCGACTGAGCCACCAGGCACCACTATTTTTATTTTCATGGTATGGATCCAAGTTGCTTTTTATATTGTGTCTGTATATTGAGAATTTGTGTGTGTGTGTTGAGAATTTATTTCATTCCAGTCAGTGTTGGTGTCCAAGACTGCCTTCAGGAGAAACTTACACAATAGAAGCCAGTTTGCAAAGTGTTTAAGACTACTTTGTTAGGGTTTTTGGTCTCTTCGGATGTAGTTTGTCCTTGAAAGAGAAACCAACATCTACAGTTGGTAGTGCCATCACCTTGTAAAGATTTTTGTTTTGTTTTTTCTTCCATAAGTAATGTCTCACTAGTCTAACTGAGCTTAGGCATAAAGCTTGATATAGTAGTGCTTATTCTTGGGAATGATGAACTCTTTTAATCATGTTCTTTTTTTTTTTTTTTTAAGATTTTATTTATTTATTTGACAGAGATCACAAGTAGACAGAGAGGCAGGCAGTGAGAGAGGAGGAAGCAGGCTCCCTGCTGAGCAGAGAGCCTGATGCTGGGCTCGATCCCAGAACCCTGAGATTATGACCTGAGCTGAAGGCAGAGGCTTTAACCCACTGAGCCACTCAGGTGCCCCCTTTTAATCATGTTCTAAGGAGGAAAGGATTTTGTGCTGTAATTTGGTTCCCAGTAAGGATAAGGGTTTAAGCTAAAAATTAAGCTAATAATTGGTGTCCCCATGGCATTTTGCTTATAAACCTTATTGATTCTGCCCTAGTGGATCAGGTAACTTGTCACCTGTAAATCATGCATATCTAACTAGAGCAAAATTATGACCCCTTAATTAGAATAGCGTTGTGCCCCAAATTACTTTAAACAAAGATCCCTTAGGTTGGGTTTAGGAAACCCAATTCCGCTTTAAGATTTTTGCAATGAAGACATCTGCAATTTGGCAATTCAAATTCCTATTTGTAATACTTCATAAAGCAGGCTTCTGAAAGTTAGAGATTATAATAATTACCTCTGGACATCTCTCTCTATTCCCTTGTAGACTTAGCACATTTTACAATTTCTATTTAATAAAAGGTCATTCTCTCATCATCTGGTTAAGTCTCCTGTCACAGGGAATCTGGAAGCAAGTCCCAAGCTGAGCTTTATTTTCTTTCTACATTTGTTTACATTCTGACCCCAATTTTATTTGCAAAAATTATTTATGAACCTCTTTTTTCTCCTTCTTGCTTGTGAAGCAGCTCGTGGGTCTGTAAGCCGTAGAGTAGTGTTCTCATCATGCATATATTTAGCACCCTAATCTCTGCAACCAGTTTTAGCTGCTTGTTATACTTTTCTTGACATTTTCTTGTATGCTTTTTGACATCTGCTTGCAAACTCCTGCAGCCTTTTCAATCCTGATATTCACTTGTTTCATTTGATATTGTTATCATTCTTCTTAGATATGCAGATGTGTTGCTTTCCTTCCAGTCCTGTCCCTCCAGTCTTGCTAGAAAGACTGTTCTGTAGACCCACCCCTCCCCTTGCTTGTTGATTTGTTTGTTTCTTTGCTTGTTTACTGTTACACTGTTTTCTGTCTCAGACCTCTAGCATCCTACTCTTCCTGTGAGGACCGACCGCCTTCAGTTGACTTTTTAATGCAACCCATTTGAAAACACACATGGCAAAACTGTTTCACAGGATCATGAAAAGCCTCGTGAAAGGAAGCCTTGTCAGAAATGATTTTATAAACCTAAGTAATTAGCAACCTAAGGTGGTGTCTCATCATGTGGCATCATTTTGTGTCAGCCATCTTCCTTTCTGGTCCTCAAAACTGATTTCTTTATTTGCCTCTAATACCATGTAGAGCTATTAAATTATCTGAATGTTTGGTAATGAACCCGAATATAGTGCAATGGTTTCCTCAGATCTCTATTTCAAAAGGCAGAATCTTTTGTCTGTCTGGAAAGGGACCACCCTTGTTAGGCAGTTTATATCTTTGGAAGAGATGCATGCACGGGTGCAGGCATGCATCCATGATTTCAGGTAAGCCAAGCAAGGTCTGGAGACCCTGAAATCATTCCACATAGGGACTCAATGAGTCAAAAAGGTTTCAGTCTAATGCAAAATTTCTAATTCCTGAAACAAAAGCTCTCTTGCTTCTATGTTCCAATTATCAGAAGACATTTGGGTATTAGTTAATTGGTAAAACTCTGTCAGTGCTGAAGGTGAAGCAGAGAGGAGTTCAGTTTTCATTGAGGCCGAATGGTCCAGTGTCTCACACATGATACTTAAGTCAGTAGCTTAACCGCCCTCGTATATTTTATGCAAAATAAACTACCAACACAGCACTTCAAAGGATTTCGGTAACTCTGTATTTGGATTGAGTTCGAATGAGCAACATATTTTTTTCTAGTAACGTTAATTAAAAAAAAATAGCCACGGACATGATGTTGTCTCTATTCAAGTCAGTGATAAATGAGCACATGATATTTTGGCTTTATTTTTGATATCAGACAGTGGGTTAGAGGGCTGATCTGAATTACTGAAAGATTAAAAAATTGTAAACAGTCTGGCCTAAGAATACACTGTCCCACAACCATGATAAAATCTTTGAATAAGTAAAGTTAAATAACATATTTTGAATGTATCGGATTTTGGACATTGTCTTTACTATCCTCGAAGAAAACAAAACAAAAAAAGGGCATAAAAGGCATAGTTTTCTGGGAAAATTGATGCCTTCCTGGCTCTTTAAACATTGAGCTAAGTACATGAGTTATTGAGGTGAAATAAGTTGCTTTCAACAGTTGTTAATATATCATTAATAATCATACATGCAATAAATAACAACACATGAGTTATTTCCTAAGAGATATATGACTGCAAATTGCAGCAACAAATCACAGCGTGTGTAAAGAATGCTCATTACTCTAGTGTGTACAGAAGCTGTTTTAACAACTGTATTCTTTATGGTGAAGCTCACCCTAATTAGCCTTGCAGATTCCTTAGGGAATGTGTTCGGAATGTTTGACATTGTGATGCTGTAGCTAAAGTGGGGGAGGAAGGTAGCATTTCTGCACTGAGAAAGCACCAGGCCACAAGCCTGGCTTTCTACTCAGTCACTTGCTTTAATGTATGCATTGTGGTGAAAGTAAATAGGCTTTTCAAACACGTAGATAAAAAGGGTGTTTGGAATTAAATGACTAATTAAATCAATATTAAATATGTCAGCTAGACAGCTATGTGGACTAACATTTTTTTCCTCAGTGGTGCCCTTTCATTATAAAAGGTGCGTAAACCAACCTCACATCTGTATGGGCTTGTACACCAAGATTTGTAATCACAAATGTAAGAGGAACACACTTGCTAGTCTCTTCTTGTATTTGAAAGCTAAGTGGACTATACATTAAAAAAAAGGAAGAAAAAAGCAAGGTTGAAGCGCACAAGAAAGCAGCATGTTTTTTTTCCCTTTCAATGAAACATTATATGCGGATTCTGCTGCTCTATTAGCTTATAGCTTGTTACTAAATCAGACCTTTCCTGCAGTGAAAAAAATTGCATCTTTTCGTTGTAATCCTTGACAGCTTAAAGTTTAATGGAGGCAGTTTTTTTTTTTTTTAAGGTATATAATGGGTTGACACCATGGAAGGCTGCTGAGAGCTCACGAACTCAGAAATAGCATGAAATGGAATAAGAACAAGCTCTTGCTGTTTTTTTTTTTTTTTAAATCATAATTTCCTACTCTTGATAGAGAAAGCAAGTGGAGAAAACAGCTTTTTGTTTTCTTTAAGTTGTTTGTCTCATCCCAGTCAAATGATTCTCTCCTACCCTGGAAGAGTTTCAGAGTGGGGATTTGTTTAAAAGATACGAATAAGTTGATACAGCCATTAATAGAAACTAGATCTCTGAAAACGGCCTGAAAGTACCAGTCAGTAGAAGACAACGTGCCAAGACGAGAACTCAATGAAAGGGACAGATTTCCATCTTCTGGAGAATAGAAGCAGGCAAGAGTAAACCATCACTGGCCGACAGTGTCGCCCTCCTTGACACCCAGAGGTCATGCTTGGTTCCATTTCAATTTACAGATTGCAGAATACCATTTCCAGATAACGCATGCTCAGGAGTGTGGTTGAGGAGGGTTCAGAGATTACACCTGTAGCAGGCTTTAAAACAGTCTTGACAGTTGGCACCAAGATGCCTCTGGGGAAGAGATAAAACTTGAGTTTATCTTGGTTTGGTTCCTCTTGTTTTGGGATAATTCTTTGACAGATGCTTTAGAGTGCTGGTGTGGGCTGGGGTGATAAGTCAAACTTTAAGGGAATATAATGGCTAGAGAAAAGAAAACAGATGGATAACTACGTAAGAATTAGTAAATATATGAGGGGCTGGAAAAGAGGAGCAGAGGAGGGAGTGGGAAAGTATAGTTCAGAAATGTAATGTGGCACAAATTTTTTCTTCTTTTACTAACCAAGATGAATGCTATTGAATTTCTGTGGACAGTCACATTATAAAGCCTGTTTCTCTACAACATTCAGTAAAATCTGCCACATACACATAAAACACTTTGCGTGGGTGATACTTTATTGGAAAATAAAGAAGGGAGAAGTGAAACATAGAGGTGATAGGTGATGACAGAGTATTCAGCAAGCTGCAACTAGTGTAAGAAGTAGCTCTGGTACTTCTGAGAAGGTAGAACAGTATCTGGAGGTGACGCAGGAGGAATTTGTTTCCAATGTGCTTACTTCACATTTCCTTTGGGGAAAATATTTACTTGTATCTTGAGAGTCTTACTTTATATTGTTCCATTATACTTTCTGAGATCTTTCTTAGGATTCCGTTAAGTTCAGTACAAGTGTGACACATTGTGGGATGGTAAAATTTATGATCATGGAAATGCTGATATTAATGAACTTTATGTGTTTTGAGAGTAAATTGCGATGCTAGTGTTCAGGTTGAGTGATTGTTCTCAGCAGTTCAGATGGTGCCCAAATGTTGAAATAAACATTTGAAATTCTGTGGCTACCATTGTATTGTTTTCCATTTCTCATTTTGGTTTTTGAGTCTCTCTCTCTTTCTCTCTCTTTTTTTTTTTTTTTTTGTAATTAAAGCGTTAGCAATTTGGTTTAGTTTTTTGGAAAAACTGGTTATTACTTTCATGTTAAATAATATTACATATTGGTATGTCATAGTTTATTCTGGCCTTTATTTATTTTTCATTTTTCTTTACTTCCTTCCTCTACCAGATTTCAGCTAAGTTTCTTCTTCTAGTTCCTTGTGTAATGCTCAGTTGTTTACTTGAACTTTTTTTCTTAATGCAAGCATTTATAGTATGAACAATAAATACTGTTCATCATAGAATTTTAAAAAGTCTGGAAAAAGCATATGGAGAAACTAACATTTACAGTAGAAAGTAATTTGAGTATATTATAAGGAATTTTCTAAACATACACTCTCAGTATTTTCAAAGGCTTTTCTTTAATTTAATAAACCTTTATGAGAACTTTGAACCAAATAGTATTTTAAATACATAGTTGGTACTCACGGTTTTAGACTTTGATTACTCAGAATTTGAACTTTCAAAATTAAACCATGTTTTTCTTATTTCCTTTTAAAGTATCTATGACAAATCTGGTTTTGTTAAAGTTTGGGTGCAACTTTGCACATACTTTTAAAAAATGAATCTGTGGATGTAAATCAAGTTCTAATTAAATTTTGATTTAGGATTTACGCTCTTCAGTGCTTATCTGCATCCAGTGCTGAAGCTTGAATTTTAAAAAAAACTTTAGAATATCTTTTGTTTTCAGAATTTGAGGATACACTGTGTTGATACACAAGATTAGCTTCAGGGGTGTGACATAGTAATTCAGCAACTCTATTCAGCATCTCTGTATGTTACGTTACGCTGTGCTCACCACAAGTGTAGCTACCATCTGTCACCAGACAAAGCTATTACAATGTCATTGTCTATATTCTCTATGCTGTACTTTTTATTTCTGTGACTTACTCATTTCACAACTGGAATCCTGTATCTCCCACTCTGCTTCACCAATTTTGCTTATCCCGCCCCCAGCCTTCCTATTTGCAGCCATCAGTTCTCTGTATTTGTAGGTTTGTTTCTGCGTGCTTGTTTGTTCATTTGCTTCATTTTTAGATTCTACATATAAGTGTAATCATGTGGTATTTGTTTTTCTTCGACTTATTTTACTTAGTGTTATACCCTCTAAGTCCATCCATGTTGTCACAAATCACAAGATCTCATCTTTTTTTATGGCTGTGTAATAATTCAACGTGCATGTGTGTGTGTGTGTGTGTGTGTTATGTGCATGCACATACACAACACATCTTCTTTTTCCATTCATCTACTAATGGGCACTTGTGCTTCTTCCATATCTTGGCTATTGCAAATAATACTGCAATAAACATAGGAATGCATATATCTTTGAGAATTAGTGTTTTCATTTTCTTTGGGTAAATACCCAGTAGTGGAAGTATTGTATCATACAGGTTGTATTTTTAATTTTGGGGGGACCTCCCTACTCTTTTCCACAGTGACTCTACCAATTTATATTTCTCCCAATAGCACGCACGAGTTCCTTTTTCTCCACATGCTCACCAACGTTTATTATTCCTTGTCTTTTTGACTCTAGCCATTCTGACAAGTATAAGGTGATAACCTCATTTAAAAATGATTGTAACATTAAAAGAAAATTTGAGGGCATCCCAAGGCCTCTAATTTATGATAAGCAAATGTAAAATGATAAAACACAAAGATTTACTGAACACCTACAGTGTTCAAAGTGCTCTACCAGCTTTGGGTGTGATGAGATGCTGAAAAAGACTTCAAGCTGAACTAATTTTTGTAGTCCAATAGGAGAAATAACTCATTTTAGTGGATCGTACTATAAGGCAGGAAGTAGAAAGTGTTCGAAGAGAGCTAAGAGACTAGTGTATCAGGCAAGGAAGATGATATCCAGTTGCTGGGAAGGCTTCCCAGAGCTGTGCTAGACCCTGATGGAGAGTATGTGGAAATGGAAAGATGATTTAAAAAGGGTTTGAAAGATATCCAGAGCACGTGGACAGAAATAAGCAGATGGGAATCTTGGTGCATCCACAGGAAAAACAGGTACTTCATGAGAATATTGAACCCTTCATGGAAAGTGATGGGCAAAACCATTAGGAAAATGGGTCAAGGGGCAAATGCTCAGCTGATAAATTTGGACCACATTTGGTAGGGAATAGAGAATCCTTGTAATTTATGAGCAGAGAAACCAATGCTAAAGCTACAGTGTAGGAAGATTAATGTGGCACTAGTGCGTAAAAAATTGAGATGGAATGTTTTAATTATGAAGGATTTTTTAGTGGTATAAGTAGTGGCACAGATTTCTACCCACTTTTGGTGTAACCCATTTTGATGTGATTTCACATTGAGTCAATAACCCAATAAAAACTCATACTCAATATAATTTTTACATCTTGTAAAAAGCCACCCCATCTTTTGGGGACAGAGGTTGTCCTCCACCTGCATGAAGAACTACCGATCAGACAGCAAGCCTTTCTTTTTTTTTTTTTTTTTTAGCAAGCCTTTCTTTAATGACTTGTTACTACTATTTAAAATGTATTTAGTAAGAGATAAGTAGGCATGATTAAAATAGGACTCTAAAGTCACAATTTCTTGGAGCTGTCTAGGTGCCAGTGATTATGCTAGGAACATTATATGAATTATCATATTTAATCTTCACAACTATTCTAGGAGGCCAGAATGTTGTTATTCCTATTTTATGGATTCGGAATGCTAAGGCTTTGATAAGGAAGGTGAAAAGACCAACCTATAATATTTACCTTAAAATCATATGTTGCTAGAAATCCATAGGTGTGTAATGAATAGGGACCATGAATTAAATAATTATTGCAGGAAAACATACTACAAATGCAAGACACAGTTAACAGTAATACCTGTGACTTACTGAGCACCAACTCTGCCAGTGTGCCAGGTGGGTTGCACATGGTATCTCTGGACTGCTAAGTTAGACTCAAGTACCATTGTCACAGCTACGGTATGACCCTGAATCAGTAATACACAGATGCTTTTCAGGGGCTATGGACAAATGAGACATGGGATTTTATGATGTGTGAACTCCAAATAGGAAGCCTTCTACTGGGTTTATTTTGGTCGTGCCTTTGGTATGTTCCATTTTGAGGGCAAAAAAACAAACAGAATATGGAGAAAACAGGGTTTGGAGAGAAAGAACCAAGTGATTAAGCTCGCAGAAAATATTTTCTGTGAGAAACAGTAGGACTGTAAGTCAGCATTAAGATGTTTAAGTGCTGCTTTTTGTATTACTTGGCTATGTAACTTTGGGACACATTATTTATCTTCTGTATCTTAATTTCACGTCTATAAAACTTGTTTTATAGTTACATTAACAAAGTAAATGTAAATGTTGATGAAGGATGGGTATCATCCTAGGCATTATGGAGGTGGGAAGGGGATTTTTTTTTCTGTTTTTAAAACTGTTTACTAAGAAAACTACAAATTCAACTGAAATTAGAGGAAAAAAATGAAAATAAACTCCTATAGGATAGCAATAAGATTTAGTAATTAAAATTTTGCCATTTAAAAAATATCAGATAACATATTTTTATTTTTTAACTTTTTAATTCATGAATAATATTTAATTAGTGCTTGACGAGGATCAATTTGGCAACTCTTTTTTTTAAATTCAGTTGGCCAACATGTAGTACATCATTAGCTTCAGAGGTAGAGTTCAATTAATTCATCAGTTGCATAAAACACCCGGTGCTCATCACATCACATGCCCTCTTTAATTCCCATCACCCAGTTTCCCCATCCCTCCACCCACTTCCCCTTCTGCAACCCTCAGTTTGGGGATGTTTTTTTCCACCAAGGACCTGATATGTACAAAGAGATAGGAGGAAAGGCCAGACATGGAGCATTCAGGGAACTGTACGTATCTAATTTT
The DNA here is from genome assembly GCA_028533885.1 of Nasua narica. Lineage (NCBI taxonomy): Eukaryota > Metazoa > Chordata > Mammalia > Carnivora > Procyonidae > Nasua > Nasua narica. Next base: position 60,780,555 of record CM052809.1, on the reverse strand, counting down.
TAAGACAGGAGTGGTGAATGTTGAGGCATTTTGAGAAGTGAAGATGAAGGGTTAGCAATTAAAAAAACTGAGAGCATCTATATGTAATAGTAGTTAAGAGCATGGGCTCAGGAACCAGATGATTTATATTTGGATTCTCTTGTACTATTTACTGGTTGAAGGATACTGGGCAAGTTAATGAATGTCTCTTAAACTCCATTTCTTTATCTGTGAAGTGGGCACAATAATGGCCCTACCTCTAGCATTAATGTGAGGATTAAATAAACTACTCCTGTTGAAAAGAAGAGGCCACCACTCAGTATCTAAAACAAAGGGCTGACTGTACTGCTTGGTAAATAAAATAGAACTATTGTTAGAAAACATAGTCTCTCTGAACATACTGTCAGGGATTGAGTAAGAATAGAGCTCTGGGATTGGCAAACTTTGAGAAAGCCATGGAAGGATGGCTCTTGTAGTGTGATTCTTACAGCATGGCTGACTCTAAGAAGTTTGGTCCCTAGAACAAGGCTGTTACTGATTGAGACCTGAGTCACTGATGGCTTAGCTTTCAGAAGTGTGGTTATGGATTACTGTCTTGTCTAAGGGCCTGATAAGGATGGGTTCAAAATTGGTTCTAGAGGTTACTTGCTACTGTGACTGAAGGATACTTAGTCTTTTTTTCTTGCATATACACTATAGGAACATCATTTTCTCAATTCACTTTAAATTGAGTAGTGCCTTAGCATAAATGTTACATTACTAATATTTCTATTTAATAATTATTTGAGTGGATTGAGAACTACTTTTTTCTCCACATAATCAGGAAGAGGATTGTTGTTTCTGTACTGAAAGGAATGGAGATTCTCTACTAAAGGATTTTTAGCAGTGGAATGATGTGATTAAATTTGTCTTTAAAAAACAAAAACATCACTAGCATATGGAGGTCAATGAGAAAAAATATATACATAAAAACTACTTCTCTGAGTTTATGTGTATCAGAAGTGTTGATCTCAGATGTATTTTCTATTGAGTCATAGTGGTAAAAAAAAAACTGAGGAAAAGAAATAAAAGTTACTTTATATAGCCTTGTGGCAAAAACACCTCCCTCACCAATTTTAACCAATAAAAATAACTCACTTTGGAAGTTCCAAGGGATTTTCATATTTAGGGGGTAAAAGGGAAATCAGCTAATGCTCTAGTCTAAATTAAATGAAAATTCATTATCCAAATTATTGTTGAATTTGAAACAGGTGTTCCCTTCCTACTTAGGAAGGTAAGAAATGAGAAAACTGCCACAGATTTGTTACTGATTTAAAGTGTTCTTAAAGTGAAGAAAAAGTTAAATCCTAGTTGCTATACTTCTAAGTTCTTTGAGGAAATCCTCTTTAATAAAGAGAATTTATGGAACATCAGAAAGAAAGGAAATTACCAAAAAAGGGAGGTGTCATTTATACTATTTGGGTCTGCCAGTATGGTTGGCCAAATAATAGGGGATTGCAGTGCTACTGGTTTCAAAACAAAAATTTTGATTTATTAGTTAGCACCCCTCAAATAATTGTGCCTCGAGTGTCCACGTGAATTTGGCAATGCCCCATTCCATCTCTGAAAAGAAAACAGAGAATAAAAATCCAGGACCTAAAAAAGGGAGCACAGAAAGCAAAGTATTACATATGAATCTTTAGGTAGAAATCTGTCTTCACAAAACTTAGCTGTTTTCGTGTAACTGTAAGAATGCCCATGAGGTTTGAATAAAAGCAGACTTTCCTCTTTTATACTGATCTCACTTAGAAGAGAATCTAAGGATCAATATATTTGCAAAAATCTCAAACTGACGACTTACGATAACACAGTTTGATGTATAATTCCCTGCAAAAAAAGATCACTAGCTTATAATTTTATTTTCTTGCAGCATCTCACTTCTGGAAGCATAATGCTGTATGATATTCCTGATGCTCTCATGATAGGGTGAAAAAGGACCAATCTGAAAAGCATTGCATGGAAGTGGAACATACTTAACACCCATATCTGTTTGCAGTAAATAATCCAGGACCCAAGAAATCAAGTTTTCAAAATCAAATTCTGCAATTTGCGCTTCACACAAATCGAGTGTGCCCATTCTTAGCCTACCCTATATGTTTCCCCACAAAAGTTAATCATGTTTTCACTGTCTGACAGGGAAAGTAAAATTTAAATGGAATTAATGGAGTATTGGTGATGTGGTAAAATTTTACGTTGAAACGTGATAAAGTTTGGGCAAGCACTGTGCCTTTAAAATAGCAACATACTCCAATAGTTTCCATGGGTGTAGATTGTGGAAACAAACAAATTAAGAAAGGGTGAGTGCCTCATTTTGAATCTACTGTAACTGACACCTTCAGATGGAGTCGAAAATAGATCCATCATATCCGAAGTTCTACTGAGAGTGTGGTAATTTTAACATGAGATCTGTGCGAAGTGCACTATTGAACAGTGACTATTTAACAAATGTCACAGAAGAGTAGCATCAGGAGGTAAAGAGTTGTTAAGACAGAGGATAAAGTTCAAAGTCCATAGTATGTTTCCAGGACTAACTCCTACTTTAATCTCCAGCATTAAGCCCCACTAACCTCCCACATTCAAACTCAGGATTCCAGCTGTTACCATACACTGTCTCTTCTGAATGTCCCCCCTTTGTCTTCCTCCATTGCCTTCTGTTCATTTTCAGTAACCTGTAGTCACACCTGATGCACTCCTGTATCTCCCCTTGCTGAGTTAGGCAGCTCTTCCCTCTATTATAACTACTCTGTAATTTCCTCATTATAATGTTTATCCCATGGTTAATAATTTTCATATTACATAACTATTTCCCACATGAGGCTCTCTCCTTCTAAAGAACAGTAACAATAACTTTCTTGTTCACCTTTGCATCAAAGGCTTTGCTCCTATGTATGGCACTTGGTAAGTACCCTAAATACTGATTGAAAAAAGGCTTATATTTGAAGGTACGTAAGTTGATTTAAGTGCTTTACAAGTAAGATATTCATAGGTAAATATTGCCTTATCCACCTTATCAACGGTCACTTGAGTTTTGGCCTGGTTCTTAGACCCAGAGATGGAAACTCCATTTTTCTTCTGAGGATCTCAGATTATTTCAGAGAATCCTAAAGCAGACACTCGGTCTGTGGTGTATTTACTTTGATGCTAGATTCCCATGAAGTGTCAAATTTAATCATAATACGATTCATCATTACAACTTACCTTACCTTACCTTACAACTCTAAGGTACTAACTATTATCTCTGGTAAAATCACGTCCACTGAAAACCGTAATCACAAATGAGACAGTTTTACAAGCTGTATTACAGTGCAAGCCTTGTTATTTGCTGTAGTATTATTAGTATTTCTATCATGAGCTTTTTATAGAGATCTCATTTAATGAACTTCCAAAATGTCTTTTATAGAAGCGATTAAATCAAGTTTGATTTTGTAATGATGTACAGTCAGTTAAATCTGTTGACTCACTTTATAAATCTGTGTCATTCAGTAATTTCTCTGTATCTGCATGAAGTTTGGAAACCATGGTTTTAGATAAAGCTTTCACTTTATTTTGATTTGAGGAAATATGACCTTCTCTGGAAATACATAATTTTCAAAAGTACAAATATGGAAATGCTTTATTCCAATTTTCTGGAAGAAATAATGATTTTTTTTAGAGCATGTTTTTTTAAGTAGATGATAATGAATGTAAATCATTCTACAAAACAATGTGAGCTTATTTTCACATTTGTTTGGGATTAAACTGCATCCATAAACTGCTTCCACATGTATGCTAATTAACTCTGCAACAGAACCAACCCTACTCTGAGGATTATAGACAAAAGCTTTATGAAACCCTACCTTTTCAGTTCAACATTTATCACCATATTTGTGGTCATTAGAGCTCAGTTATGAGCCCTCTTTTGGCTCAGGACATTGGTAATAGGACATGGAATCTTTCCCTTGGAGATAAAAAGATGGAACACAAACCAGCTTGATGTAGATCCACAGTTAATACTATTTGATAGCTGCCAGTAGTGAATATAAAATTCGTGGTTTTCTAGCAAGTAAATATTAATTTTTTAAAAAAAAGTCACCTTTGCATCAGCACTAAATGTCATCATTGCTATGAGCTGCAGAAGGCCAGAATCGGAGTAGGCATTTAACAATATACACACCTCTAGGACTAGGAGCAATTTTAGAAATACTACTTTGATAACTTCAGGAGGTTGTAATATGCCTAAGCCCTACATGGAAGGGCTTATTTATATCGCTGTTTATTTGTAATTGTGGAAGAGTAAAATGAAAAGGAACAACTGCCTTTTGTGAGTGTGTGTTTGTTGTGTTTGTGTGTGAGAAAGATCATGTTTTAAATATGGGCACTGTTTCTAACTGCAAACTGATAGACAAATAGATTCTATCATTTATCCTAAGACTGTATTTGCTCACTATGTTAGTGGTTTGTTTCCTTTTGCTTTGGACTAAATATGTTAATAAAAGCTTAAGAATTTTAAGAATACCTAGTTGTACTTGGTTTGAAATACAGGTCAAATCCTTCAAGACGGCAGTGTAATTCATAGTTTACATCATATTTCAGTAATTGTGATAATGATCCAGGTAGTAATTAGGAGCAAATAATGCCAGTGATACAACTAACCAATAGCTTTTAAGTTTCTCAGATTAAAGCAGTATCCCAGAATTCCCATGGTTGTTCTGTTCTTTCATTTATACGCTCCTTCAACAAGAGGTCACTGACCATCAACTCCGTACCAGATACCATGCTAGCTACTAGTTAAATACAGCTATGAATAAATGAAGGCAATATGTTACTTTATTTCACAGTGCTTTCAGCATAGTAGGAGTGTGTGTTTATAATTAAAAATGATGAAAAATTTTGTGAAAGACAGTAAAAGGGTCTTTGAGAGAATTAAGAGGAATTTACCTAATTTAGTTTGAGGGCCAGGCAAAGCCTCTAGCATTTGCACCATTGAACTTGATTGCCTCTCTTTGTTATTAATAACGTTTACTTGGCTGCACAGATACTTAATAGTAAGAATGATTTGTCTCAGATGTGCACACTTATAATGGCTTTGAGGTATTTCTTTCTGTAGTGTATTGGCCACTGGCTCCCAATATAAATGATACAGAAAATACTAGGGCAGTTGAAAAAATGAAAGGGAGAAGTTGTGTAAAGTAACCAGCTCTTTGTGTTGCCCTCTGCCCTGCAAACATCCCCTACACACACATTGATTAGCTTCCACATATTTATTAGAGACATGGAGATGTTCTATAATTCTGAAGTTAACTTATTTGGGAATAACTCAAAAATCAAATCTAAATTCCAACTGCAAGCTTCAGGCTTTTTGTTTTGTTTTGCTAAATTGATGTAAATGGAATTACTGGGTTAATATTGGTGCAGTGAATATTTTTGTTCTAATATACAATTCTCTCATTTTTTTCTTTGTCTACAGAAATACCATTTGTGCATGAAAATAATACATTGTGTCCATGACACGTTTTGATGGTAAAAAATAAATAGAAGGATTGAACATTTATAGATTGTAATAACCTAAGAGAAAATGAATCTTTCTTATTTTATCTCAAACACTTTTACATTTGAAGCATATTTTCCTTTTTGGTGTGAAAAGAATCTACCAAATTGTTGCCCATCTCTATGTTACATCAGAGTGTAAAATGAATAAATATCAATCATATTGTTTTGTTTAATGAATAATTTGGATTGAGATAAGGGGAGGAGTGTTGGGATAAATTTCAGTCCCTGTGAATTTCTCCACTTTATAAAATCATATACACCAATGTACACCAGAGCTAATACAATGAAGGAAAAAAATCAGGGTCATAATTGCTATCATCTACCCCAGAAAGAAAAGACATTTATCTTATCAGACCGTAAGGATCCACTGAAATAGGTCTGAAAGGGTCTGAAGCTGCTGACAAAACCACAACACTGGGCCCAATTAACAATACCCATTTTTAATTAACAGTTGCTGACTCTTTGCCATTGAAATATTCACGCTCTAGGTGTGAAATGGCAACCCCCATTTGTCATATCTGTCAAAATTAATTTTGAAATCCCATGGTCTTCCTTCCACAGGATAAAAGTGAATAACTAGAGCATACTTCCTACCTGCCAGAAGTTCAGTTCCGGGACAAAGACTAGGAAAATAGAACCTAGAAAACTGCTGAGGTCAGCTCTAATAGTATAACTCATAAAAAGTTATTTTCATAGCATTCCTGATGCTGAAGACTATGCCAGTATATGCAGATATTCCATACTTTGGGAGACGGTATGAAGGGCATTTTAATAGTTCTTGTCCTGAATTCTTTTTAAAATTTTTTCATTCAAAAAATGGATTAAGCACCTCATATGTCTTAGACTCTAACCTAGGCATATCTTTTAATCCCGAGGTCACATATAGGAACAGGACAATGTGCTCTGGAGGACATCATAATCTAACAAAGAAGGAAAAACTGCCAAGTTTCTGTATATGTAAATATTACAATTGAGAGTACGATCTGTTTACAAAGATAGTAAAGTATAGGGGCGCCTGGGTGGCTCAGTTGTTAAGCATCTGCTTTCAGCTCAGGTCATGATCCCAGGGTCCTGGGATCAGCCCCATATTGGGCTCCCTGCTCAGCGGGAAGCCTGCTTCTCCCTCTCCCCCTGCTTGTGCTCCCTCTCTCGCTGTATCTCTCTCTGTCAAATATATAAATGAAATCTTAAAAAAAAAAAAAAGATAGGAAAGTATACCAACATCATTGATAGCATGGCTGGGAAGGAAGTTTAAAAAAGGTTAAAGAGCAAACAAGCTATTGATGCCTGGGTAAGACTTGCTATAGATGGGGTCTTTTGTACATGAGAAGTCTAGTTGGATTCAGCAATAATAATAGAATCATTTTGTGGATTCATTTAACATTTAATATAATTTTTTGGAAACAAATAACATATGCTCTATTCTCATTTGATCCTCTCAACGATCTTATGAAGTAGAGAGTATTGTCTTCATTATAAAAATGAAAAAAAAAAAATTCAAATACCTTGTTGACCATGCTAAAGTTAAGGAGTTAGTTGGTAAGCAGCAGAGCCAGAGCTGGAATGATCATTTGACACATTAATTCATAAATTCATTTATTGAGTATGTATGCTCTGAGGTATTGGGGATTGAAAATAGATAAGTAAAGCCAATGCCCTGATCTCAAAGCATTTATTTCTGGCAGAGGTGGAAGCTATGTTATAAGAAATAATAATAAAGAGGTAAAAATACAGTACACACATCTTGTACCAGGGAAGCACAGATAAAAGAATGAGTGCTGAATTCTTTTTGTGGGGATAGAATATTAGAAAAGAAAATGACGTTTTCTGACCCATTTCATGATTTTCCCCCAAGTGTCAGCTGCCTTGTCCATCCTATGTAAAACACAGGTATCATTAGAGGGGAAAAAAAGAAAAAGGGATCTAAAAATGTTACATTGTGCCAGTGCTTGAGGAGCTTATATTCTAATTAAAGAACAAAATGTCATCTTTGAAGCAGGAGAAGAGCTGTGGAGTTGTCAGGGTTGTAATCATTGCCTAGATCTCTAGCTAAACAAAAGGGAGAATGAACAGTGGAGCATGGAGAAGCCATCTCATTCCCAATCACTGGAGACTTTACTATGACTAAAGGGAGGACTAAGCTGAGTGGGTCAGGGCAAAAGCAAATAGAAGGAGATTCAATCCAACAGAAGTTACCTGGAAATTTGTTTAAAACACTGCACTATGGAGCACCTAGGTGGCTCAGATGGTTAAGCATCTGCCTTCAGCTCAGGTCATGATCCCAGGGTCCTGGGATAGAGTCCCTCATCAGGCTCTCTGCTCACTGGGGAGCCCGCTTCTCCCTCTGCCTCTGCCTCTCTGTCTCTCCTGAGTAAATAAATAAAATCTTAAAACAAAACAAAACACTGTACTATGTTTCAGGTGGGCAGGAAGATGGACAAGATAAAATCCTTGCAAGATTTAATTGAGATTAGATCTATTGTTATCCAAATACACAAAAACACAGATAAAGAGAAATACTACACTGAGATTTGAGGCTTGGTGAAGACCTATATTAATAATTTAATGATAGGTCTTTTTTTAATTTTAGTTTTTTTAATTTTAGTTTTTTTATAAACATATAATGTATTATTTGCCCCAGGGTAATGATATCTCTCTTCCCTCATTTTATGTCACTTGTTAAAATGTTAGTAAATACAAGTAGGCAAAAGAAAAAAAATCACATGCATTCTTTTCCCACTCTTAATTGGAAACATGCACACTTTGATTATATTATGTATTACTTAACACAAATATTTCCATGCATTAGTCCGTTAATATCATCTGGGACTTTATTTTTAATGGCTACCTATCATTTATTATATCTCTGTACTGTGTATTATATAATCAGTCAGTTCTTTTAGGGCTACAGAGCTTAAAGCTTGTCAACACCAGGGTAAGACTTGTTGCAAAGGAGGAAGGTACATTGGAAACTTTATTATTGTAATAAGTATTCTTGTAGCTAAATCTTTCATAATTTCGCAATTGTTTCTTTATGATAGATTTCTGGAAATATAACTAAGATCAATAAGTAGTAAATATTTGAACACTTTGGGTATATATGGTCAATTCTCTTTTAAAATGTACTGATTTGCATCTGCTTTGGTATTGTGAAATCTTATTTTCTCCAAATGCTGAGCCTTATCAAATGTCTTTGCTATATCTATAAGAAAAAAATTTATTGTTGTAACTTGCTTCTGTTAATTATTGGTGTTATGAGGAGCGCCTGGGTGGCTCAGTTGGTTGAGTGACTGCCTTCGGCTCAGATCATGATCCCGGAGTCCTGGGATCGAGTCCCACATCGGGCTCCCAGCTCCATGGGGAGTCCGCTTCTCACTCTCTGACCTTCTCCTTCTCATGCTCTCTCTCACTCTCTCTCTTTCCTAATAAATAAATAAATAAATAAAATATTTAAAAAAAATTATTGGTGTTATGAAATGTTTTTTCTTTGTATTTCCTTTCATTAACTTTTGGTGTTCTTCCCTTGTTGAGGTCCTTATTGGTGACTTTTTCTTGACTTGTGAAAAGTATTTACATATTAATTCTGTTGATTCTTTGCCCTTAGATCCACCAAAGTTATGATGGGACTTTTTCTATTTTTGTGTAGTGGAATCCAACATTTTCCTTTGTACTTTTTATTTAGGTGGTGTATATAAAATTTCCTTCATTCCAAATTACATAATTAGCATCTGTGTTTATGCTTGCATTTTTTATTTAGATTTTTAATTCATCTAGAGTTTTGATGTATGGTGTTAACGTGGGAGTTCACTTTTATTTTCCCTAATGGCTAACAATTTTCCAAATACTACTGGGTTCCTTTTTTTTTTTCCTTGAAGATTTTATTTATTTGACAGAGCACAAGCCGGGAGGTGGGGGGCGGGGCGTACGGAGAGAAGGAGAAGCAGAAGCAGGCTCCCCTCTGATCAGGGAGCCTGTTATGGGACTCAATCTCAGGATGCTGGGATCATGACCTGAGCTGAAGGCAGACGCTTAACCAACTGAACTATCTAGGTGCCCTACTGAGTTTTTTCTCCATGATTTGGCGTATCATATTTATTATATTTTGTTATTGAATAGATTTTATCTTTTCCTTTATTGGTCTGTTTCTGCTTTTTTTAATTAAGTCTTTAAAGTTATTTTTATATATGCAGTGTTACTTCTCAAATATTATGTAACTGTTCTCTCATATATATCCTCCAAAAAGTCCTTTCAACAATTTTGTCAGGTCTGAAAAAACAGAGTTGCTAATTTTTTATGATTGCATTAAATTTATAAATTAATGTGGGGAGACTTGAGATCTTCATACTATCCCTTTTTTTCTAAGTACATAGTTTCTCTTGCCATTCATTCAGGGTTGTTGTTGTTGGGGTTTTTTTTTCTGAATTTCTTGGGAAATTAACAACTATTGGTCCTAAGAAGAACTTTGGAGTTCTTAAGAAGAACTTAAATTACAGAAACCTTAGAATGCTGCTAGGCAGGACTGCAAAAACTGTTAGACTACTCCTGAATGAATTACAACAAAGGCTACTTCAGTCTTGGAAATGTTTATATCTTTTGCATAGAAGAGCAAAAAATGGCTGGTAGAATATTGCCAAGTTAAACACTCTCTAGAGACATATGTATGGTAATCAAATAACTTTTATCTCTTGTAATTTTTATCAATCTTTTTTTTCCCTAAATACAATTTGATGAAAAATATGCTATGCTCTTTTAAATTAAAACATAAAACCAATTAGGCACACCTGAGTGGCTCAGTTGGTTAAGTGTCTGCCTTCAGCTTAGGTCATGATCCCAGGGTCCTGAGATCGAGCTTGATGTCAGGCTCCTCACTCAGCAGGGAGTCTGTTTCTCCCTCTCTCTCTGCCTACTGCTCCTCCTGCTTTTGCGGTCTGTCTCTGTCAAATAAATGAATAAATAAAATCTTATAAAAATGCTTTAAAACATAAAACCAATTAGAAAAACAACCCTGGTTACCATCTGAGCTTAGTTCTGGTGCCAAGGAATGTAATCAAATTAGGCATTACATGGTATAAAATATCAGGTTGCAAATAAATATTTGGGGACTTGTCATGAAAAACAGACTAGGAATGTAATAGCATGGAGAAATGTTTCCAGGTACATCCCAAGGAACCTTGACTATGTTCTAAGTGCTGGTGTTGGAAAACTTTTCTTACTGGTCTATGCTGTACAGAGAAAACTCATGGAAGTTGATAGAATTTTATGATTTTTTTTTCTGTATAAGTTTCTAGCAACAATAACTTGTGCTTTTTTGATAGCATATAAAGACCTGACTATAGATTTTTGAGTTGTGTCTCTTTAATAGAGATGGATTTTTGTGAGCCATATCAAATTCATATTGTATGGTGTATGGCTAAACACAGGCATTAGCAACACAAAATAAGTTAAAAAGTTATATCCAAGGCATGTAAAGGAGCAATAAGGTGTAATCCATACAAAATACAAAAATAAAGCAAGTAATAGGAACTGCCTTTGAGAGGGCCCAGATGTTGGACTTAGCAAACCTCAAGGCAAATATTATAAGTAGGTTAAAAAAAAACTGAAGGAAATTATGTTTAAATAATTAATGATGGGTTGACAATGTCTCCTGAAACAGAATTTTCATAAAAGATAGAAATTATTTTGTAAAAATATAAGTTTAGAATTGAAACATACAATAATTGAACTGACAAAAATTACTAAAGGAATTCAACAGTATTGAGCTGGCAGGAGAAAGAATCAGTGAACTCAAAGAAAGATATGTACAGATGATGGAATATGAAGACAGGAAAAAAGGAATGAAGAAGAGTGAGTAGTCTCAAATGTGGAACATTATATTAAGTATTATATTAAGTATATAAGAACATTATATTAAGTATATCATCATAAACGATGGGAGTACCAGAGGAGGAGAGAAAGAAAAGGTGCAACCAATATTTGAAGAAATAATGGCTAAAACTTGACAAATTGGTTGAGAAACATTATTCAAAACATCCAGAAAACTCCATGAACTCCAAATAGTATAAATAAAAAGAGATTAACACACAGACATATTATAGTCAAAATGTTGGTGGACAAAGATAGGGAGAGACTCTTGGAAACAATGAGAAAAGTTACCACATACAAGGGAATCCCAATAAGATGAATAGCCTGATTGGTCTCAGGATCTGAGGACCCTGAGATCATGACCTGAGCCGAAGGCAGAGGCTTAACCCACTGAGCCACCCAGGTGCCCTTATTGTTAATTTTTTTTGGTAAACACACTTTAGATCTACCCTTATATCAAGTTTTAAAAAATATTTCATTTATTTATTTGACATAGAGAGAGAGCACCTTCAAGCAGGGGGAGTGGCAGGCAGAGGGAGAGGCAGAAGCAGGCTCCCTGCTGAGCAGAGACCCCCACCCCCCCGACACACACACATGGGGCTTGATCCCAGGACCCTGAGATCATGACCTGAGCCCAAGGCAGATGCTTAACAAACTGAACCCCCCCAGTCGGCCCTACCCTTGTACCAATTTGTAAGGATAAAATAGCTTATTGTTCATCATAGGTACAATGTTGTACAACAGAGCTCCAGAATTTATTCATTTTACTTAACAGAAACTTTATGACCATTAGTAATTTCCCATTTGCCCCCTCCGTAGCCCCTAGCGACAATCATTCCACTATTTAATTCTATAAATTTAACTCTTTTAGATCCTTCACTTAAGTAGGATCAGTCAGTATTTGCCTTTCTGTGACTAGCTTATTTCATCTAGCATAATGTCCTCAAGTTTCATCCTTACTGCATGTTGCAGATTTTTCCTTCCTTTTAGAGGCTAAATAGTGTTACACACACACACACACACACACACACACACACTTGCACATGCAGTTTTTTTTAGTGTTTAATTTTCAGTAGTTAACATGCAATATAATATTAATTTCAGTTATTTTCATTTCTCCGTATGTATTATTTGATTTCCTCTTTGATTTCTTGATTGACTCATGCATTACTTAGTAGCATGTTATTTAACCCCCATGTTTTTGTGATCTTTCCATATTTTTTCATGTGGTTGTTTTCTTGTTCATATTGTGTTTCATACAGTTCATACTATGTTACGATTGCTTTCTTGTTTTATACTGTTGTGAGAAAAGTGCATAGGATGACTTCAGTCTTTTTTAATTTGTTGAAACTTGTTTTATGGCCTAATAGGTGATCTATTCTGGAGAATTTTACATGTGCATGGAAAAGAATGTCTATTGGGCTGTATTAGAATGGAATGTTGTGAGTGATTCTGTTAAATCCATTTGGTCCAGTGTATCATTCAAAGCCCCTGTTTCTACATTGATTTTTTTGTTTGGATGATCTGTCCATTGATGTGAATGGAGTGGCAAGGTCCTTTATTATTATTTTATTATTATTGATTAGTTTCTTTATGGTTGTCATTAACCATTTTATGTATTTGGGTGCTCCCATGTTGGGTGCATAAATATTTACAATTGTTAAATATTCTTGTTGGATTTTCCTTAGTATTATTATATAGTGTCTCTTTTTGTTTCTTGTTATAGTCTTTATTTTAAAGTCTTACTTTGTTTAAAATAAGTATTGCTAGCCTGGCTTTAACATTCATTTGCATTATAAATATTTCCCCATCCCCTTTGAATATGGAGGTGTCTGTAGGTCTGAAATCAGTCTCTCTCTGTCTCTCTTTTTTTTAAGATTTTATTTATTTATTTGACAGGAGAGAGATCACAAGTGGGCAAAGAGAGAGGCAGAGATAGAGGGAAGCAGGCTCCCTGCCAACCGGAGAGCCTGATGTGAGGGTCAATCCAAGGACCCTGAGATCATGACCTGAGCAGAAGGCAGAGGCTTAATCCACAGTGCCACCCACGCGCCCCTGAAATCAGTTTCTTGTAAGCAACTTATAGAAAGATCTTGTTTTCTTTATTCACTCTGTCACCCTTTATCTTGTGATTGGGGCTTTGGGTCCATTTACATTCCAAGTAATTATTGATAGATATGTACTTATCGCCATTTTGTTACTTCTTTTGTGGCTTGTATTAGTTTTTCTTTGAAGCTTCTGCTGCTCTCTTTCATGGTTTTCTGGCTTTCTTTAGTGATGTACTTGAATTTCTTTCTCCTTATTCCTTGCATGTCTATTACTGGTTTTTGATTTGTGGGTACCAGTAAGTTTATTTATAACATCCCTTGCATATAGGAGTCTATATTAAGTTGATGGTTGCTAAGTTTGAATCCATTTTTTCCTCCTTTCCTTCCACATTTTAGGTATATAATGTTATATTTTACATACTTTTATTTTGTGGATCCTTTATTTTTTATTTAAAAAATTTTTAAAAATATTTTATCTATTTATCTGAGAGAGAGAGAAAGAGAGAGAGAGAGAGAAAGTGAGAGAGAGCAGGTCAGGGGGAGAAGCAGACTCCCCATGGAGCTGGGACCCCGATGCGGGACTCGATCCTGGAACTCCAGGATCATGACCTGAGCTGAAGGCAGTTTCGTAACCAACTGAGCCACTCAGGCACCCCAAAAATTTTTTTAAAAAATATTTATTTGACAGAAAGAGATCACAAGTAGGCAGAGAGGCAGGCAGAGGAAGATGAGGAAGCAGGCTGGCTGCTGAGCAGAGAGTCTGATGTGGGGCTCGATCCCAGGACCCTGAGATCATGACGTGAGCCACCTAGACGCCCCTATTTTGTGAATCCTTCAACTGATGTTTATAGATGGGCTTATTTTTACTGCTTTTGTGATTCTTGCTTTTCATACTCTTATTTAGGGTCTTTACTTTCGGCTCAGTTTGTCCCCTTTGGTATTTCTTATAGGTCTGGTTTAGTGGTCATGAATTCCTTTAGTTTTTGTTTGAGAAACTCATTATCTCTCCTCCTATTCTTAATGATATCCTGGCTGGATAAAGTATTCTTGCTTATAAGTTTTTTTCAGCACTTAGAATATATCATGAGCTTCCCTTCTGGCCTGCAAAGTTTTTGCTGAAAAATTAGCTGATAGCCTTATGGGGTTTCTGTTGTATGTAACTATCTTCTTTTCTCTAGCTTCTTTAAATTTTTTTTTTTTATTGCTCCTTTTTGCCATTTTAATCACTATGAATTTTGGTATTGACCTTCTTGGATTGATTTTGTTGGGAAATTTCTGTGCCCCCTGGATCTGGATTTCTGTTTCCTTCCCAGATTAGAAAAGTTTTCAGCTATTATTTTGTCAAATGAATTTTCTGTCCCCCTTTCTCTCTTCTACTTCTGGGATCCCTTTAATGTTAATATTATTACAATTGATGGAGTCACTGAGGTCCCTAAATCCTTACTCATTTTGCATAGTATTTTTTCTCTCACATGATCAACTTTATTGCTTTCCAGATCATTAATTAATTAATGATTATTAATGAATCATTAATTCATTTATTCATTCCTCTGCTTCAGCTGGCCTACTATTTCTTTCATTAAGAGTACTTTTAACTTTATTTATTGCATTCATCTTGATTGGTTCTTTTTCATCTCTTTGTTAAGGGTATTACTGATGTCCTCCATTCTTTCTCAAGTCCAGATCATTACTTTAAATTCTTTATGATGGGTATTATTTATATCTGCTTTGCTTAGGTCTCTTGATGCAGTTTTGTTCTTTTCTTTCATTTAGGACATATTTCTCAGTCTCTTCATTTTTTTATACCTCGCTGTGTCTGTTTCTGTGCATTAGGAAGTCAGCTATGTCTTCTACTCTTGAAGGTAATGTCCTTATGAATAAGAGGTCCTGTAGTACCCTGCAGTACAGAGCTTGCTGTTCCCCAGGACCTGGCACTTCAGGTAGGCTTTCCTATGTGTGTTGCCTATGCCCTACTGTTGTGTCCAGGCTGCTTTTTCCTTCAGTCTGGTTGTCTGTAGAGGTTCTCTTTACCTGTGTGGGCATTGTTTGTTCCTGGTTGGGGTGGGGTGTGTTTTAACAAGATGTGTACTGGTCTGCTTGTAAAATGAAAGTTGCTACTGCTGCCAGAACCAAGGCCCCCCAAAATATGGGGTTGGAAATGTGGTGTTGGTGGGTTTTGTGCTATTCTCATGAGGGAGGCATCTTGCAGCACCAGGACTGAGGCAAGTGCGACAGGAAGGATGGGTTCACTGACACATGAGGAGTTGGGACTGAGGTTGTGAGTGAAGACTCCCCACTGGTTGCTGCAGGGAGCGGGGAAAGGGAAATGGTGTCAGCCAGTTCCTTTGTTCCTGAAGAGGTCTCCCTGTGATACTTGTCTCTCTGGGCTGTGCTCTGAGATGAGCAAATCATTTTCCCTCCCATCTGATCCTGGCATTTTTCAAACTGCCATGCTGTATCTGCATGAACCAAGCCTACTGATTTTTTAAATTCCAGGCTTTAAGTCCTGCTGATTGTAAGAACTTAGGAAATTTGACTCCTCTCACTTTCAGGGGCAAATATTATGGGAATTCGTCTTCCCCATGTTGGCTTCCCAGTGTGATAGTCTGCTTCTTGCCCTTCCCACATCACCAGCTCCCTCTTGACCAAGGCTGACCACAGTCTATGTCACGTGTCACTGCCAGACTGCATCTCCATCCTTCCTGCCTTCTCTGAGGTGATCTCTTTGGTATTGTAGTTGTGAAGTTTGTCCTGCCAGTCTTTGGGGGATTTTCTGGGTTATTGTTTTTTTCTTTTGGATCAGCTGCTTTTCATTTTTTATTTTTATTTTATTAACATATATTACTGATTTCAGAGGTACAGGTCTTTGATTCATCAGTCATATATTACTCCCAGTGCTTATCATGTCACATGCCCTCTCCAGTGTCTATCACCCAGTTACTCCATTTCCCTGACCCCCTCCCCTCATTTTCTGGGTTATTTATGCTGATGTGAGTATTATCTAGTTGTTTCCATGGGATGAAGAAATCTTAGGGTCCTCCTACTCCGCCATCTTCCCAACATGTTTTTTTTTTTCATTTTTAAAATTTTTTCTCTTCTTCTTTTGAGTCTCTGGTTATACAAGTGCATTTTTGTCCTACATGTTTCTTATGAACTATTCTTAGAATTCTTAGGTTTGTTTTTTTTTTCTCTGCTTCAATTTGTGTAATTTCTATTGCTCTATTTTAAAATTCATTGACTTTCTACTGTATATATTCAGCTTGAAATTAAGCTCCATATCCAATAAATTTTTAATTTCAGGATTTTTAAAAAATTTCCATTCTAAAATATCAATTTATCTTTAAAGATTCCATTTTTCTATGCAGATGGATCTTCCCCTATTTTATCTATCTTCTAATTTCTTTAATGTATTTATCATGGCAATTTAATCCGCAAACTGCAATATCTAATTTATTTGTAGGTCTGCTTCTACACATTTGTCTTTCTATTTCTCTCATTTTTTGGCCATTTTTGCATATTTTGCAAAGAATTTGGTACAGTTCTCTGAGAGGTTGTGCCCTCCTCTGAGAGGGTACAACCCTTTTTCTCTGTCAGGCCCCTAAGGTGAAGAGTTGATTATTTTGATCCAAATAGGAGTTCAAGTGGGTTGTATTTGGGTTGCAGTTTGAGTTTCAGTTTACCTCAAATTTCACAATTCTTAAGAGTGAGATCTATCCAGGGGCACCTGGGTGGCTCGATGGGTTAAGGCCTCTGCCTTCAGCCCAGGTCATAATATCAGGGTCCTGGGATCGAGCCCCACATTGGGCTCTCTGCTCAACGGGGAGCCTGCTTCCCCCTCTCTCTCTTTGCCTGCCTCTCTGCCTACTTGTGATCTTTCTCTCTGTCCAATAAATAAAATCTTTAAAAAAAAAAAAAAAAGATCTATCCTGAGTGACTGTAGGCACCTTTTAGGGGAAATTTGGGCTTGAAGCACTGCAAAATGTAAAGATTTCTCCCAGCTTTATAGAGCAGCCCACAGCATACAATGGGTGCCATACTCCGAACCAAATTCCTCTGGGGAAGCATTGATTGGCCAGAAGAATCAATACTGTGTATGGGGATATAGTAGATTCCTATCTTTCATGCCAGCTCATGCACCCTTTAAAAACTCTGCTATATTTTTTGCTACTTATTCCATCAACGTTCTCCTGCTCATGACTGACCCATTTCTTGCCTGTCTATTCTCAGAAATGGCTAATGCTCACAGAGAGGGAAATGACACTGATAGAGCCTCAAGAAAGTCTTTCCTCTCTAGAAAGGAAACTAGTTATTTAGGACTTTTTTTTTTCTACAATACTCTCTGAAGTCTTAAATATATTTATACATACATATATCTAAATACATATGTGTATTTAAATACGTGTGTGTGTGTGTGTGTGTATGTTTTATCTTTTTAAAATTTGTTCTAGTTGTCATGGTGGGGATTATCACTTGTACTCTGTAAATGGATGTGGAACATCCTATTACCCTATCAATGTTCATTTAATATCTTAAAAAAATAATTGATATACTGTTATTTTTATGTATTACTAAAAGAGTTTGTTTTAGAATTGATGGGTAGTATCCACAATAGTCCATAGGGTGTCATGTCATAACAACAGCTACTGTTGGTGGAGTTCTTATCATAAGGCAGATGATTTTCTTAGTGCTTTAAGTATATTACCTAACTTAATCCCCAGTTATCCTACAAATGAGGTACTATTATTAATCCTATTACACACATGGGAAAACTGCACTATAGAGTGTTAAGGTGATTTCTCAAAGCCATGTACCTTGTAAATACTGGAGTCAGTATTCAAATTCAAGTGGTCTTCCTCAGTCCTTAGTCACTATACTACCTTGTGGTATTGAGTGAACAATTAACATTTTTTAACAGGGTTATCCTTCACTCCTCTTACCTCTTTATACTCTAAAATTATTTATGTTATATAGTCTTCTAATTATATAATTCTCCATATTTCAGTTTTTCCAATATACTCTTTTTTCTTTTAAGATTTTATTTATGTATTTGATATACAGAGGGAGATCACAAGTAGGCAGAGAAGCAGGCAGAGAGAGGGGAAGCAGGCTCCCTGCCAAGTAGAGAGCCCGATGTGGGGCTTGATCCCAGGACCCTGAGATCATGACCTGAGCCGAAGGCAGAGGCTTAACCCACTGAGCCACCCAGGCGCCCCTCCAATATACTCGTTAGTCTGCTAAGAGTTAGTTGTATTTTTTGTTTACAGAACAAACATTTATATTCCCATTAGAATTCAGGGCGCCTGGGTGGCTCAGTTGGTTGAGCGACTGCCTTCAGCTCAGGTTATGATCCCGGGGTCCCGGGATCGAGTCCCACATCGGGCTTCCGGCTCCACAGGGGAGTCTGCTGCTCCCTCTGACCTTCTCCCCTCTCATGCTCTCCCTCGCTCTCTCTCTCAAATGGATAAATAAAATCTTTAAAAAAAAAAAAAGAATTCAGTTCAGCTACCGCTTCTTTCAGAAACTTCTATCATTCAGACTTACTTTCTTCATCGACTTTTTTAACCATATGCATACACCCACCTTAACATTTAACATACTGCATATGTTGTATTTATATATGTGTATTTTACTCATTAGTCCATAAGATTCTTGAGGGTAGAAATTAGGGCTTAACCATATCTTTCTCTATGTGCCTAATGATGCTTGCATGCAATAATCACTGAATTTGCATTTACCAAATTGATTTCAATCTCTCTTTCTTAAATTGTTTCTCAATAAGAATTTCAAAGGTTAAAAGTCTCTGCGGTGTATTACACTTATCTTGTTACCAAAGTTAAGGCGTAATAATAAAGCTCAAAATAAATGTTGTCATACATTTTGGAATATCTCCTTGGCTAAAGTTAAAATAACACGAAATGTGGTTATTTAAAACTATAAAATTATTCACTTTATTTTTTATCTGTTTTTAATAGTTAAAAGCAAAATTCAAGTCTTCTATTTCAAATTAAACTACTATTCACTCTTAACTAATAATACCTTTATGTGCCTGACACTTCAGGTGGAATGATTAAATTATGTACCTGTAGAAAGATCTCAGAAAGCAATGACAGGTATTACAAACCTACTATGTTCCTGGGTACTTAAAAAAGTACTGTATTTAAAATTTAAGACATTGATTTCAAGTCATTGTTTCTCTTATATATGACATTCTTCTTTTCCTTTTGATTCACATAGGAGGTATAAATTTTCATTTCCTTTACTTTGCTTTTCATTGAATTTATACCATAGAACATTGTATTGTTCAGCTTTACTAGTTGCTTTAAGGAAGAAAGTAAAAGTATGGAACCATTTCTTTTGCTCAAATGGAGAATAATCTGAAAGGACATTTTCTTTAAAAAGTATAGTCAACAGTGGGCTGCACATAGAGAGATTAACGCAGAGCACAAAATCCTTAAAGCTGCCCTTTCCATTCTTTGCATATAGGCTATGTCCTGCTGCTTTGAATTGGAAGAAATATATTTTCCTCCACTGTTATTTAAAGCTGAAGTCCTCAAACAGAAATTTAGGGTAAGCAACCCCAAATAACTTCTTGAGCGCTTGTAAAGTTGTTTATGCTTGCAGGCCTTTTGAATTCTTTTTATGTCTTACTATGGAATGTATTTAGCACCCAACTCTAAAAACTGCTGAGAGTGTAGTCCTAAGAAGGAAGAAACAGAAGGCTTAGTTTTGACCCCGTGGGGTCTATAATTTGTGGTTCAGGGAATGACTCTTATGTCATTCTATGAAATTACTTTCTACTCTTTTTTTCCTTAATGCAGGTTTGTTTGTTTGTTTGTTTGTTTTGGTTTTTTTAGATATCTGAGAAGGAAGAACATAGCCAGAAGGCATGTGCGTGTTATCTTTCTAAAACTGCTAGCTGTGCTTTTTTTTTTTTTTTAATGGGACAGAAAACAGACATGGAACCATGATTTGACAAGCGTTTCGTTGAATGAAAGTGTCCAGAATAGGAGGAAGCATTTTTCAAATGTCTTAGGCAATACTGTCACTACTCTTCACAAGAGAGATTATAGTATTTTAGATTAAGACAATTTATTTCATCTCCTAAAATGAACTGTTGTCTCAGTGAGACTTAGTCTTGTGATTGGGATTTTAACATAACAGGAAAAGATTTGTCTGATGATGCATTTCCCATGTTAGTCAGCGTCCTCTCCTCTCTCCAGGAGCTGCAGGAACACCTGTTCTAATGGTTTGCCTTTGAGTTTGAATCTGAAAATTGTCCTCCCTCCCAGATCATATCTAAATTCAGTGATCATAATTTCTTCTCCTTACCTGGAGCCTTTACACTGGACTATGGGCCAGTGTAATTATGTCTTCTCTCTGCAACCAGTCATAACTACCTGTACACCATGTTAAGTTTTCATCTTCACTAAGCACATAATTAAAAAAAAGGAAAAGATAATATCCAATTTCTCTTTGCCTCCAACTTAAACCTCTTTATGCATGTCTGAAAATTACATATAAAGGAGGAGAATAAAATGGTATAGATACATATATGAGACTGTATTTATATGCATGCATCCCTATATATACTTATACATTTATTCATTCATTTGGTAAAAAATTACTACTCATTATTTACTACTCACTACCCAGATAACTCTGGGCTTAAAATATCACCTTAAAGCTGTGTGAACATGGGGGGGCTTGTTAACCTCCGTGAGATTTTTTTATATAAAAAATGAGGCACTCATACTTGTCAGGTTATAATAAGGAGCAACTGATGTAATATATAAAATATCTATAAAATATAAGGCACAGTATAGGTTCCCCAAAAGCGGCAGTTATTATTACATTTCCATGAGGTACTCCTACTACTTTCTAGTCACTAGACTCAGTGCTCAGAGACACAGAAGCAAAGAAAAAATAACCTCTTTTCTCAAAAGCCTCAGAGTCTGCCAAGGAAGACTTTTATTAAAAGAGTGTCAAAAACCAAAATACAGTATACTAAGAGCTATTAAAAATATTAAACAGGTGCATCTTCAAATGAAGCAGAGCAGCTAAACAAGAACCTGGTGGGCAGTGGTTGGCAAAAGAATTTCAATCTTTACTGACGTAATTGAAACTAGTTACTAGCCAGGTATTTTGTCTTGGCTAATAATTATTTTTAATTTATTGACAGTTGTTTATTACTTAGTTTGCTTTTTTATTTCTCTTTAAAGCTTATATATATATTTTAAAGCTTAGCATAGGGAATTGTTCTGCCTTTGGACTTGAATATCAAAAAAAAGTAGAGGATACCACTGAACTCAGAAAGGTTGTCTTGTCCTGGAATTAGAAGGAAGGCTTGTATCAGCAAAGGCTCTCTGAGGATACAGTAACATGTTGGGACACAAGCGATGATATGGACTTTTTATTAGAGTGAATGGATTTCATATATTTAGAGATCATCACTATTGTCTTGTCATTCCTCTAATATTGAGGCTATTTCCCCAGTTTCAAGGCTTTAACATAATGGTTTAATATTAGAGAAGTTGCTTTAAGACACAGTGGAGCAACTGGCAGAGAACTCAGCCTTCTAACATACAGGAGGGAGGGTGGTCTGGACCACAATAAGCTATGGTAACCCTAAGAGTTTGGGGGAGCCCGGGCCAGCAGCTAAAATTAGGAAAAGGATGCAGAACACATGCTCACTTTCTCCATTTCTCTGATGGGCCTGACAAAGCTTACAGTGTATATGTTTCTCAGGATAGCACCCGTTTATGCTTTTTGAGAGAAAATTTTGAGTTAGGATAGTATGAGCCTTTAGCTGATACTGTTCTTTTGTATTATTAAATACAAGTGAGAGTAACTAGGCATGGATAGGAAATGAAATACTTAGAGATAGGCATAAAATAAGAAATCCCAGAAAAATACAGAGAATTCAAGCAAGGATAAAAACATAGGAATACTGGAGTGCCTGGGTGGCTCATGGGTTAAGGCCTCTGCCTTCGGCTCAGGTCATGATCTCAGGGTCCTGGGATCAAGCCCTGCATCGAACTCTCTGCTCGGCGGGAGCCTGCTTCCCCCCTCTCTCTCTGCCTGCCTCTCTGCCTGCCTCTCTACCTACTTGTGATCTCTCTCTGTCAAATAAATAAAATCTTTATTTAAAAAAAACTTAGGCATACTTAGGAGTCAAAAATTGGAAAGAGATAGAAGAAAACAAAATTAAATGTATGAAACAAAAATTGACTTCAATACCATCTTCTTAAAGAAACAAAGTCTCAGCTGAAATAGTTTTATAGCTCCCTTCTTTGTTTTTTCTCTCTTAGTTTCTAGTTAGGAAAAACCCCACTGCTTATTTGCTTGCTATTTT
Organism: Nasua narica; assembly: GCA_028533885.1. NCBI lineage: Eukaryota > Metazoa > Chordata > Mammalia > Carnivora > Procyonidae > Nasua > Nasua narica. The sequence continues at coordinate 60,757,746 of CM052809.1, read as the reverse complement.
TCATAGCTAGGGAAACGGGGAGAAAAAGAAAAACTGCCCAAGGTGAGGCATCCACAAGGGGCTGAGCCAGGACTTTGACCCAGATGTACCCGAGTCTGTCACACCACCTGTCCCCTCTAAGATGCTGTTTTTACAAAAATGAGGCAAATTAAATGTATGATTTAAAATGCTTCTTTCCTCAGATCTTCATACTATAACCTCCTCTGTATTATCTTGCACTACACTACATATTCGTCTCCTCTCGCTGGTTTCCTCTGATGCTGGAGTTCACTTAAGGTTCATTTTTAAGAAGTTGGATTTTTAATAAGATTCCTTTAAATGGTTTCCGTATTTAACCAATGTTGCAGTTCTCAATAGTACGTGGAAGAGCAAATAGGGAGCTTAAAAAAAATTAGCTTCTTTAACTACTAGATGAAACCGAAATTTGGGCTCTCTGACTTCTAAGATTTGGAATCAGTGTTGGCAATCTAAATTTGTCAATTGTCGAGCATAGCATTCTTCATAAAGGACTACTTTATTCTACTTAGGATAGCAACATTTCTTAAATTTCCAAGAGTGGTCCCTTCCCTCTAAGTGTTTTCCACATGACGGCTCTTTTCTGAAGTGCATTAATTCAGGTCCAATGCCACTACTGCATATTAACTTATACATGTCAAATATGGAGGAAGTCATTTCTGACCCCATTTTAAAAAGACAAACAGATCTAGTTTAATTTTTTTCAAACCATGTAATGCTTGGGCATCTTTATTGTACATGTGTAAGGCCATTCCTCGTCTTTAATGAATACTGAAACAAAATTAGGGATATATTTTTCTTTAGATTGTTACTGGATTCTGCAAGGTAGTCGACACTAAGCTCTGCAACTCCTGGTGGTGTGGCGAGGAAGGAGGGCAGTGGGAGGAAGGAGAGCAGGAAGCGGAAGGATGGCAGGAAACATTTTGATGTATGCAGTTTTTATGAAAAATGTTCTCTTTGCTTACTGCAGAGTGTTACTATTATCATTTGGTGGGCCTGAGGCATGGGCCACACACATCATCCGCCTAAAAATAATTCTACAGCCTGTCTGGGTGTCGTTATGGTGTTTGTTTCATAACAACTGCCTATGAATCTTTATTAAAATTCAAGTAGGCTGAGACTTGAAGCCAACAGTGGAGCCCATATACACTAACAGAGTGCAGTTTGTCCTTGGGAAAGCGCTGGCAGCATTAGAGTAGGGTGTGTCAAAAACTAGGCAAACTGCAAAGAATCTCAGGCCCATAGACTCTGAAAGAGACAGGATGAGGCCATTGGAATGTATTCTGTCTGGCAAGATTTTTGATATTTGGCTCACTCCCAGAAAGAGAGAGAATACACCTGTGGAACTAAACAAGCGGGAATAGACGTCTCTGAGCACGCCGCTGCTTACCTTGCTGACCGACCTAGGGGAGTGAACACTGAAATGTTAGGGGCTTTTTTTCTTTTTTTTTTTAAAGGGGCTTAAGATTTCTAAAAGATGAAGGCAAATAGTTCAGGATTTTCCTTAGAGAGATGATGAAATTACAGAGTTTAGATGGTGGGTATAACTCTCTTTATAAAGTGGAAGAGGGAGAAGTAGGCTTCCCACCAAGCAGGGAGCCTGATGTGGGGATTGATCCAGGACCCTGGGATCATGACCTGAGCTGAAGGCAGACGCTTAACGAATAAGCCACACAGGGCCCCTATTTTAAAATGTTTTAAATATTTAATTTCAGTGTGAACTATTTACAACTTAAAGACAAGACATGCTAACAGATACAAATAATTACATTTAAGAAATCTTACCATGGTGCACAAAAAAAAGTAGCACAGGTAAATCAAAACGCCTGCATCCCTTTCAGTTTTTTCTTTAATCAAGGTATGACTCCAAAATTATTTCATATTGTATATTATATTTTTAACAGTTTTATTGATATACGATTCACCTGCCGTAGGGATCTGTCTGTTTAAAGTATACAATTCAATTTTTTTTTGTCTATTCAGAGGATATACAACCATTATTGCAATCTAAATTTAAAAACTGGTCCCCCCAAAAAGAAACCTGCATCCATTAGCGGTCACTCTCCATTCCTCCCCAACTTCATCAGCCCTAAGCAACTAATAATCTATTTTGTGTCTCTATAGATTTTCTCATCCTAAACATTTAATTTAAATGAAATTATACATTTATGTTTTTTTGGGGATTGGTTACATTTATTTAGTATAATACTTTCAAACGCTCATCTGTGTTGTAATACTGTTGTTTTTTTTTTTTAATTTTCGAATAATAGCACGTTGTATGGATATACTATTTTTTATTTAACTGTTTATCACCTGATGGACATTTGGGTCATTTTCACTTTTTTGGCTATTATGAAAAATTTTCTGAGTACATATATGCATGTTTTTGTTGAGCATATGTTTTGTGTTTCTCTTGTGTATATTCCTAGGAATGGAATTGTGGTTATCATTATCATAACTCTTTGTGTACTATTTTGAGGAATTACCTGTTTTCGACAATGGCTCTGCCACTTTTTATTCCTACCACCAGTGTATGAAGGTTCCAGTTTCCTCTCATCCTAGTCAGTGTGAAGTGTTATGTCATGTGGTTTTAATGTGCATTTCTCTAATGACTAATGATGGTAAGCATTCTTTCATGTGTTTACTCCCCACTTATATATCTTCTTTGAAGATACGTCTACCAAATCCTTTATACATTTAAAAATTGGGTTGTTGGTTTATTGCTGAGTTATAAATGTTCTTGATGTATTCTGGATATAAGTTACTTACCAGTATATGACTTGAAAAAATTTCTCCTGACTTCTATGCATTTTAAACTTTTACATATACAAATATATTATGATTTACATATAAATAATGTGTTAAAACAATTTATATTTATATAAATACTTATGTGGTATTTATATAACATAATTTAGATATAATGTATGTATATTAATTTCTGGGTATCTTAATATTTACATATGTGACATGAGCCCTATGTAATTTGATATTTTCCTTGGTTCTACTCAACATTATATTGATATATGTCCTGGCTGACAATCCAGTATAGTTCCTTTTCTAGTTAATTCATTTAACATGCTAACTAGTATTCTACCGCAAAAATAAATCATAGTTTAAGATTATATTTTATTTTTGCTGTATATTGCCTTTCAACCAGTTATATTTAAGAAGAGATGAGATGTTCTGAACACATTGGTTGTTCTCTCATTCTAACCATTACAAGATTTGCTGTAAGGTATTGTGGGGTAGCACTTCATCTAAAAATAGAAGACTTTATAATGTCCAGGCACTATTACTCAATATAAAACAGTACCCTAGAAACTTAACTTCCAGAATCAGAATTTATACAGTAATCTCTCACCTCTGTTGACATAAAAGTATTAGTTTCACTCTATAGGTTGAGACATAGTCATAGTAATTAAGCTTACTGATAATATAACATTCTTAAAGTTATAAAAGGAAGAAGAAAGATGATTGGAAATCGAAAACTGAGGATAACTCATGAAGTAAAAACAAAAATCAACAGCAAAAACAAACATTTGTGAAGTGAACTTTGGGAAATAAAGGTTGTTGAGAACATTGAGGAATGATGCTAAATACTGCACAGTGTCAAAGATCTTGACAGTTCTTTATGCCAGACACTGATTTAAAAAGGTAAAATCCACCTCCATCAGACATTCTGTGCCAGAAAAGTCCCTATCCATGCATCAAGAAGCTGCAGACATTCTATTCACAGAGAATGCTCTGATTCTGAGGAGGCTATACTTTTTGACCTAGAGAAGTAGAGGAATGGAAGGAGAGCTCTAAAGAGAGACTTTAATATTTTACTGTTTTTATTACTATTTTTTTTTTTTTTACTTTGTAAATTTTTTCTACCTTGGCAAAGTTTTGTCACATTGGTTATCAGTAGTGTATATGTTTCTTTTCCATGGGTGAATTCTTTGACTCATCACTTAGCACAGAACCACAGCTCTTAAATGCTTACTTCATGTTTCAGGCTGTGGCTATTTGTTGTCATGAGACAATGATGCATACTTTTGTTACTCTTTGGCTTTATTTTTTTTTTAAAGATTTATTTATCTTAGAGTGAGAGGGCAGGCAAGTAGGAGGAGGGGCAGAAGAAGAGAATCTTCAAGAAGACTCCCCACTGAGCGTGAAGCTTGGCATGGGCCTTAATCCCACAACCCTGAGATCATGACCTGAGCTGAAACCAAGAGATGGACACCCAACTGACTGAGCTATCCAGGCCCCCCAGCTTTGTATTATTTAATCCAATTTTCATTATTCTTCACACATCAATCATTTTATTTAGAAAACAATTTGCATTTGTAGCTTCCGTCCTCAGACAAATAAAATAATTTAATTTCTTACTATACCATAGTGTAGCAGTGAAGATGTTGGCATCTGAAGTCAGAGTCTGAGATGTGTTTTAAAATAATCTGGGCTTGAGAGAAATGGTTGGAGGGGCCCCTAGGTGGCTCAGTTGATTAAGCATATGCCTTAGGCTCAGGTCATGATCTCAGGGTCCTGGATCCAGTCTTGCATAGGTCTCCCTGCTCCACAGGGAGTCTGCTTCTCCTTCTCCCTCTGCCCCTCCCCCAATAGTAAAATCTTTAAAAAAGAAGAAGAGGGCGGAGGTATCAATATACGGGAATAGAGGGTGGTTAATTAGACTATTTTTAAAAAAATAGATTTGATGTTTTCTGTAATAAAAAGATAAAAATGAGTATATTCCATAATATTCTGCTTTAAGTAGAATCAATTTTTAAAAAATCTTTAAGTTAATAGTAAATGTGGGGAAGTTAAAATCTTATACCAGATATTTAGAAATTCTTAATTTATAGAACTAGCTATTAATCTAAGGAAAATTATAAATAATTTTCAGTAATCTCTTGGGAAATTTAGAGTATAAAACTATGTAATTTACATGTATGTGTAAGCATCTTCCTCATTCTGTTAGATTTCTTGTAATGAACATTCTAGACTTTGAAATCAAACAAAATTAACCATGGTATCATGGTTATTATTATAGAACAGCATTGTCCAAAATGATAGCCACTGGCCAGATGAAACTATTTAAACTTTAATTAAAAACAAATTACAATTAAGATTCAGTTTCTCAGTCCTATGAGCCACTTTTCAAATCTTCAATAGCTATATGTGGATAGAGCGCTTTTATTGTAGCAGAAAGTTCTCTTGGGTGACACTGCTATCAAATATTACCAATGTTTTGAGTCAGCTATTTATTTTCTCTATCTCTGCATCAATCTGTTTTAGTTGTTTTGGTCAAGAATGAGAGTTTTTCCCTTAAGAGTCATACAGTACCAGTCTGCTAAGTGTAGTCAGATGATATTTCCCATTTTTAACTAAAGATTATTTCCCATTGCCCGGGGCTTGACAATTCACAAAGAGACCAGAGATGACAGAAACACAAATAATATAGGATTAGTTGAACTTAAGTGTGGGGAAAAAATGACAACTGAGTGAAAACGTGAAAGAGTGAGTTTGGAGCAAATATGCAAAAAGCGTCCTAGATTACTTTGTCAACAGAAACTAGTGTCATTAAAAAAAGGCTTGGCAGGTGTTTTATTCTCACAGAAGGAAAAACTACTTACTGTAATAGAAGACAGCATTACATAGGGCCACACCTTGCTTTACATACTGATTTCATTTAATAAAAAAGGAATCAAGACTACCTTTTGTTTAACTCTACTATACACACACACACACACACACATTTATATACCTATTTTCTCACTTATTTTTTAAATTCAACTTATTTAAACTAAAAACCCAATTCACCCATTTCTCCCCTCCCCATCCCTCACTTCTGGCAACCACCCTCCTGTTTTCTTTATCTATGAGCTTATTTTATATATAAAATATATTAATATACATAAGCATATAATTTAATTCTTATATATTTAATTATATATGACTATAAAATATTACCTATATTATTTTACTTTGCATAATGCCCACAAGGTCCATCAGTATTATCCCAACTGGCAAGATTTCTTTCTTTTTTATGACTAAATAATATTGTGTGTATATACACATGCACAATTTTTTTATTCATTCATTGATGGACCTTTGGGTTGTTTCCATATCTTGGGTATAGTAAATATTGCTGCAGTGAACATTGGGAGTGCCTATGTCTTTTCAAAGTAGTGTTTTTGTTTTCTTTGGATAAATACCCAGAAGTGGAACTGCTGGATTATATTGTAGTTTTATTTTTAATTTTTTGAGGAACCTCCATACATTCTTCCATAGTGGCTACTCCAATTTATATTTCCACCAGCAGGGCTGAACAGTTCTCTTTTCTCTACATTTTTGCCAACACTTGCTATTTCCAGTCTTTATGGTAACAATCATTCTGTGTGTGGTGATAATCCCATTGTGAGTTTTTGATTTGCATTTCCCTGATTATGTAGAGTATCTTTTCATTTGCCTGTTGGCTATCTGTATACTTATTTTAGAGTGTTCTTCCTACTTTGTAATCACATGATTTTCTGCTGTTACACTGTATGAGTTATTTATATATTTTGGATATTAGTCACTTATCAGATAAATAATGTACAAATGTTTTCTTCCATTCAGTAGGTTGCCTTTTTTTTTTTTAAATAAAATTTTATTTATTTATTAGAGCACAAGTAGGCAGAGAGGCAGAAGCAGGCTCCCAGCTCAGCAGAGAGCCCAATGACGGGGGGGCTCAATCCCAGGACCCTGAGATCATGACTGAGCCAAAGGCAAAGTCTTTAAGCCACTGAGCCACCCAGGTGTCCCAGTAGGTTGCCTTTTCATTCTGTTGATGTTTCTTGTTTTGGGTTTGTTTTGTTTTGGTTGGTTGGTTTTTTTTTCTCTGCTATGCAAAAACTTTTTAGGTAGATGTAGTCCCACTTCTTTATTTGGTTTTGTTGCTTTTGCTTTTGGTAACAGGTTAAAAAAATCATCACCAAGATCTATGTCACGCAACTTGTTACCTATGTTTTCTTCTAGGAGTTGTGATTTTAGGTCCTTTACATTCAAGACTGTAATCTATTTTGACTTAAATTTTTGTGTATGGTGAAGGATAGTGGTCCAGTTTTAGTCCGTTGCAATAGGCTGTCCAATTTTCTCAGCAGCATTTATTAAAAAAGCTGTCTTCTCCCCCACTGAATATTCTTGGCTCCTTTGTCATAATATATATATTCTTTTATTCTCAGTCTGGTCTCCTGAAATAGTCAAGATACTAAAAACTGCTTTTAATATCAAAAGAGAAGTACAGTTTCCTAGTTAATGAGTTCACATTTGCAGGATTCATTTCATATAATTCTTTATATTATGCTGTGTATAAAATAAAATTAATGCATATTTAGTATTTTGGAAAATTAAAACTTTCAGCAAATAAGTATTTCTAATACCTAAAACATCTACTTAAAAGCTAATATTTGAAATTATTTACTTTTTTCATAGATGGTTATCTAAAATTTTATGACCATTTTTTGCTTTATTAAAAGTAAATTGTAAGAGTAACATTTAATACTTTCTCAACTAACTGGCCTGATAATTATGTCTAATAGTTTTTGTAGTAATTCTAACACAGTAGTGATCCAAGGGCTTTTGAGGTTGGGTTTGCTACTAAAGTAACGACAATAGGTAAATTGTGATTCTGAAGCCCATTATACACGTTTGCTTTTTTTTCTTTTTCTCATCGTAAAGTGTCACTTCACAGCAGATCAGATACTAACCCTTATTTTTTTTTTTTTACAAGTTTCATTATCATTTGGTAAGAAATCAAGGTTTCTGAAAGAACCAGATGGAAAAGTTTGTTAAGTGAATACACTTAACTCTACATGAATTGCCAAGCCATTTGATTGTTATTTGAGGGTTGGACATGCCTCCCCGGCAAAGTTCATGGGCTTTATGACGACATTCTTCTTCATTCTTCCAAAGGTGTTCTTACTTATTTCTTGTGAGGCTGGAACCTAAATCTGGATGTAATTGACATTGTGGAAGTGGGTTGCTGCCATACTTCAGAAAATTATGAGTGTCTTTTTAGTTATGTTGATTCAGAACTGGCGGCAGGGTGGGGGGGGGGGGGAGTGCCGTAGAAATGAAAGGAAAGGCAGAATTAATATAAGAACTAACCTTAAGAACCAGAAGTTTTCTTAAGGCTGTTCTTGACAGAAACCAAGGATAATCTCTTCCTTAAAAGCAAAAATATGAGTGAAGTATTCACCCCATGTACTTCATTTCTTATAACTTGCCTCATGTTAAGAACATTTGCAAAATATTTTACACATTTGCTAAATGATTCTTATTGTACTCTAGCAAGTATTAGGTTGAATGCTATGTATATAGTAAAATAATTTTGAAAAACCATCTACTTACCTAGTAAAGGAAAAGGGTAACTTTAAGTTCCAATCTACTTGGTAGGATTTAAAAATTTTCTATCATTAATAAGTATTGTTTTAAAATTAAATCCCTTTGTGAGCCTGGTGGTGGGTATTGATGAGGGTACGTATTGCATGGAGCACTGGGTGTGGTGCATGAACAATGAATCTTGGAACACTGAAAAAATTAAAAAAAAATCCCTTTGTATATTTTTGAGGGAAATAAAAATAAACAATTTGTTTTTACTGATTGTTTTTTAAGTAAATATGAGTGAGCCATAACAAAATAGAAATCTACACAGAATTATGAAAGCATTCAGAGGCATATATCCCTTTGAGAGAAAATAACTTTTTTTTCTTTTAAAAAAGGAAGATGGTTTTGAATTCTCAGCAAGGAGTCACCATCTCAATTAAAATTGGTTCTGAAATAGGGACTTAAAAGCTGCTAGTTCATTTCATTTATGTTTTGGCTATTAGAAACATATAATAACAGAAACTAAAGTGATGGGAAATTAGTTTGAATTCTGTTTAGTAATATTAAAGAATAAGAGAAAAATTGTTCCTCAAATACTGTCCTGTTCTTTACATGTAATATGAATTGAAATGAATATTCATTGCAATGAATAGGAATTGAATCTCTTACTACCAGTTACATAATCAAAGAGTCCCAACTGGTGTTGGAGCGAGTATGCCTGATTGACCAGATACATGGTCAGTCAGGTGTTGATTGTCCCAATCAACACCTGGTGTTGTCCCAAACTGGTGTTGGAGCGAGTATACCTGATTGACCAGATACATGGTGCTTTACACGTGCGGTGACAGAGGAAGGTTGTATCCATGAAAACCCTAAGAGTGAACACATTTATTCACATTTTCAATACAGACTGGTTTTTACCTGTATGAGGAGAGTAAAGATACCTTCTGTTTTTTTGGTGTGGCTTTTTTTGATGTGGCTTACTATTTGAAACAGATCGAGACAGGGAGATTGGAGCGGACAGAGCTTTTTAGCAACCGTTCTTTATGAATGTGCACTGCTTGTGGGAGATACCCATGGGTTTATGTTTGTAGTTCTCTTTAATATTAAAGCATAATAATCAGCACTCTAAAAATCTCACTTGTTACTCCCATAGACACTAATAACCATGTTATTAAAGATGTTGAGCACCCTCCATTTTGGAGATAGACGTTCAAGCCCTCTTGCATTTTGTCCATCCTGTCACCCAGGGCTGCCAGCCCCACAGTAGGGCCATTTGTTTCCTGCAGGAATATAGGGGGTGATTCATCTTGTTATCTGAACAGAATCACCTAAGATAGTGTGTTTTTGTTGTTGTTTGTTTTTTGGTGGTGGTTTTGTTTTTGTTTTTGTTTTTGTTTTTTTAGAGCAAGCGTGAGCAGGGGTGGGAGGGAGAGGGGGAGACAGGATCTCAAGCAGGCTCCTTGCCCAGCACAGAGCCTGATGCAGGGCTCAATCTCATAGCCCTGAGATCATGACTTGAACAGCCAACAAGATTCAGATGCTTAACTGACTGAACCGTCCAAGAACCCCTGTCCCCTAAAATAGTTTAATGCCAAACTTCACAGCTAAACATGACAATTCTAAAAAGTATTCGTATAAAAATGAGCTATCTTTTAAAATTTATTTTATTTTATTTTATTTTGTTTTTAATTTATTTTTTCCAGTGTTCCAAGATTCATTGTTCATGCACCACACCCCGTGCTCCATGTAATACGTGCCCTCCTCAATACCCATCACCAGGCTCTCTTTTATAAAATTATTGAACTCTACCAGACTATTTAAAAGTTTGTTCCTATGTTTTGAAAATAAGGTAGTTCCAGTTTCAAGACCTAAGCAGAAAATGAAACCAACCTGAAAGACATTAGATTCTGGGCATTTTATGGTATTAGGTATCTAATATTGGCCTATTTCATTATTAAGAGTTACAAACATCAGTAGCTGAATCTTTTTATAATAAAGAAGTGGAATTCTTCATGTACATTTCTGAAAGGTACTAGGGACAGAAGACAGCACGTAGTGAAGTATGAGGGGCAAGTGAAACAGTGACTGTAATAGCATATCTTCTGTTAAGGGAGGATGAAGGACAAACTGGGAACTTAAGGGGGAGAATGGAGCTAAGTGGTTTTAAGAGGAGCAAAGGAAATGAGAGTCTCACCATTAAACCAGAGTTTATTAAGAGCCACATAGGATGAGAAAAATACTAGAACGGGTTGGTTGTCTTACAAACTGAAGTACAATGTGTGTAGACACCTAAGTCATGTGCAGTGAAGTCAACTCAATTCCTCTTATTATTCAGTTTTCCTTTTAAAACAATTGTGTCTAATGCCATTTCTTGTTTTCATTTTTGAGTTGGCTTTTTTTTCAGACAGGGACTACAACATTTTCTTTCTTTTTTTTTTTTTTTTGTTGATGGTCTCAAAACTGATTTACATAGAGAATAATAATAGTGACTCAAATCATCCTCATTAGCAGTATATTGCTACCAACATCACAGATAAAAGGATGTGTTCAAGAAGAAATCCTTTCCCTGTACCCATACTTAAAAAATCACCCCATCATCAGAATCTGATAGAGGTCACCTTTTTCAAAGGAAGAGCTTATGTATTTTGCAGTAAATAAAGATAAAGTGTGCTTAACTTTTTGCCTTTATCATGTTTACCACTTAGACTTTTATGTTTATTTGATACCTGGGGAAATGTGACTTCAGCTTCAACCCAAAATGTGTTGTGGATTTATACTTCAATAAGTTTCCTTTAAAAATACCTAAATAACAGAGTAGAAAAAGAATATTCAAAATGTCAAGATATCTGTGTATCATAACTTCTATTTGAAGAGCTGGGTTAGTAATGAGAACTTAGAAATGTTTAATTCTTTACAGTTGACAATAAAGTTTGTAGAGGAATAGTAAAAAGATAGTGATAATAGTAATAATATTCTCAGTTCTCAGATGTGCTGAAAAGGCCAAGTGCCTCTAAACACCAATTAATGGAAGGCTTTTTTTGAATTCGCTGAGTATGCCAGAATCCCATTACCCTTTTGTCCAGGAGTGAACAGTGGAGTTTTCTCTCGCGGATTCAGATCATGTATTACGAGATTCTGCAAACTGCCGGGAAGGGATGATGGCAGTAATACCACACCTGGAACTAGAAAGATGTGTTGTATCTTGAACAGCTATGCTGTACCAAGTTTGTTTGTTTTCCAACATACACGTTCTCTGTTTGATGTGATTATTTTTTTCTCTATTTCTTCTGAAAGCTTGTGTATGGGTACATACATAAACACAAATACTATATGAAAACATTATCTCATTACATTCGAGCATGTAGTCAACTAGACTAAGGGGACTTCTTAAATGAATGAGTATAATTTATTGACCTTCCTGTAAAAGGAAGACTGATGGTGTTAATATTGAACATTTTATTTCCAAATGAGGCTTACATTTTGAATGACATCATAAGACCTACAAACATTTTTGATACATATTGTAAAGGACTAGGGTATGTTTGTGTTACAGGGGCTGAGCTAGGTACCACATGCTAGCTTCTGAGGATTTTGGATGGCCTTTTCATTTTTCCCCTAGCTGACTCAGTTCTGGGTATAGTGTGGGACAGATATTTGAGCTAGATTGCTTTGGGAGAGTCCCCACCATTAAAATAGTCTTTACCAGCTTAACTTGTGAATAAACTTGTACATTCCAAAAGTAAAGAGGCAAAAATAAAAGTGTAAACATTTTTCCCTACACATGATTATAATGAGGTTTATTGTTAATAAGAGGAATTTGTGAAGAGACTTTTTTCTTTTGAAATGGAATAGATTTTTATTATACCTGGGGATGGAGGTCCTTTGAATGCATTTCAGATGTGTTTTACATATGCTCAAGACTAGTATGGCAGCTTTCCTTTAGCAGAAGAATTTTCTGCTACATCCTTTCTTGCCCAGCTGACCTAGAAATTTATATTAATTGATATCTCAATTCACTGATCAATCACAATTTATCTAAAACCCCCTGTGGACCAGGTTTGCAGTACAGACTGATGCCATCCAAGGATAAGAATTCTCTTGCATGAGGCTCAGTTTCCTATCACGTAGATGCAGTGAGAAACAGAAAAAGTGTTTTCCAACATTGCATCCTTCCCTTAGTGTGACAATGACAGAATGGTAAATAGTCTACTTTGGTCCACATGTGTGATTCGCATTCAAAATATTCGCTTGGTCCCAAATTCATGGACGGATATGTTTCATGTGATTAAAATGCTTAAAAGTGTTTCTCTTAGCCTTGCATTTTATTTGTTTGATCTATATATTTTTTCTGTGCATTAAGCTGATAAATATTCTAGCCAGGTTTTTTTTTTAATAATTCTTTTTGCCTTTCTTTTGTAGCTTTTGACTGACATCTATTCACTTCAAGGGTGATTTTCCTGTTGGCAAGAGGCAGAAGAGACACACCAAGCATCACCTTCAGGAACAAGCAATTTAAGTACTATAATGAGATGGGTCTTTTCGGAGTCTATAATTGGTGACAAGGTATGGCAGCTTCATATCAGACAAAGATGTACAACACAGAGCTTATTAATGAGGATGGAGCGTCATACTCAAGAAAGCTTCCTGTGACTATGAGACAGGAGAATATAACAGATAGTGTAGGTTGTTACTAAGTCCAATATCTCCAATTTGCATCATAAAACCTTTATGTAAGCCAATTCAAGCTAATCCAGAATGGGGTATTTTTCCCCTTTAGAATTCACTAGGGTAGCCAGCAATCCATCACTTTGGATCCCAGCCCTCCCAGACAACAGCAGTAATCATCTAAACTTGCAGATATGCTCAATTTAATTGGGTTAGTTTAGTAACCTTCCTTGTATTAGAGCCAACTTGCAAAGAGATATAATATTTTCACAGTTATGAAGACATAGCAGCTGGCCATAGTAAGATTTGATTGTGGATCAAGAAATCAGATTTTCATCAAGTTAAGAACTCTTCATGGAAATATATATGGAATAAATAATAAAGTAAAATGATTAACAAGGAGACCTACAAAGATATTGGCAAGGCATACAAAAACTGCCTTACTGATAATGTTGAAATCTGTTACTCAGCTTACTCTGATATCTTTTTACTAATATTTTTGGGAAAGAACATTAGTTTTAAATAAAACCAAAAGATTAAAAAGTAAGTAATGAAATGATATATGAATATTGAGAAGCTATATGAAACTTTGAGATGTTGAAATTATTTTGTAAATGCTAATTTATTAAGCTTTGTACAATTTTCTAAAACTAACCGTATTTTTTTTAACATTCTTAAACACTTAACAAGTAAATATGTTTTATATAGTCAAATATAATTTCAAGGGAAGTCAGAAAGAGAACCCAGGTGTTGGTTTTCTGGTGTTTGGTTCTGAGGAATGATACTTTCTTCATGTGAACAATAGAAAAGTCATTAGAAAATAAATACCTCTTCTTAAATGTAACACTGGGACCCATTTTGATGAGGTAAGTGACCAAGATGGTGAAGAAGAAAGCACCACGCGATCCCCTCACCATCTGCAGCATATTAACAGATTTCTGCGATGAGCTGTTTATAGTGTAATTGCAAAGAAAAACAAGGGTAAAATAAAACAGAATGAAAGATAAAGGATTGTTCAACTTCAAATGTCCCTTTCCTGAAAAGCACTTATTCTCAGAGAAAGCTGCTGCTTTTTCAGCATACACTGCTTCAAGGGGGGGGTCTTTCTGTTTATAATTATGGACACTTTATTCTATGAAGTTGTAGGATTCTCCCTAAGATTGTCACTCGATAGTAATGTTTCTAGGGAGTTCATGAATTTCCAAGTAATTGAAATATTTCTTGAAGTCCAAATTTGGTCGCCTTTGATTATAAGCTAGAAATCATAGCTCAGTAAAACTTTTAGAATCATTTAAAATTACAATTGTGTATTGATGAAAATGTTCAGGACCACATTTTGAACCAGCAGTGATTGCATGATTATTATTACTAATGCATTGCATATGACAAGTTCTGCGAAGCCAGAAGCCTGATCCTTTAGGCATCAGGACTAGGGAAGAAGAGTTCCAGGAGCCAGAGACTAGCTTCTCCTATATGGTCAGGGGCTAATAAAGTAGAATTACTGGTTCTATGGAGGATGGAAAGGCCCGTCTTCTTTCATTCCCTTCATCTGAACTTTGTTCTTTCCCTCGGGACTCTGTATGGTTGGGGTCTAAGCAAAATCACGGTCAAAACTAGAATAAATTCATTTTCTGCCTGATTCTGCATTTATAAAGTAAGGAATTAAAAGGGTGGAGATTCATTTGATTCATTAAGACCATCCAGTATCTTAGGCGATACATGTAAAATCAGTGCTGCAGGATTTATAAAACATAGAAATTTCTAATTTACTGAATCTGCTTGTGTATTAAATTTGTATTTCATATGCCTGTTATATTTGTTTCCCGCTTTCTTTTCTGGGTAGATGAATAAATAACTGAGTTTTAAAGACTCAAATTTAAGTCTTTAGATCCCTTTGTATTAGTCCATTCTTCCCACAAGCAGCTTTGAAACAACCACAGATGGAGCTGCAGAGTGTGTTGACTAGAGTACAGGCTTTGATATTAGGCTCCCCTGAGGTCAGTGCTGTTTAGTTTTAGAATCAGAGACTTCTGTGCTTGTTTGAGCCTCCCCTTTCTCACTTATGAGCAAAAGTGGTAATGTTCACTTTGTAGGAGTAGTTTCGTGTTTAGAAATAATACATGTAAAGTGTCTCTCTTGGGAACTAGTGTTTAATATGTGCACTGTGGATATTCTTGCTATTATCATTGCTACTGTTCATATGTGGAGGCAAGGTGTCTGGGGAAAGGAAAGTGTCCGGGCGAGGACTGGTACGGGGATCATGGGATAGCCGATCTTTTCCACATATCTTGCTCTCGTGACAGACTCTGTTTGTGCCTTTTCTTCAAGTCATTCATTCGCATCTTGCCTGGCCACCTGCTTAGAACCTCACCACTCTTTCATTAAGTGTTCGGTAATAAAAATAAGATGACAGTTTGCAACTTCTAAGCATGGTGACTCAGCCCTCAGCTCTGCTTGTTAAGTCACCTACTTTCCCCTTACTTGACACAGCAGAACTCTGGGAATAAGGATGTTCGAGGATGTAAGCTTTATTTTTTAAAGATTTTATTTGACAGAGAGAGAAAGAGATAGCAAGTAGGCAGAAGGCAGGCGGGGCGGGAGGGGGGGGGACGGTGGGGGGGAAGCAGGCTCCCCACTGAGCAGAGAGGCCTACACGGGGCTCAATCCCAGGACCTGAGATCATGACCTGAGCTGAAGGCAGAGGATTTAACCCACTGAGCCACCCAGGCTTTATTTTTTCTTACCCTGAAACTTAAAAAAAGAAAGTATGTCTCAACATGTTCTCTCTTTTCTGTGAAATAATGTTTTGTGTACAGAAAAATGAAAGAATTTGATGAGTATTTAGAAATTAGCATTAATATCAAAATTCAAATATATTTTCTGATAAGCATATATCTACTGTTCCAGGCCTTTTGTGGTATAGGTTTTAGAACAGGTATAACAACAGTTAAAATTATTTCAGCAATGAAACCTAATAAAAATATGAGGAATTTGAAATTAAGATCTTCTAAAAAGAGTTTAGTATGAAGGGAAAGAAAGGGCTAGGAAGGTAACCATGAATGCCAGTAATGATTTTTTCAGTTAGATGAGAATGTCTTATAAACTATGTCTTTAAAATGAATGAAGACATATTTTATCCTGTTACTTTTTCTGACAGGTGTCACTTTTTCCAGGGCAAGTGTTTGAATATCTTAGGTACTTTTAGAAAGTAACAGCTGCTAATAATCTCTGAAGCTTGAAACTGATGACCACAGTCTGTCAGGTGTGGAGTTGAGCTGAAACTTCTTTCATAATTGTTGGCAATGTGCATTCTTCTTTTCCCTCTAAGGGAACTTTTTTGCAGAGAGCCAGGTAACACACTATCACTGGCTGAAAATAATTTGAAATTAGAGTTTTCTAAAACCTACGTATCTACAAAGATACCCCGCTTGCTCAACTTTCAGGAGAAAAAGAAAACTTTTAAGTCCTTATCAAACATTTAAATCTTAACTCTTGCCATTTTTCTTCTTCCTGAGGCAACTTGATTTCTTTAATTCTGTATGTTTTATTTTTTTTAATTTTTTAAATTTTTTATTAACAATGAATTCTGTATGTTTTACATGTGTACTCATGAAAAAGTGTTTTGGCTCCTCGACCCTCCTATATTGTAGAACTTATTTTACTAACTTTTAGTCTTTTATTTCTGGAAATCTGGAGAACACTCCTTATCTATGAGAAGATGGAAAAATTATAATAAATTGCTCACTTTGCTTCCCACTTACTCCTTTAAGTTAGTGTTGTCTTCTCCCTGGGCATTTTCTCCCATGAGCGATAAGTAACCTAGAAAATGATGGATCTCCTTCTCATTCTCTGAGAGGGTTTAAACATTGCTGACCCCAAAGGAGGTGGCAGGTAGACTCCTAGAAAGAGAGTAGCTGACAGTTCTTTGGTGGCACTAGCAAGCAAATGTGTTGTCTTGATTTGTAAAGGGTTTTAATGTCATCAATAGTAATTCAGCAAAGAGAGAGTTGTAAAATGCAGCTCAAAATGTAGCAAATTGCATCATTGTTAGTGCTTTAGAATTTTAAAATATCTGCAGCAGATGGTAGAGTGCTAGGAGCAATGCCTTGCTTTAGTGTCTAGGAAAAGTTTATGTCATCATAAACCCTAGCGTGATTGTGGCTTCTTTGGCCTGCTGGAAAGAGTTGTTACTTATTTTCCTTCAAATAATAATTCGCTTTTAAAAACATTTAGCAGAGTATCAAGAAATCAGGATTTCTCAGAGAAGTGCTTCACTTTCCGAAGACGTAAACGAATATTATATAGTAGCCTGAGAAATGAGGACATGTTTTGAAACAACTTAATAGAGGTTAGAATAAAGGTTAGGCAGAAAAGTTTTCTGCTGTATGTTGTACAGTTTGGTTTTAAATGTCTTAAATAAGTAGTTAATGCTACCAAAAATTTGGGCTAAAGTACAGTAATGTACAAACCCAATAATGTACAAACTCATCAAATTTTAGTTCTGGAACTAAAATTCTTAGTTCTGGAAATAGTTCTGGAATGATTATTCTTTAAATATTTTAGCTCCTCTTTCCCATTGTTTATAAATGCCAGAATTAAAGCCATCATGATTTACCCAAGAACATACACTTGGAATAAGGCCATCAGGGATCTCTTCTTTTCCTCAGCTCAGATTGGTGTTTTGGATTTTTCCAATGCATTAAAGAAAAAAAAATTAATAAACCAATAATTGTGGCAAGTACAAAAACTTCTTAAATTAAAATTGATAATTATCTTTTCAATAATCACAGCTTTTGATCTCCTAGAGCCTGGAAGAAATTAAGAAATGGGTTGTCTTATCATGCAGAAACCCCAAAATGAAAAATAGGATAAAGTGAAATTCTGTTTTTTTAGAAGAAGC
>CM052809.1:60660896-60738396 GCA_028533885.1 Nasua narica | reverse complement strand
ACAAAAAGCCCATCTTTCTTCACAGTCTTTGTTAGTTCAGCACAGCTCTCTAACCACAAGATATAAAAGAAATATGTTAGAACATGACTCATTCTTATATGGGTTAACAAGTGCTGTGTATCACATCAGAACGAAAAAAAAATTGTTAAAGTCACCCAAATAAGAGAGTATATAGTTCCTGTATAAACTGAGTATAATTTGTGTGTTTTTCCTGTGCTAGAAAAAAACTACAAGGCTAGGGCTCTTTTTTCCCCAGTGGCCTCTCATCCGTCGATGGATGCAAATAGCCCCAGTATTCTAGGGAATACCTCTAATTCATCCCATTATTGTGTATGAAGAAATTGGGGTCCTTTTTGTCATCTTCTCTGTAACTCAAGTGTAGATGGACAACTTAGACTGTCAGTTTCTTCATTCTTTGTTGGTACACAGTAATATTGCTTGTATATTTTCCTTTGGAACTAAGATGTCAAACATGAAGCATATGTGAAATATAGGGGGTCTTTGGTATGTAAGTCATCTTTTCCTGTATCAGAAGATTGGTAAGATAGCAAAATTCTTATTAGACAAATATATGTGTTAATGGAATGATCACTTGTAAAACTAGTCCCTACTCTCCACTCTTGAAATTGCTTCTCATTAGGTTTTTATTGACCACTTTCAACTGATTGTCAGAAGACAGTGCAAAGAAAAGGTAGGACAAATGTATTGCTACATAAACCTGAATCTTGTGAAAGAAGGTAGACTTATAAAATCAGTGTGTCTTGGAATAATCCCAATTGTTGTCTTCCTTCCAAACTGAGCTCTGAATTTTTTTTTCCCCCTCCGGGAACCTACACAAATCTTGATTTCCAAAGGGAATTCTAATTAGACTATTCAAATGCCTGGCATCTCTCTCTTAACTATCATTGAACCAGGATAAGCCTGTGACTCAAGTTGTCTATTCAGTAGATGAAAATGACCTTTGTTGTCGATTTTGAGAGGAACAGAGTTTTAGCTTTCACGTGTTCTCTTCTTACGGAAGTCAATAAATAACCCTCAGATACCTTGGGCTCCCATTGTGCTACTACAAGGGAACCAGACTTTGGATGAAGCTTAGGATATGGAAGGTAGGTTGAGAAAACAAGAGGTTTTGATAGTGTTATTGAGCACACTCTAACTCCAGTTATGTCTACTAATAAATTTCCTTGACAAAGAATACACTTATCATGATAGGAACTAAGTAATGTATAGAATTGTTGAATCACTATATTGTACACCAATATAATAATATATGTTGACTATATTGGAAAGAGAAAACTTAACCAAAAACATTTCCTTGAAATTAATAAATTCTTGAGTTGGGAATGTTAGGTATTTTAAGCAAAAGTAAATAATTTCATAATTGAAAGTTACAGGGAAAGAATTATTGGAATGACAAGCCAAAACACTGACCATTGGGTCATTGAAGAGTGAGACCAGTTACCAATTGGAAAAGAAAATTTCCAAGTATAAGGATATTTTATGTATCCAAAAGAGAATCTTGAGATACCAGAAAACCAAGACAGGACTTGGGAAACTTGATAGATTACTAGAATATTTTTTTCAAGTATGTATCATTTTATGATCAGGCTGGGTCTGAGAAATAGCAGAGTGTTCTGTCTGCCTTAAAGAATTTCACTGGAAAAATTTGCCTCCTTCCAAAAAAGAACTCCTTGTTTATTGAAAATTAGTATATATTATCAGTGATTATTAAGTTATTAATCGAATGGATCATTTAAAAATTCATTTTTATCTTTAGATATAAATTTCCAAAGTGTTAATTATTTGAAATGGATTAAATTTTAGTTGATACTTTTTCTATAACAATATATAAATATATAAGTAAACAATATAAGTAAAACACTTTTTGCATATAATCAGTCATGATTTACTGTTTGTAGTTTCAGGTAGAAACAAAATTATAAGTGGAATTACTAAATATTTCTCTTTCAAAATAAGTAAAACACTATTATACCATAGATTAATGCATATGGTAAGACAAATCACATATTTTACAAAATGACGTTGATTCTAATGTCATGGCACATATAGCATGGCTAGCTTACAAAATGATTCCTATTATGGCCAAGAAAAGTGTTCAAAAAGGACTTCCTTCTTTCAGAATACGTTTTCTTCCAGACATTCTTTTTCTTTAACATTATAATCAGTCATAAACATTTCTAAGTGACCAACATTTGGTAGGCACTGTAGAGTCAAATACAGGTCATGATACCTCCCAATAGAAAGTTTTTTCTCATTGTGTAGAAGAAAAAAAAGAACTGTATAGAGAATTAAAGTAGGATAGAGCTAAGGACCAAAGCAGGGCAAGAGATAGCAAGCTCTGGAGTCATTTGGGTTCCCACAGACCAAACTCACACTACCCAGACACCAGAAAGATTATGATCTACCAGCATTCTTGAGTTTACTATTCCAAATAAGTCCATGGATCATGGACAAGAACATCATCTAGGAGCTTGTTAGAAATGCAGACTCTCAGGCCCTGTCCTGAATCTACTCGATCACAGTCTTTGTGAACAAATCTCCAGGTGATTTATATACATGCTGAAGTTTAAGAAACACTGTATACAGAGTATGAAGGAAAGAATGATTTTAATCATTCTTTTCCCAGTTTTTTTTCCTAAATTAGCTGGCTGTAAGTGTTTAATGTCAGCCTTAATATATGCACAGATTTTATATTTTATATTTATATATTTTAATTAATATTTTATCACTGTTAATATTCTTTGTGCAGGATGACTCTGTCAAGATGGGCACTCTACCACCACTGTGTCAAGAGTAGGAGGGCTTCCGTACAGAGCTCTCATTCCCAGGAATCATCCGTGGATTTCCTCTTCATTATCTTCAGTTTGATGGCAAGGATGTATGAGAAAGAAGAATGAGCACTTGACAGGCATCCTGGTTTCTAAGCTCTGTTTTGGCACTAAATAGCAGCATGATCTCAATCACATAATTATTCCAGGTAGTATTTTCTTATCTATGAAAGAGTATTGAATGATCACTAAGTCTTCTTTCAGCTCTGAAACTTAATAATTTGATTTCAGATGATCATACATTAGAAGATAAAAGATAGGAGATTAATACTACTTAATCTTCCATGTGGTTTTTCAGAGACAAGAATGTTGAGTTGGTACTGTGTGTGGAGTATGCATGAAAGCAGATTGTTGTTGGAGTGAAAATAAGAAAACGTTAAGATTCCTCAATGCCATGCTGTTATTTAAAGGGACATTTTGCTTACTTTAAAATACAAAGCAGATTTTTTTACCTTCAACAGCCAACTTGGAAATACTGTACATATTTCTTATATAAGCTAAGCATTGTTGGTATGACTCATAAAGAAGAATCCTAATAAATTCAACCTTGCCCTATATGCTTATTTTCTTATTTCTGTCTTTGACCTCATTTCCTCACACATTTTTCTCTTGCTTAGAGTTGTGTTATTTTGAAGACTAGAAGCTGCTTCTTCAAGGGCTTGCCTTCAAAAATTCATAAGGTAAGTGATTATTAAGTCTCTCTTAGGGGCAAGGCAATGCTAATCTACATGGGACATTTAAAGAAATAAAACAAGTCCATGATGTTAACATTTTTGAATAACAATGATATAATTAAGGTCATAAATTCAGGCACACTGTTTATTGAGGAAGCCCTTTACTATCAGGTACTGTGTATGGTAGGTATGATCTTAGTTAATCCTCTTGACAATGCTGTGAAGTAAGTACTATTATTTCTGTTTAACAAAGGAAATAGCTAAGATTTAGGGAATTGAGTTATTTACCCAAGGCTACTGAACTTCTGATTCAAAACAGTATATCATACTCATGTTGTGTTAGAAAAGGTTTTCTAAGGGCACCTTGGTGGCTCAGTCGGTTAAGTGTGCCGCTCTTGGTTTCGGCTCGGGTCATGATCTCACGGGTCATGAGATGGGGCCCTGCGTCAAGCTCTGTGCTCAATGGGGAGTCTGCCTGAAAGTTCTCTCCCTTTGCCCCTCCCCTCATGCATGTACATGCTCTCTCTCTTTCTTGGAAATAAATCTTAAAAAAAAAAAAAAGATTTCTGACCTTGAAAGGTATATTGAAATAAGAAAATGTTGGAGTATTAAGAAGAAAACAAAACAAGTAAAAGGCTACAGTAGTCATCCAGCAAAGGTAATGCAAGCTTGAGCCATGGTATCATGAGTTGAATTGTGTCCCCTCCAAAAAGATACATATTGAAGCTCGAATCCCCAGTACCTCAATGCAGCCTTATTTGTGGGAAATAGGGTTACTGCAGGTGTAATGTAATAAAATAAAGTCATAGTGGAGTATAGGTGACCCCCTAATTCAACGTAAGTGATGTCCTTATAAGAAGATGGTCATGTGAACAGTAACCTGCACGGAGAACACGATGGGGCTACAGAGGCAGAGGTTAGTGTTGTACCAACAAGCCAAGGATCCTCAAAGGTTGTCCGCAAACTACTAGAAGCTAGAAAGAGTCACAGAAGGATTCTCCTGCAGGCTTCTGGGTGAGTGTGGCCCTGCCAACAACCTGATTTTGGACCCCCTAGCCTCCGGAACTGTGAGACCTACATTCTGTTAGTTTAAGCCACATGGTTTGTGGTACTTTGTTACAGAAGCCCTTAAGAAATGAATACACATGACAATAGAAAATGGAAACAAGAATAGAGAGAAAGGCATACAAGTAAGATAGGAAAAAATGGTGGAAATATATGCAGGAAGTCAATATGTGTGCAAAGGTGAGCCAGAAGTGATTCAGAAGTCTTGAACTTGGGAGGCCATAGAATACAGAAACTAGTGCTGTCTTTACAAACGAGGAGTTAAGAGATTTTTAGAATGGAATGAAGAACAGAGTGGAGAAGGGATCTGTGTGGATAATGAAAGTAGAACACATTTTAAGGAAAGAGAATAATAATTAAAATACAATTGAGACAGAAAAATTGTGCCCAAAGGAGATTAGAATTTTGTTAAAAATGTACATGACTAGAATGTTAAAAACCGTAGTATATGCTGAATGCTCTTACATCCAAGTTACTTTATAGATGCTATTACTAATCCTCACAACACCAGAAGATGTTTTAAAGATGAGTAACTCTCCACCAGATCCATCTCCTTTGTATAGTAAGAGTTGAAGCTAGAAAATCAATACTTAATCATTAGCATTTTCTAGACCCTCTTGCAGGTACATATGATTTTTTATGGTTTTGACTGGTTTTCACTGAGAGAATACGAACAGACTAATGTGTATAACTTAGAGACTAAGCATTGAAGAGGCAGGTTCCTCCACACCTTCTTTCGTGTTTTGCTAGCTGGATTTAAGACTCTGGGGCTGGGGCTTCCAAACGATGGCCCATTGACCTTATCTGCCCTCCTAGATATTTTATAAAGAGGTTTTGTGGAATGGAGTATGCCAATTCACTTACATATTGCTTATGACTTCTTTTTGCTACAGCAGTGTAGTTGAGTTTAAGCAGAGACATTATGGCTTGCAAAGGCTAAAATATTTATTATCTGGCCCTTTACAGAAAAAATTGTAACCCTTGCCCTGGAAGATAGTAGTCGAACACTTGAAGGAGTCTGGGTCCCTAGAGCACTGAAAAGGGCTGCCATTAGAATGAACCCAAACTTGTTAGATCATTATGTGAGCCCAGGGGAAAAAAAAACCCTATTATATTCATTAAATTTCACAGTTTACTCGTGACAAGTTTATCCCATCCTTACTAATGCATCCATTTACAGATTAAAAAAATTATTTCAGAGAAGTTAAATCACTTAGCTAGTAATACATTAGTAAGTGAAAAGGACAGGATTTGAATGCAGATCTAGGTGACTCTAAAGTCTGTCCTATTTCTCTAACTTCAGAGCAATCATCTCTGGATACTGCTCCAGATACTGTTTATGGGGATTTTATTTTCTTCTTTGCGTTCTTGTGCATGTTTTTTCTAACAGCTTTATTAGCTGTATTATTATTTTCTAATAGCTTTATTTATTTTCTAATAGCTTTATCGAGATACAGGTCACATATCAACACATTCACACTTTAAAAATAGAGAGTTTTAATATATATTGTGATGTTTTTTAGTATACTCACAAAGATGAACAGCCATCACCATTATCTAATTTTAGAACATTTTCAGTATTCCAAAAAATTCCCACTAGTAGTGACTTCCTATTTTCTAGTCCTCTTATCACCTAGGAAATATTAATTCTCAGTCCTGTTAATAGTGGAACAGTGATAAGCTTACCCATTGTGGACATTTTACACAAATGAAATAATAGAATATGGGGTCTCCTGTGACTAGTTTCCTTAAGTATAACATTTTCAGGGTTTATATATGGTGTGGCATATATCAGTACTCCATTCTTTTTCATTGATGAGTAATAATATTCTGTTGTATGGATATATCACATTTTGTTCATCCATTAATCAATTGGGTTGTTTGTACTTTTTAGCCTAATAATAATGTTGCTATGAACATTTGTGTACCCGTTTTTGTGTGAACATATACTTTGATTGTCTTGGGTATATACACCGAGGGAGTAGAATTGCTTCACTGCATGGTAACTCTATCTTTAACATTTAGAATAATTGCTAAACTGTTTTTCAAAGTGGCTGCACCATTTTATAATCCAACCAGCGATGTATGAGGATTCCATTTCTCTATGTTGTCAGCACTTGTTTTCGTCTTCCTTATTTTAGCCATCCTTGTGGGTGCATAGTGGTATCTCATTGTGGTTTTGATTTGCATTTCCCTAATTAATAGTGATGTTGAGTATCTTTTCATTTGCTTATTGGCTGTTTGTGTATCATCTTTGGAGAAATGTCTGTTCAAATTCATTGCCAATTTTAAATTCGGGTTATGTATCTATTGTTGAATTGTAAGTGTTCTTTATATATTCTGTATACAAGTCCCTTTTCAGATAAATGGAAAATATTTTCTCAGATTCTGTGGGATTTTTGGTTTTGTTGTTGTTGTTGCTGTGCTTTTGTTTGTTTTTACTTTTTTTAAGAGTGTTTATTTGAGAGAGAGAGGGAGAGAGGCAGAGGGAGAAGCAGACTCCCCAGTGAGCCAGGGAGCCGAACATGGGGCTTGATCCCAGGACACTGAGATCATGACCTGAGCTGAAGGCAAATGACAGTCAACTGAGCCACCCAGGAACCCTTGTTTTGTTTTGTTTTACTTTGTGATGGTGTCCTTTGCATCAAAAAAATTTTTTGATTTGATGAAGATCAGTTTATCTATTTTGTTCTTTTGTTTATGGTGTCATATTCAAGAAACTATTGTCTCATCCAAGATCATGGAGATTTACATATTTCTTCTAAAAGTTACATTGTTTTAGCTCTTACTTTTAAGCCTATTGTCAATTTTGGCTTTATTTTTGTATGTGGTATGATAAAGAGGTCTACCCTTACTCTTTTGAGGTGGATTCCCACCTATCCCAGTACCATTTGTTGAGATTTCACGCATTCTTCAGCTTTTAATTAACATGTATTAGTTTTGTGATTGAAAACACTAAGTATCATAAAAATTATGCCACATACTTTTCAAAATTAAATTTAAATATATGTAGAAGAATAATGGTATGTCACAGAAATTGAAGGCAGGAAACTGAAGGAAAATTGGGAACACTAAGCTATCATATGCAAAATAAAAGTCAAAGAACTTAAAGAGAGAAAAGAGAGGCACGCTCTAGGGGGAGGAAACTGAAAGGCTGCATTTGTTTCATTTAATAAGTGTATAAAGCATGTGCAAATAAAAGCAATGAACATGACTCTCCTTTCAAGAATTTTGGTGATGAGAGAGGAAGAGTAGAGGTAGAAAGAAGATTCTTATAATGTAGAGGAACATATTTTTGGAAAAACAGGAATGATTGGGAAAATACTGAGAATGCAGGAAAAAGAGTAATTAATGAAAAAAGTTGTAAGAGAAGGGTGTGTAATAGGTCATGGACTGGAATAGATGTGTGGTCTCAATTTGTAAGAAAGAAAGCAAAAGGAGAAAGATAGAGAAAGGTAGAGAAACCAAAAAAGGCAGAAGGAAAGATAGGGGGAAAATAAAGGGAGGGAAGAAGGTAAAAGGTGAAACTAGATGAATCAAGAGCCAAAGAGAACAGGTTCTTTAATACATAAAGAGAACACTCTTTTCCTCACATGGCATTCGGGTGTGATCATGCAGTCCAGGTTTTGTAAACTTGACAAGCTGCTGTTTGCTGATGAACCTGTGTACAAGCGATAACTAGTAGAAGTTCATCCCTGATAGGTATTTTGATGAGACACTGTGTGAGTTAATCAAAACAAACAAAAAATGAATCCTCTGAGCCTGCATGGAGGCATAGTAACAATTACTGAAGGCTACAGGTTAGTTGGCCCCTTTAGAGACAGGATCTCCCTTACCGTTTGCCTCATTTCTTACACCTCCTATATATGTATATATATGATAATAATAAATGAACAAGCAGATAATTATAAGCAGAGATTATATAAGTGGACATGATTCTCTACTTATTCATTTATTAATTATTTAGCTTCATGGTTGAAAAGGAGGAATGACACATGTTTATTGAATGAAACCTATAGCATAGAAGGCAAGTTGCTAGTAAACAACCAGGTCTGGCTTTAGTGTGCTTAGGAATTCAAGGGCATTTTACTCAACAATTATAATCCATGAATGGAACTTGAGGGGGTACCAGAATAAATACAAAGATATTTTTGAATTGGAATAGTTTCACCTCTTCTCATCTCTTCTCTGTGATAACAAGAAACAAGCAAAGAATATGATGTATAAAATCTGAGATCATCTAATTCCCAGCAGTCTAACTGGTACAAATGTACAAATGACGATTGCAGCTTCACATTTCAGAGAATCTGACAAAATAGGTACATTTTCATATAATATTACTTTTGAGTGTTCCAAAGTAAGCCTGTTATAGAGTCTTACATCATATCTTTTTAAACAAGGCAGATAATGAACTTGATGTGTGTAAATTTACAACTACCATTATAAGACCTTTGAACAATTCCCTGAAACTGTTCATCTAAGAGCTTGAATAAGTCATTAATGCTTTCTCATTGTGTTTCAAAATTTTTACTTCTAAAGTCCTGCACGGTCTTCTTTCCCATACCAGCATTCTAGCCACTAGAATAGACTGGGATTTTCATGCTTTTATTTATATAATGCTTTAGAAATTAAAAAAAATAAGTGCTGCATGCATTGACACATATAAATGCACTCAGACACAATGGATGCAGCCTACACAGTTGTCTTCAGAAAAGTACACACACATGAGAAATGTGTCCTACTCTCCCCTCACCCATATTGTAGAAATAGTCTCGTGAACAGAATGGAATACTCAGGAGAGAGAATCAGAAAGTTGCCAGATTTCTTTGCTCTGGCGTCATAATCTAGCTTTTCTGGTGTTGTGTGGTCTAGCTCTACTATTTTACTCTACTCTGTGGGACCACCAAGTTGTCTGGTTTTGTTTTTTGATCTTGAATGTGTCCCTTTTTTATAATCTTGCAACTGATACATTTCGGGGAAGGCGAGAAGAAAGGCATTGAGTGCCAACAGACCTCATTTTCGGAGTATCTGTCTTTACAGTCTCTATCCCATGGCACATGGGAGCAGGTACTCTGAATTTTCACACTGCTTTTTAGTCACTTATCCCCATCAAGAATGGATAGAACCACATTTTTCAACTAAGCTCTCCAAAAACACATAAATAGCAAGCTGTTCCCTCACATGAATCGTAAAAAACAGTATCAACAACAACAAAGGAAAGAAGAAAACCACGCTGGTATTAAGGGATTTTTTTTTTTTTTTTTACAGTTTTTACTCTAGTTGATTCCAAAGATAAACATTAAAAGGAGAAGTTTCAATAAACACATACACAAGCAAAAAACTGTGTTTTACTGTTCCTCCCCACCAGCCATTTGCCATTGGATCGGGAGGAGGGGGACCATTAAAGTCCAGATTTCATCGCGTTTGGTGCCTGCGGCAGCTGTTGCCCTCAACCATCCTCATTACTGCTCACTCTCTGTGGCGTTTATTTTTATATTCACACCAGAATATAACTGGATACTTGAACATATTTGTGTTACTATTAAGGTTGTTTTGGGGGAATGAGTGATAAAGTGTCATGCAATAACTGGATTTTAAAGATCGGGCTTTGAGTTGTCTATCAGCTTCAAATCAGTAGCTATCACTAAGATTTCAGCCAGCAGGTGCTGATGATTATGATAAATAAAATGAGGAGGGATGGTGAGGAACTGAGAGGTCAGGTAGGAAATTACAGCAAACTTCCACTTCAGAGCATATTGAAAGATTTAAGCATGACAGGTGCCTTACAACACGAGGCTTCCTTCTAATATATTTGGTCACAGTTGCATTCCAATATTCTAGAATAAAAATTCCAATTCCCCAAACTTCTCTCTCTCTCTCTCTCCTTTCCCTCCCCCACCTTTACTACCATATTTCACTATTGCATTTTTAGTAATTTGGATTGGTTTTCACCTATCTTAGGCTGATAGAATCACTGCTTCATAGAATATGAGTAAAATAATGCATTAGTCTTTACCAATATTAAAAAAAAAACGGTTCAGATGTTACTGGAATTTTAAATCAAAGAGATTATAAAACACTCCCCCTCTTATTTTTAGAGAGAAGTTAAAATCTGAAATCTGGAAGCATTTGTCATCTTCCAAAAAATGTAACAAAAATTCTTTTTTTTCCAATTCCGAATGGAATTGCAATATGCCTTAACATAGGAACTGCATTTGTATGGCTCTATACTAAATATTTTAAAGTGTTGCAGCCGCTTTCTTTGACTTGGAGAAGTGAAATCACTGTGCTGTTAGATCAATAAAGGCATTTTATATCATTTAAATTATTAGAATTAATTGCTGCTAAATCCATCAGCATTATTTACCTTTGACAGCTTAGCATCATAGAAAGATACTGCGTTCTTGGTTCCCTTAGGCAACAAGAAGACAATCAAAGGCATAATCCTAAATTGACTTTCAGAGTGCAAGAAATTTACAGATCTAAAAATTTACCAAGAGGGAGACCAGCACATCTGCCCCTATAGGAAATGATTTTTGCATAGTAAGTGTTGATCTGCATAACCATATGATCATCTCAAGTGCTGATTACCAAATCTGAATCATCATTACTTAGCAAACTTCTATAAATACACATGGCACTATGTAATATATTCAGCTGTGCTAAATTAATGACAAAGTCCTTACCCCAAGGAGCTTGGGGGTCTAAAAACAAAGAATGACACAAAAGACAAAAAATGTAGAACGCCCTGAGTTGGGGGAAATTTTCAGTGAAACAAATTTAGTGAAGGATTTTTATGGTTTGTGGCAAAGGAGGAATTAAAGATCCATATAGTTTGCCTTTTGGACTGTTCTCACTACAAGTTATGTGCTGGCCTGGGAAAGAACGCCAACATTTGAATCTCTTTATTTCTCAGGAATTTCAGACCTACATTTCTATAACTGCTTTTTTTTATATCTTAAACATGAGTATATTTAAATACCATAAAATCAATGTATCCAAAAATGAACTCATTATCTCTTTTTCACTGTTTCCTTGTTCCTTAAATCAGCTCCTGCTTTGGTTAAAGGCACTGTTTTATCCCATTGATTAGTCAAGAGATTTCATAGGTACTTCCCACAAGACTTCTCCCTCATCTGCCAACAAACCTGCAGAGTGCCAAGTTGACGCTCCATTGGCACCTCCTTGGTACAAATCCAGGTCTTCATATTTTACCTTAAGTGATTGTTGTGATATCCAGCTGGTTTCTTCTTGAGTTGATCCCTCAAGTTGCTCTTAGAGAACCAATCTTAGCCAGTCTTGGGTTGAACCTTAATGGCTCTCAGTATAAAGACAGCACTCCTTCCAGTGGCATTTCTGGCCCTTTCCAACGTGATGCCTCCCTCTCTTTCCATCCTTGCTTCCTACTAATTCCTACTTACTGTACCTTAAAACTATCACCTCATTTACGTTTCTTGATATTTACGATACCCCCGTCATTTTGTATAGCTGTATAGATTCTTTCTGCCTTCTCTATTATTTCAGACCTAGGAAAATATGTGCGTGTGAAACTTTCTCAAGTAACCCAGGAGGAATAAATAGTGTCCTCCTACATATCTATACCTACATAATTTGACTTTATTTTTATCTAGTAGATATTGGTTGGCTACCTTTCCAGTGATGTTCCCTCCTTACCATGTCAAGAGCACCCAGCTCTTTCTTGCAAATTCTACCTCTTTTCTCAGTTTAGGGGCGTTAACATTTTCTTGTGCTCCAGGAGTGTTTTTTGTTCCCTGAAATCACAGTGATTATTTAAAAAGTGAGTGTGTAATCCAAGGAAATCTGTTCATTAAATTCAGATATTTTGCCAAGGCAAAATGTTTTGTTTTTTTTTTTTCATTCTTGGTTGGTGCCATAATGACTGACATTGCTTTATCTGTATTTTCTGCCATGAGAGGATAAAGCCTGTGGTGGTTAGAGCCCATATTGAGGAAGGAGAAATAAGAGATTAATTTTAGTAATATATTTTGATTTTTTTATCCAGGTACTTCCAAAATTGACCCCATTCATGGACTCTTGTGTTATATGAGTTAATTACTTTCCCTTTTGCTTAAACCAGTCAGAGCGGAGTTTTGTCATACATATGTACCCCCCAAATCCTATCGCTATTTATTTGGATGTTCTAATAAGTATTTGCTTACAGATATTTTCTCCAGTATAAATTACGAATTCTATGAGTACGAGGAATGATTTGTATCTCTTATCGTGCCTATCCTGGCACATTGGGTTATCAGTAATTTAAGCAGGGACTGTATAATCATCAAGAAGGCTTCCAAAAGATTGGACTACATGACCTGAATTTTTTTTTACGATTCTATTAATTGTAAATGTTGCAAAATTACTCCACTCTGCAAAGTTGACAGTGATGGCAAACACACCAGGGGAAAAAAAATGATGTTTTGGTTTCCTGGAACAGTTAGAACCAAGTACCACAAATTAGGTGGGTTAAAACCATGGAAATGTATTATCTTACAATTCCGGAGGATAAAATTCTGAAAATCAAGGTGCCATCATGACAATGCTACCTCTGAAGGCTCTAGGGAAGAAGCGGATCCATGCCTTTCTCTTAGCTTCTGGTAGTTGGCTGGCAGTCTTTGGTGTTGCTTGGCTTACAGCTGAAGTTTCCCATGCCTTCTTACATGGCTATCTTCTTGTAAGGACACCAGGCATATGGGATTAGGAGCCTGCCCTACTTCAATGTGACCTCGCTTTAACTTCACTATTTACACCTACAATTACCTTGTTTCCAAGTAAGGTAACATTTTGAGGTAGTAAGGTTAGGACATCATACTTTTGACATCATACTTTTGAGGTAGTAAGGTTAGGTGGAAAGGGTTGGTGGGAGAGAGACACAAATACCTCTAGGAGGAAGTATACAGAGGAGAATAGGATAATAAAGATTCTGAGGAAGAAATGTAAATGATTTAAGGGAAGCATAGAAAGTCCTGGTATTGCTCCTAAATAGAACCAACACCGGGTGATTGATGACCTTTTTTTTTTTTTTAAAAAAAAAAAAAACATGTAACTTTGCCTCCATGATTGGCACTTATGTATGAAATAAAACATAATCCCAGAGGATACTGTCTAGCTCTGTCAGGCAAACAATGATTCATGTTAACAACACGACCTTACTGGTGAGGAGGTGCTTTTATTCATTTTTGCTCATGAATAAATTAGCTCTTTAAAAAATTCATAGGAGAAAAATACCGTATGAAGTTGTTTTCACATTTATGGAGGTTATCTGTTTATCAGGATGAGGGCATTATGTAATTTTAATGAATGAAATGTAATAATATATTCTTTGGTTTTATAACAAGATTAAAATTGATTCTGAACATAATACAGCTCTTCTCCATTGAAAGGCAAACCCCAAAGCTTTTTTATCTCCATGAAGGTATTGCCACAGAACAAATCCACTTGTAATACTTATTTGGAGTCAGGCATATCTTGGTTCAAATCCAGCTGCCACTAATATAATTGTCATGGAACCTTAGGCAAGTTACTCCACTTTTCCAGACCTTAGTTTCTTAAACTTATAATCTCAAAAGATTGTTGTGATGATTGAATTAAATAAATGCATGTGGGGCACTTAGTGTCCGACAGATAACACTAATAAAACTTTAGTTTTATAAGTGGGTGAAAAATTTCTATTCAGAAACATTTGAGGCAGAAATAAAAGAAAAAAACCTAAAATATATTAAAATTTTAAAGGCATTATTAGTTCAAAGGATTTATTTTTGCAATTATTCATTTATTCAGTTAACACATTTAGGACTACACTTTGGTTTCCTTCTGGGGGGAAAAAGCATTCTTTTTATACCATAAGAGAAAGGAATCATTCCTTTCAGATTTCTCTGTATCTCTCTCGCCTTATTTGTCCATTTCTCTCTTCCTGCCTCTTAGTATTAAAAAGTAGCTTTACTTAGGATTCAAAGAGGATAGGCATCAAATAATTTAGAGAGAAACAATATGCTTTTGCGCCATAATAACCTGGATCGACTCTCTACAGAGATCAGGTAAAGACCAGTCTTCCATGTAGCCAGTATTCTGTTCTGATCTTCCTCATACATCCCTGACCACTTCTCAGTTTTTTCTCAAGGCTGCATATCATCTATTTGTCCATCACGTGTGGTGTCCCTCAAAAATTTTGGACCCTCTTTTCTTCTTTTGCTCAGCATTTTCTATGGGTGATCTGTCCTTTTTTATGAATACCACTCATGTACTAAAACCCACCAAATCTCTGTAGTGAGCCACTTGTGTCCTAGATCTTTCCAGTTAGTTAAGGAAATTATTAGAATGTGAGCTCCGGGGATTCACTTGTAATGTTTTCCATTACATCCAATGTTCACCACAATGCCAAGCACAGGGTAGGTGTCCAGTAAAGATTATTTGAATAAACAAAGGTAAAGAATATTTCTCACATACTGCTGACCATTTGTCTTCGCACTTGTTCCTTAATTTTAGTTAATGACACCGTGATTCTCAAATTGCCTAATCCAGACACCTGAGAACCTATTTAGTTGTCTATCTTTCTCACTTTCAACATGCAGTCACTGGTTTTGTCAGTATTACTTCTTTCAAACACATGAAATTGGTCCCCTTTCTATTTTTGTTCAGGCTCCCATAGTCTTATGTTTCCATTACTGCATCAGCCCCATCTGGTCTTCCCACTACATCCATTTTTGCATAGTACACCCAGAGTGAATCGGAGCGAAATCCAAACTCCTCTTCATTGTGCGCGCATCCTCTTGAGAGTTTTTTTGGCTTCATCTCTCAACACTCCCTGCTTTCCACTCTTTTCTTTCTTTCTTTTTTTTTTCCAGTCATGCTAAACAGCCTCCCATGCTGTGCTTCCTTTGCCCGTCAGTGCACCGAACACACTTAGCCATGTCTCAGAAGGCTCCCTCTGCCAATTTCTTGTGTCTTTCTTGGCCCTTGATCTGAGCCCTAGGCATCTCCTTCTCTGGAGGAAGTTCCTCCCATGGGAAAGTTACCCTTAATCCCCTGGCCAAGATGCCTGTAGCTTCTGCCCTCTTCTCCGGAACACAGAGCCTGCAGTTCCGGTGTCATGGAGCACTTCACACCCTGTATTGCCATTGCTTTTCTCTCTAGGAGATGCTATAGGCATATTGAGTGTCGGGACTGTGTTTTATTCATTGATATATTCCCAGCACCTAGGACAGTATTTGGCAAATAATCAACACTTAATAAATATTTGTTGAATGAGTGTTATGTAGACACAGTGCAAAGTAGCCTTTGGCCAGAGCAATGATTACAGTATTAGCAAATCTGTGCTATTTTTTTTTCTTCAGAACAGTTCACTTTGATTTATCTCGAACTGTTATGCAAGCTGTAACTAAAAACGACTGTGCTTGACACTGACTATAAAAATACCACTGTGCAGACTGTGTTTTTAAAAACCAATATTGAAGCTCAAATCATTTATAGTGATGTCCATATTAAATGCTCTCTACCTACGTTCACTAAGTGTTGAAAGATTTTTTTTTTTACGTCTTTTCTACAGATTTTTTCTCCAGCTGCTACCATAATCGCTTCCTTTACTTGGTTCACACTGTTGCTAAATGCAAACAAATCAGGCTGTCACAGAAGCCACCTGATTCCAGGAGTAAGCGGTAGTCCAGTGAATCATCCATTGACTCATTCAGCATAAGCAGCTATTAATCTAATCTGATATTTGTAGGTACACGTTGCTTTGACCCATAGAGTACTCCCCACACTTTTGAAAATTTCATATTTAGAAGTATTAGCATAAGAGATAGGGGTATTATCATGTCTCTTCCTTGTACACATATAGAGTGGATTTTCAATTCCTGACACTTAGTAACACTTAAGGTTAGTTATTACATAAGTTGTGATCAGACCTTCTTCTCAGATGCTTTTTCTCTGAGTCTACAATCCTGTTACAGTATTATAGCGGACCAAAGTCCAAGTGTCTATGTGTAAGTTACTGAATTTTGAAAATTCTTAACCTTATTCAAAGATTTGTTATTGATCTTTTTCAATGTATTTGTCATCACACTTTGCATATTTCTTCCACCATCAAAAATAACAGAATTGTTAAAGTACTCCCAGGAGAGCAGCATGACTAACAATAACAATAGGGCCAAAATGAAAAGCCTAGTATCCATAAACTGAATTCGTATGTGGAATTCATATCCACACTCTGAGTGTATTTGGAAACGGGGCTTCAAAGAAGTAATATAAGTTAAATGAGGTCCCAAGGGGGAGGCCTTAATTGAATATGACTGATGTCCTTAAGAGGAAGAGATACTAGGGCTGTACACATGGAGAAAAGGCTGTGAGAACACAGCTTGGGGTGCCGCCACCTGCACCCCAAGTAGAGGCCTCAGAAGAAACCTAACCAGCTGTCACCTTGATCTTAGAGTTTTAGTCTCGAAAACAGTGAGAAAATAAGTTTCTGTTGTTGAAGCCTCCAGTCTGGTATGTTGTTACGGCCGCCCTGGTAGACCTGGGTTTTAGTCGTAATTTTAACACTTATAGCTGCTTGCCGAGAGGGGAGATGTCTGCTTCCTGAATTTCACTGCCTCATTTGTGGAAAAAAAGGTAACTAAATGTCCCACCTTAAGAGGTCATGGTAAGATAGGTCACAAATTATGTGATGGTGCATTGTACCCTTTTAAAGAGTTATATACTTAATTCTAGTTACCTTTCTCATAATGATGTTCGCTAAATAGGAATTGGTCTGATGTTTTAGATTTAAGTTCAGGATTTTTTTGTCTTTTTTCTTTCTTTTTCTTTTTTTTTAGTAATAAGACTTTTGTTTTTTTCTGGGACAATGATCACAAAAGAGAAAAGAGCCTATGTGTTAGAATTTCACAAAATGAAGTCCAGCTACTACACATGTATCTGATTGCAAGTTATGGGACTTCTCAGAGCCCAGTTTCTTTATCTGTAAATGGGTATGGAAACAGCACATGAGATTATACCACTAAATGAGAACGCGTAATGCCTGGCCCATGTTTGCATCTAATAAGGTCTTTGTTGGGTGAGTTTGTATTCTCCTCATATTTGCCCAGAATGTAGGCAATTCTATCTAGATATTATTGTGTTGCTTTCGTTTATTTCCTAGAGAACAAGATAACAACAGCAACACAGCAGCTAAGGGATTAGTGAGGACTTACCGTGTGCCAGGAACCATAATAAATGCTTTAACTGGATTAATTTATGTAATCACAACTCCCCCATTATTATATTAATTGTACACTTGGGAAAACTGAGGCCTCAAGTAGGGTTGCCACACTGAGCTTTGCCAAATGTGGCATAGGATATACTTACACTAACAATATTAACTGTTTATTTGAAAATCACTTAACTGGACATGCTGTATGTTATCTGTCAGTGCAGCCCAGAGGGGCTAAGTAACTTACCTAAAATGACACAGAAGCCAGGTTTCAAACCCTGTGCATGACCCACAGAGACCCAAATCTTAACCTCCATGATTTGCTGATTACATATGATTTTAAAGAGAGACTGACTGTTTGGGTCAGATTGAAGAAATTTAGCTGAGAATTACCCTAGTTGATAATTAGAATATCTTCATAGATCGAGCTGATTGTAAACAAGGTCAAGCCAAAGTCTTCAGGAAAGCTTAGGGCTCTGAACTGAGAATTTAGGACCCTAATTAGTTGAGCAATCTGCTTTGACATCAGGAGCAGAACTAAGTTTAAAAGCAAGGTTTTCGGGGCACCTGGGTGGCTCAGTGGGTTAAAGCCTCTGCCTTCGGCTCAGGTCATGATCTCAGGGTCCTGGGATCGAGCCCTGCATTGGCCTCTCTGCTCAGCAGGGAGTCTGCTTTTCCCTCTCTCTCTCTGCCTGCTTCTCTGCCTGCTTGTGATCTTTCTCTCTGTCAAGTAAATAAATAAAATCTTAAAAAAAAACACACAAAAAAAGCAAGGTTTTCTCTCTGCAGAGTTGTTAAAAATATCTTTTTTTCCCCTTGTCTTGCATTGGGAAACATTTCTTGAATTGGAAACAATGGAACAGCTGAAATAGCTGCAAATGAGTTGAAAAATGCCTCTTGAACATGCTTTTTTGTGGAATTTGGTACTCTATCAGGGCCTTGCCAGTTACTTGCAGCGAGTTGAAGCCGGACCTCTGCCCATGTGCAGACAGATCGTGAAGCATCTAATCTGGTTCCTTTCGGCCGTACAGAGAAACAGGAAATGGGTATCTCTACTGCAGATTAACTTAGTGACCTATAAATTGCACCAGTCGCCAGGTGTGCCTATTATTTATACCTCTCAGTTCCCCTTCCAGCAACAAAAAAGTACCCAACAAGTAGGCAGA
Source organism: Nasua narica (assembly GCA_028533885.1). Classification (NCBI taxonomy): domain Eukaryota; kingdom Metazoa; phylum Chordata; class Mammalia; order Carnivora; family Procyonidae; genus Nasua; species Nasua narica. The sequence goes on along the minus strand of CM052809.1, from coordinate 60,719,441 downwards.
AAATCTGGGAAAGGACATTTTATAGGAAGAAAATACTGCATTAAATAATTTAAACAATTTATTTTTCCATCACATAAGAGCTGTTTTATTTATTTCTAGCAAACCAAGGGGAGGCTTGACAAATAAAACCACCTGCCTACAGAGCATATTCACATTCAAATAAAGAGAACAAGAGAGGAGCTAAATAAAGCTCAAAATAGAAATGAAAACAATGTGTGGTTGACATGCTGGAGCCAATAGTGGGATTGAAAACCATCGGTGATTGGTTCTGTGAATGATAGATCAGAGGCCTAAAAAACACTTAAAGAAATGTTTAACTTTTCAGCCCTAACGGTATTGATACCAAGTAACTTAATTGTAAATATGCTTAGAATTGCTGAGGTGGTCCCCAACTTTATGTATTGTGTTTCTAAAGTTTTTCTTAAATTTTTTAAGTTTTGGAATGTGTTTTACTATAGAAGATTAGAAACTATGATAACTTCAGCAAGTTAGCTCACAAAAGCCTCCTAGATTGTTAATATGCCTGAGCTGACATACTGACCCGATAAAACAAAACTGTTCTCTGACTTCTGACCTTGGACTTTGGTTGGGTTACCCATTGCCACCCCTGTCTCTTTCGTGCCTGTTCTCTTGAAGAGCATTTAGTGTAAGGTAGCTATTTCTTTCAGAATAAAATCTAAACTGCCTATACTATTTGAGGAGGCCCTCATGATCTGGCCTGGCCCTACCATGCTCTCCAGCCTCGTCTCATCTCTTTATCCTGCTTTGCTTCTTAGCAGCTTCACTGGCCTTTCGTGGTTCATTGCATCAGGTTTTAAAGTGCCTCAGGACATTTGACCTATTTTCCTACCTTTCTTCCCTTGCAGTTCACATAGCTGGTCCCATCTTTCTGAGGCCTTTCCAATTCATTGCTCTGTGTAAGGATGCACCCCCAGTTACACTGTAGATGGTTTGTTTCCCTCAGAAGACTTATTCACATATCACTTACCCCCTTAGCTCTGAGCACCAGTTTACCATCTCCTTCAGTGAGACCAGAAACTTAGTGTAGGCAAATCTCATATTTATATTACCTCTGGACTCCAAGAACTGAACATTATGTGTGCCTTATAGTACGTGCTAAATATTTGGTGAATGAACAAGCGAATGAATGAAGTTGTGCTGCCTTCTAAACTAACCAGTAGCAGCTAAAACAGACTAAGCAAGCCAGACAATCCTCCTGAGAAACTAGTGCCAGTGTTTGGAGGGGATTGTGAACGTTGGAGAGCTTCAGGTTGTCTTCAAGAGTAGGCACCGCATTTCTGAATGGGTCTTCATATGTGCCCGGTGATGGAGGATGGATCAGGTCACTGACGAGGGATAGTGACATTCTGACTACGTCGATGGCAATGAGATTGAGAAAAGTTAAGAAATTCCAGAGTTGTTTAAAAGGTTAATTCAGGAATTCTCAAACTGTGGCGTGACTTACATATCGCTGGGCCTTAAAAGTCAGTTTCTGATGTAGAAGGTCTAGAGTGAGCCCTGAGAATTTACATTTCTGACAAGTTTCAAGGTAATGTTTATGCTACTGTCCAGGGGCTTGCACTTCAAGAACCACTATTTTAAATTCATAGGATTTCTGGTAGATTGAATGTTGGGAATGAAGGAGAAAGTAGGAAAAAAAAAAAGGGAAGAAAGAAAGGAAAGAAAGAAAGGTATGATTTCTAGATTTATGGCTTGAACCATGTTGGTGTCCTTTACTGAGATTTTTTTTTAAAGATTTTATTTGTTTATTTGACAGAGAAAGAGAGACCACAAGTAGTCAGAGAGGCAGGCAGAGAGAGAGGGGGAAGCAGGCTCCCCGCTGAGCAGAGAGCCTGACGCGGGGCTCAATCCCAGGACCCCGAGACCACGACCCGAGCCAAAGGCAGAGGCCTCAACACACCGAGCCACCCAGGTGCCCCCTTTACTGAGATTTTAAAAGAGGAATTTGGGAGTCCTTGATTTATGTGATGAGTTTGAAGTTCATTCTAGGCCCACAAGAGAAAATGTGAATAGGGTGATGGATATATGTGCCTGGAATTTGGAAGAATACTCTGAAATAAAGTTAGGAATTTTGGAGTTCTCCATATACTGAATGTAGTTAACATTGTGGATAGGGGCGAGTTTACTGAATGGGAGCAAGTGGACTTGGGAGCCAGTCTGAGGAACTCAGACATTAAGTGGCTGCATACAAGAGACTTCGTCTGCAAAGAAGTATTGAAAAAGTTTAAGGAAAAGAACAGTGAGGGGTCCCAGAATCCAAGGGTACACAGCAATAAAAGTACCCCTGTTTGCATTTGTATGCATGTAGTTGTTAATTTCTAAGTGATCTCTGATATTGTCCTGTCAAAAGGCAGTTCCACTTACTCTCCAATTTCTTACACAAACACATACGCACTGTCCTTGTTTTTAGTCACACTTGGCAAATACCATCAACAGCTCTTTGTCCTTTTTCTGCTTTCAAAATACCATCAATCTCAAAACAACTATTCCCTTTTTACAAGCATCTGCAGAAGCTTATGCGGAGATCTTACATGGACAATCCACTTTTCTGATAATTTGAAGTTTATCTTTGGTTCCAGGGACGATTGAATCCAGGATCTCAAATGCTATGAGTTTACGTTCTATCTGTCTGTCTCTCTAATATATGTATATATATATATTCTGTCTGTCCATGTCTCCTAACAAGTTCACGTGAAGGAGGATAAGACCTTTGGCAGCTTTGGGCTGACATCTTTTTTTTTTTTAATATTTTATTTATTTATTAGAGAGAGAGAGACTGAGAATGAGAGGGGAGAAGAAGGTCAGAGGGAGAAACAGACCTCCCGCAGAGCCGGGAGTCCGATATGGGACTCGATCCCGGGACTCCGGGATCATGACCTGAGCCGAAGACAGTCGCCCAAACAACTGAGCCACCCAGGCGCCCTGGGCTGACATCTTTACTGCTTTATGACCCAAGAGGAAAGAAGAAGGGTAACTTCACTTTTCTGTTGAAAATAAATACTGAGGAAGGCTTGCGATTGGCTAGACTTGATTTATGGAACTATTCCCTCACCAATCATTGCAGATGTGGGCTACTCCATTTAATCAAGCTGGTTTCATGTTTCCAACCCTGCAGGTAGGGGAATGGTGGTCTTGCAAGCCTCTCCAGAAATCCCACGTTAGACTGGGGAGACATAGTTCCCTAAGGAAAGAGGATTACCATTATCAGAAGGGAGAAATAAATTCAGGAAAAATTAAGCAGATGTCCACCTAAAACTCGTTAGCTTGTATTTCTTACAACACCCCGTGGTAAGTCATAGCACTCATTATAGTTTGCAGTCTTAGATGTATTTCGAAGTTGATTTAATATGGGAATTCTGTACTACCTTCCAGGAGGAGAGGAATTACATCTTCTTTTTTTTTTTCTCATTTGTGTCCCAGGGCCTGGCAAGGTGACTAGCACACAGTAGACCCTTGAAACATGTATGTAGTGAATAAATTAATAAAACCCTAATTAAGACTTTTCCTCAGGAAGAGTTCCCTCTCCTGCTGTGGTATCTTTCCTCTCCATCAAGCTTTGTAGCACCTTTTATTTACCCTGCGTTTACTCTGGCTTATTATTTGAGGATTAACTCAGGATCTCAAAGTCTGCTTCCGAGAACTTTGGAGGATCTAGGACGCAGAGGTTGACAGTGTTTTTCTGCAAGGTCCAGGTTACATGCCATATGGTCACAGGCATAGCTAGCCACCAACTTTGTACTGCAAAAGCAGCCTTAGTATGTAAACGAATGGGCATGGAAAACAAACAAACAAACAAACAAACAAAAAACAAATGGGCATGGTATGTTCCCATAATACTTAGTAAAATAGGCAAAAGGTTGGATTTGGCCTGAGATCTTTTGTTTGCTGACCTCTGATCATCAGCAAAGTTTTGTGCTGATTACCTGCTAGAACAGCTCTGAGTTCATGAATGTATAGGTAGCTCAGGCATCTAATGTCATAAATCTGGTCTTAGTGATAACATCATTTTCTTCTTCTCATAATCCTTAACAGATAGGTTTCTGATCCTTTCATTAAGTTTGGAAAATGGGAAATGCTGTTGTGTGAGTAAGAATGTTATACCTGCAGTGAAAAGGAACTAAGTGTAATGCAGTGTTTTTGAATGACTGTAAATTAAGAAGGAACAATGTCTTGGGTCTTGAGTTATTTTCATTATGGAATCACATTAGTACTAAATAAGAACTGACCATTACTTAGTTCATTGAGAAAATCAAATTTTAAACTTCAGCCATTTCAGTCCTGCTATAATTGTTTCCAACAGTATCTTCAGTACCTGAAGGTACAGTTGCAGTTTGATTGAGGGAAGAGAAAAGAAAATAGGAGTAAGACTTAGAAAGGAGGGGGGAAAAATGAGCTATACTTGTCTTTCAGGCACCATTAGAATAGTTCAAATGCCAGGGATGCAAGCCATGATAGGGTTCCTGAGGGAACTGGTGTTGCAAGCTTGGTGGTTAATTTTATGGAAACTTGAATCATTCGATGATATGGGGAGTTTCCACCTGTGAATATTTCACACCCTAGGGTTGTTCTTCCCAACCCAGTGGAGAAAAACAGATGCCTGTGGTACATGATCATGGCTGTGGAGACCTTCTAATCATAGGTATGAAAATAGATTCCTCTATGAGTAAATACCTGGAACCGTCAAAGTGTCTCTTTACTAACTTCATTGGGAACTGTTGAAGAAGGATGACACTCCATCATTACAAATAGTCCAGGGAGAAAGAAAACTGCCCAGTTATTCTCCGTTTTAAAAAACTCAGTAGCTCATTTAGCTGGGAATCATTGCTTTTTCCAAATTTGAGCCTTTTAGGCTTTTCATATTTACAAAATTTTAAAAGGTAGAAGGGGCATTACAGGCTCCTTTGCACTCCTTGAAAGGGAGGAAACTCTGTGCATTTTTGACAAATGATGTCTATCTTTTGCTTGAAAAACGCCAGGCAAGGAACTCATTCTGTCACAGTGCCATTTTGGACTTTTCTCACTGGTAGAAATGTCCTTTTTATTCTTCCTCTAAATCTACTGGTTTGTAGGAAACACCTGTTGCTTTTATCACCCCCACGCTCAAGTGATATGCAATGTCTTGTCTTTCTTCTACACGAGAGCTTATAAATTAACCGAAAAGAGATACATATACGCTCTGTACTTCAAGGTAAAATGGTTTTGCTTTACCTCTCTGTTCTTCATATTAGGTAATTTGCAGTCCTCTCAGCCACCAAGCTCTTTAAACAAGATGTGCTTTCCGTTCATCAGGGTTCTGCATAAAGAGAGAGCCTCAAATCTGGGCTACTTCCCTTAGAGTCTGATCTGTGAGAAACATAATGAGCGATTTTCTCTGACCAGACGTTCTTTTTATCAAGAACTATCTATCTGGCTCACTAAAATGCCACATCCTTGAGGGATAGAGGTCTATCATGATATCATTATTTTAATATAATTTTTAAACTACTTAATTATGTGTAAATCAGTTGGAGAGGATCAAATGAATTATGTCCTCCAGGTCATAGGACTCTGTCATCATTGGTCTTTTCAAGCATGTATTGTTTTGTCCAGCATGTATTTTTAATGGAGGGGTATGGTATTGTGTATGCTTTTGTTTTGTTTTGTTTTGTTTTGTTTGTTTTTTTCACCTTGCTCAGTACTGTTTTTTAAAAGATCTGTGCAGTTAGGTGAATATTTAGTCTGTTGCTCCTAACTGCTACGTAGAACTCTGGGGTATGCATTTATCCAAATTAAGCTGTCTGCTCTCCCAGTGATGGATATGCTGACTGTCTCCAAAGCTCTGACATAGCAAATTACAGCGTAAGGAACTTCCTGAAGCCTGTGTAAGAATTTGGAGATTTTTCTCCCCGGGGGTGTGAATGTACTGAATTTGACAAATTATGCCAGAATGCTCTTCAGAATGACTGCACCTTCACATTCTCACCAACATTTGGTGTTTTCTACATTTCTCATTTTTATCAGTTTAAAGAGGTAGCTTGTTGATACTATATTATTGTTTTAATTTTCATTTTCTAGTTACTAATGAATTTAAGCATTTTTCTATGTTAGTGTTTTTGCTTTTATTTTTTAAAGATTTTATTTATTTATTTGACAGAGAGAGAGAGAGAGAGAGAGAGAACACATGTAGTCAGAGAGGCAGGCAGAGAGAGAGGGGGAAGCAGGCTCCCGCCGAGCAGAGAGCCCGATGCGGAGCTCAATCCCAGGACCCTGAGATCATGACCTGGGCTGAGGGCAGAGGCTTTAACCCACTGAACCACCCAAGCGCCCCAGTGTTTTTGCTTTTAATTTCCTCTTCAGACTACTTACTCATTTCCTTTGTGTTTTTCCGTTGCCGTTTCCTATCTTTTTCTTGTTGGCTCCAAGGAATTTTTTTTTTTAAGATTTTATTTATGAGAGAGAGAGAGAAAGTTCGAGAGAGGGGAGAGTCAGAGGGAGAAGCAGACCACTGCTGAGCAGGGAGCCCAATGTGGGACTCAATCCTGGGACTCGGGGATCACGACCTGAGCCAAAGGCAGTCGCTTAACCAACTGAGCCACCCAGGTGCCCATCAGAGGAATTAAAAAAAAAAAATTAAATATGTACTGTTTTTAAACATTGCAAATATCTTCCCTCAATCTGTCATATGTCTTTTATTTTTACTCATTCATAATTACTTGGCTTATGCTTTATATTTTTAATATTGTGTTTAAGATGTACATCTGTATCCATCTCATTCACAGTGATATTTTTCTACATTTTTCCATTAAACTGATAGCTTTTTAATTGATTTAGAGTTCAACTTTGTGTGCAATGCTGTGAGGTAGTTTTATTGTACTCCACAGAATGAGCCACCATCATGTTCATACCATTTAAGAACAAACCATCCTTTCTGTTTTGGGTTAAATTATATACTAAGTTCCCAGATACACTTTTATCTCTGAGTACTCTCTCTTATTCCATTTGTCTGTTCTTGTGCTAATGCCTTATCTAGTTAGAAAAGTATCCCTTCATTTTCTTTTTCTTTTTTGGTATTTATTTAACAGAGATTCGTGGTCTTTATTTTCTATGTAAATTTAAAAATATTTATCAAAGCATCTAGCTGAAAGCGAGTGGTATTGCATTGCATTTATATATTAATTAGGAGAATTGACCTTTTTGTAATTTTAAGTTGTCCTAGTCAAAAAATTTCTATTTATTCAGACCACATTTTTGTCATTGGTTTTAAAGTTCCCTTCATTATAGTTTCAGAATACTATTTCCAATCCAATTTCTAGATGTACGTATTTAAAGCTATACTTTTTAATCAGTGTTCTTTTTTCCTTTTGGTTGCATCTCATGAAGTTTGGCACGCACTATTTTTATTACCATTTAATTATAAATAGCACTGTACATCATGCCTGAATAAAGCTTACCTCTGTCAGGGAGATCACAGGCCACACACATTCAGGAACACTGGACAGCCAGAGCTGTACTCGGTGGCTATATTAAACAGCGAAACCTCCAACAAAATTGCAAAAATATGGCAATGGTGACACTAAAAAGTCCATAGAAGGGACACTTGTTTGCAGTATGAGAGCTGAAACAGGAAGGCAGAGCTTCGCCTCGTTGGACTTCAACTCACCGAGGACTCAGATATATCACTGCTCTACCCATGACCTCAAATCTCTGTGAACATGCTGCAAGAATTGATTTGGGAGATTACAAATGAATTTTAACAAGTCGGGAAATTTGCAAATACAGAGACCACAAATAAATAATGAGCATTGATTGTATGTATGAAGTGTACATAGAAATACATATATTTCTCTCTCCCCAGGCTCTCAGAATTGTGATTCCCTCGCACACCTCTAACTTTCCGAAGTTATTTTTTGGGGGGTTTGAGAGTTGGGTATGAGAGGGCACCAGGCCATGTTAGTTGTCTGGATGAGTAAATTATATCAGTAAGGAAAGTCATCAAGACCGATTACCCTGTTTAGGTGTGGAAGATTCTAGGTAAAAGGCTTGGCAGCAGTGACTGAGATAGGTTATGTGTTAAGACATGGAAGATAGGTCTGCAACTAGTCCCTAGATTACTGACCAGAGATCATCAAGGACAAAAGCTAAACAGCTAGTCATAGTCTGTGAAGAGAAATCAGAACCACCCACATAAGGAAGAAGTATAAACGACTCCCATGATTTCAAACATCAACTGGAATTTCTTTTGGGTGTGTGAGTGGGGGGAGAACTGAATCTTGTCAGTGCCTCCTTCCAGCCATCTGAAATATTTGTGCCTGTGGCTTTCCTTACCATTTTACCTCTTCAGTGCTTCAGAATGATGGATGGTATTATTGTTATAAGTTGTCTTTATCTGGTGTTGGTGACACAGCATCTTCCTTCAGTTTAAGTCAGTCTAGTTTTCCCAAGATTGCATGGTCTGAATTATTAGGTTCTCCTCAGAGGAATGAGGCCTATGTCAGAGAACCCTAACATGTGATCTGAGATGGAATAATCTCTACATAATGCTCCTGTCATTTACCAGAATGCCTTTACCTACTGCATTTTCAGTGCACTCTCTCTTCCATTGAAAAGAAAAAAGCAGATGGGGGCGCCTGGGCCTCTCATTTGGCTTACTGTCTGGCTCTTGATTTTGGCTCATGTCTTGACCTCAGGGTTGTGGGATAGAGCCCCCCAGTGGGACTGAACGCACAGTCTACTTGAGATTCATTCCTCCTCCTCCCTTCCCCTCTGCTCGTCCTCTGCTCCCTCTGTCTTCTTTAAAATAAATAAATAAATAAATAAATAAATAAATAAATAAATAAATAAATAAATAAAATCTTAAAAAACAAAAACAAATGCATCCACTTATAATGCCATATTTTAGGCTTTTTTTCCCCTTAAGGTAGCTATTGGCAAATTTATTTTTGATAACTAGGATCAAACATGAGTTTGTGTAAGTTATTAAAATATCCACCCATGGATAGTACAATAGTTTTCTTTAGTTATTTTTTTTCTCTTAAAAATATAGCCATCACTTAGCATAATTAAAATGTGTGTGTAGAATAAAAACTTCTGTTTTTAGCAATTTATTTTATTGGAGTTACCCTGAAAAGTATTGCCAGCCAAAATATTGTTTTGAAGACACTTTTGTTTCTGCAATGAAAAGTATTCGTGAGAATTAATTTAAGGATCTTCAAAATCAGCAGTAGTAATAGTTGCTGTTTGAAACCTAGACCCAATTTCAGTTAGCTTCAATTTTAATTTTTTTCTGCTACACTAAAAATCTGTATCCCATTTCACCATGCTCTGTACGATTTAGTGAAACATAAATCCTCTGAGTGTGGAGTGGAAAGACCTAATGGACATGATCATCTTCCCAAATGCATCTTTCCCTGCCAAGTGGATGGACATTGTGATCTTTAAAAACCGGTAAATTTGTTGCAACCGCAGATGTAGGTGGCAGTGAAATGACTTGATCTATCATACAAGGATGAAAGGAAACTGAACACAGAGTAGTTTTTCTGTGAAGTATTTTGGATGAAATTGTTTGAACCTAAGACCTCTTTTGCCTAAGCGATGGATACACTCTGTCTCAGATTTCAGTGAGTTACGTTTTTTCTAGCATTTCTTGCTCCATTTATGAGCCCGTGTGAACAAAAGTTAACTTTATTTTTGTGGCCAAAAAAACTGCTTTTCATCTCTGCAGCAAGTTGAGCTTTTGTATTTATTTTTCAGTGCAAGAAAACATGATAATTTGAATTCTGAATTCATGGAATTGGACTTAGAAAACAATTGGGTTTTGGAGCTTGTAGCAGTAGAATCAACTGGGAGGACCCAATTTCATCCAATTTGTAGCTTGATTTCATCCAGCAAGACACACTTAAGCATAAAGACCTAAAAGTGGTAGGTGTTGTATTGAAATAGCATCACACTTAGGATGCAATGAGGCATAAAGTAATGCTGAATGCTTTACATTCACTAACACGACATTATTCCAGCATGACACACAATCCAAAGCTTTTGCAATTACAGCTGTGACCCCAAATTAGATTTTAAAACATGTATATATGTATATGCATTTTAAAAATTTCCCTTCATTTTATCTCCTAATAGTTTAGAAATGCAAATGGTAGTAGCTTCTTAAAATAACTCTGTTCACCCAGAATATCGTCCTTCCCCTCAACTGACTTCTTTGGGCAAATTCTGGTCTTTACAGGATGGGCAGGACTGTAGCCTGAGTTTTCAGGAATGGAGTTAGGGGCTGAGTGGCCTCTGTTTCCATTATAGTAAAGCTTCACTGTTTACCTGAAGTGATTCTGTTGCTTTCTCATTGAGTTGTGTATGGTTGGGTTTTTTCCCCCATATAAATTAAAAGCAAGACTCAAAAAAGATTTTTAAAGCCACAGTGACAATGCCAGCTGGGCTGATAAAAAGTCCCTTTTTCTCTCCTGTGTCAGGACTAAGTCACAAGGGCTCTTACTGCCTCCAGGCTGTAATTCTGAACGACATGAGCTCAGAGTGCACCGTAACATTTTCTCTGGGCTTGTGCAAGCGTTTCTTTTCCCTCGGAAGGCACTTTCCATTACCCAGGGCCTCAGATGGGGAGAGTCTCCCCACCTCCATTTGCTGCATCCCCACATTACTGGGCCACAAAAGACTTGGATTGACATGCGTATTGTCTAAATATGCCCAATGTGTGAGCATTTCATTTGTGCCTTATGTCCCACAGCTTCCTGCCTCCCTTAGAAGATTATATAATCACTTATCTTTTCTATTTTTAAAGCAGATTAATTTGATTTAGTAGAAGGGAGACAAGGGAGAAAAGAAAGGAATAATGGGAGAAAGCCAATATTATTTCTTTCAAAGCAGTTTGGTTTAGAGTCATTTTAATAGGTCTGGAAAATTAGAATTGGAAAAAGAAAATCAATTGTGATGCTATATGCTAGTTTGGAAAGGAAATAAATCCACCCTGGCACCGACTTCCTAGTGGTAGATAATTAGGACTGCTTTGTTCTCATGTGGAAGAGACAGGGGACTCATCGGTTTCTTAAATCTATTATTATTAACAATGTCGTGAATACCAAGAATTCTCTTAGGAATACAAGGTGTTTACAAGATGCATCCATCACGGGGGGAAAAAGGGTAAGCAGCCTGTCTACCCCATGTTGTTGTAAGAAAGGCTGCTTCTGTTGGAGCCGTAGGGCAGCTGCGTGAACCTGTGCCCATCCCTCTCTCCCACTTGTTGAACATAGATTAACTCTCTTTATTTCCTTTCTCTGTGAACATTTCTGAAGATTTAATCCTAAAAATTATTCTCAAGAATGTAAAAATAAATGCAGTCTAGAGCTTGGATTTTTATGCAATCTAAAGCTTTAGGAAACTTCTGCTTTGAAATAGTTTCTTTTCTGTTCCTTTCGTCTATTTCACTTTGATAATTTCAGAACAAAAACTAGGTTCCTGTGGCTGAGAATATGGGAGATACAGTTATGGAGGGTGGGGAAAGATTATGTGATCATGGTGGGAGGAAAATTCTAGAAGGAAAAAAAAGACTGAAGAACCCTACATTGAGCAAAATTATATTCTGTGAAGTTGGTCGAAGTGATTTTGTAAAAACAAATGAAGACTGCTGGGGACATAAGAATAAATGAAGGACCGTTAGAATTGCCCTCTTGGAATGGACAGAAAAGAAGATGGTAAGCATATATTATTTCTAGAAAGATAACAGCTGTCAGTAAGGCAAATACTTGGTTATGAGAATCAAAGAGGAAAAGAAAGATTGTATAAAATGTGGGAAGCTGAAATAAATGTGGAAGTGTTGGAGAAAAATTCCTCTGTACAGAGCTAAATAGGCAAGGAAGACTATTCAACACCATGCAGTAAGAGTCACGGCTCTTGCAGTAGGGGAGAGAGATTGAGTTTAACTCTGACGAAACAAAAGGGGAGAGGTTTTTAAAGGTTGGGGTGAGCTAGTAGAAAAAGTACTGGAGGATATTGGGGGAAGTTGGTCAATGTGATTAGACCATCTATGTTGGCGAATTGTTGCTTATGAAGGTAGGCCTCTATCTTCTCACAGAGACTTGGAGATGGGGTGCCATCTCTCTTGATGATTACATCTTAGAAGAATAGATCCCAGGTCCTTGAAAAAAACACTCTTGGGTTATAAAACTGGCAAGAGGCTGGTAGAAGATTTACATCTTGGGGGACAGAGAAAGAATTAACAATTCTAAGTTTTCTAGGAAAAGTGAGGTCAGGGTCCTATAATTAGATAAGTTTTAATTAAACTGAAGGCAACTCTAATGCCACTGTATTATTCAAAAAATACCAAAATTGTCAATGTAGGGGGACCCCTCCCAAGACTTAATTTTCATTATATAAAATAGAACTATGCGAATCTATTCCATAGTGTTTGTTGTGTGACTTAAAGAAATTTATATGTGTAAAACACTTAAAACACCACCTGAGATATAACAAGTATTGCATAAATATTGGCTGTTACTGTTTATTTTTTTGTTATTTCTATGAATTATGTGGAAAGCAAAAATAAAGGATAATAAGATGCAGGGATCCAACTCAATGATTAAAATATATCACTTGTGAATGATCTTTTTAGAACGAAGTAGAAATAAAGGATCAATAAAAGTTTTATTAGGATGGTTTAAGCCATCATTTAGGAGGTATTTTGCATTACCCGTGGAACAGTGCCCTGGGCCAATGTCTACTTTCCATCTCCCAATTTTTCAACTAAGGAATATTGACTGTGTGCATGCTGCTACAAAGGTATAAAAAGCAAGTCTCAGTTCCTGTTCTCAGGGAATTTAGAGAGGAATAATAGATAAAGGACAGTGATAGTCTAACATTGCAAAGGCAATGATCGAAATATGCACAATATTCTAATATTCAGTGGGGAATGGATTGGCCTAGAATTTTCTTGGGTGATGGGCTTTATTCTACTTGGTAGTGGAGTTACATAATGAAAGGATCATAGGTTTCCTAAATAATCTGTGGAAGCCTGAAGGCTGGATTCAGTCTCAGATCCCTTAGGTCCAACCTGAAATGCTTTTTTGTATACTAACATTGGGTTAATGGCGTCTCTCCATCCCTGCAGGGAAAACGGTCAAGTTTTACCAGGGAAACTATTAAGAGAACAGAAATAGCAAGCCCTTTAGTGCAGTACTCCTCAGTATTCCAATGAAATGGGAAGAAAAAGAAGAGACTTTTATTCCTGTATTGGAGGCAGACCCATAGGGACCCATGTGGTGGAAAGCCTAAGGGAATGAGAGTGGGAAAGGGAGTCAGAAGTAGACACTCCGTCTTAGTGGTAACACTAATAAATACTCTATCTGGCCAAACTGATTTCCTGGGGAAGAGCCACAGCTTTTTCTTCTGGTTTCTTGGTACCAGAAACGACTGACCGTTCACCATTTTTACTGGATTTCTGAATGAATGCAAGTGCACTCATCCTCTCAACTGCATCTGGGATGGCCCCTTCTCCTGATTCAGAAGGAAGAATGGTGCTTGCTAGTGAAACACATGGCCATGATTTTTCATCTCACACAACTAAATAGTAAAAGGACATATGGACCTCCCTGATTCAGTGTCCTTGAGACTTTGCAAGAGAGACACATACAGAGGCAGAAACCCCATAGTATCCAAAAGAGGCAAAAGAGGCTATATTGGTTAGAGGTTATGTGCAAGAGACAAGAGGTCTCTGTCCTATAGCCCTGACTCCAAACTGTATCTCATTATGCTGTGGGCTAAGTACCACTCAGCTCACACTATCCAACCAATAATTGCCTCGCCCGCTCATTTATTCCTACCGACACCTCCTTCAGTCCTGACTACCTGTGTCACATTGGCTGATGAGTAGTCATCTGTCACTATTATGGCCAAGAGGATGAATTAGCAACACTTGATTATCAGCATAGAGTAATAATCTTCTTTTTGTAGTTTTTAGTCTAAATCTTTTTTAACCAAAGAACTTGGCTTTGCATCTCTGTTTTTTTTCCTGAAAATAGTAGAGATTCTTTTCAGATCAGAGAACTCCTCAGATTATATACCAGAATGCTTTCATTTATCTACCCTTTGTATGATTTTGGCTCCATGTGCTCATCAAAGCCATCCAAAAGCAAAAACAACTTGGAGAATGGAAAGGCAAGAGAACATGGGTGAAGGATCTAGTTCCTGAAATCTACAAGTCTCTGAAGTCTATGCCTCAGCTTAACTCTTAGCTAACAAATAGTTCCCGTACGCCCGGACTAGCACTGGTAAATGGTTAATTGTAAAATGCTGAACGAAAACTTCAACCATAAGAGAGGGATCTAAAGAAAGATTCTTGAAGACAAAGTAAGGGGCTGGTTCGCCTCACTCTTGCCAGAATATTCAGTGTTTGCATTTCCCTTGCATCAAAAGGCAAACCTGAGAGCTTACTCTCACGTACCAGTATTTGATGCAGTGAAAGTGTACTTATGTGTGGAAAATTTCAATTTCACAGACATACGTGATGTTACAAACCCACAGGCCTGGATGCGGTACACGCCAGTTCCTCTACTTGTCCTTTCTTTAGTGTACGTGAATAAACATGGACATGTGCACCCACGCAGGCACACATACCCCACAGAGCTAATGCAGCCTCTGGAATGCAAAAGACTAATGTGTCAGACATAAACAAGTAAGTAAGTGACAGGAAGCACTTTATCCTGGTTTTTTTCCAAGGTGTCATTTTGAGAATCTTTTGCTTTTTATTAGATCCCAAAATCCTTCTTGATGTTTAAGCAGGATGCCCTTAAATAAGCAAAATAAGAGTGAGATTCCAAGCAGGTACTCTTCTTTGGGCCTTGGGAATGTTACTCCCTGGTGTTTGGGGAGTAATCAGGTGGGGAGTAATTATTCATGCTTGGAAGGGAAGCTTTGCTTCATTCAAATAGATTCCAGTCATCAATTTTTTTTCTTCCTTTGAACATAGATATGTGCTGCTTATTCTTGTCAGTATGTATTTTCCAGGAAGATATTGCAGGTATTTTTAAATCAACATGATGCAGTGTGTCTTCCATATTTTAGAACAAATGGTAGCGTCAGTAATTATTTTCATAGCTGTTTTTGGAAAGGTAATACTGTATTGAAATATAATAATACTGTATTGATATACTTTATATATTGATACGTACAAATATACCTGAAATATTCGTTTAAAAGAAAAAAACAGCTTTATACAAGTTTGGGCTTGTTGCTATGGTACATTTAATATTGACTGAGCATCATTCTCTAAAAAATGAATCTGCTAGTGCCTTTTTATATTCAGTTTACAGTTCAAGTAATTTTAGCTTATCACTAATGTAAGATTTTCTTTTTTTATTGAAAGTAGAGGAGTGTGATTTTAGGCTACTATTTTAACATGGTAAGAAGATGAAAATAAAAGAATAGACTTTTACAAGGCTGCTTACATGGCTCAGTAGGTTAAGCATCTGCCTTTGGCTCAGGTTGTGGTCCCTGGGTCCTGGGATAGAGCTCCAAGCCAACCCCTGAGTCATTGGGCTCCGTGTTCAGCAGGGAACCTTCTTCTCCCTCTCTAACTCCCCTCCCCTTCCTACCTGGCTTGTGCTCTCTCAAATAAATAAAATCTCTTAGAAAATGAACTTTTATAGAGATAGGGAGTTGTAAATAAGGATTTACCTCTGATAGGCTGCATAGAAGTTGCATGGGGGCAAAGCCTGCTGCACAAGCCAAAATTACATAACAACTCTTACAGTACAAAATCTTAAAGTTACTCCATAACTTTTCCTCTAGAGAAATGGAGTTTTGTACCTTTTCACAGTTAGAAGTTTGGTGCATCTATTTGTATGTTTAAGTTGTTTGTAATAAAAGCCTCTAATTATTATTTCACATGAAGGGTTGAGCCACCTCCTGCTCAATTGTAGTATGAGTCATAACAACTTCAGCAACTTTGTCTAAAGTAACAAGCTGTGGTAGCAAATGCCTACAAAATTAATTATGTCGGGGAAATGATAATAATGCAAGAAATATATGAATTAAGCCTCCCTTAAAAATGAAGACCCATCCAACACACATTTATTTTGACAGGTTTCCATAAAAAGGAAATCATTACTAGTCATAAGATGGGCAGATATTGATGATAAAATTGCGTTTATTGTTGTTGTCTTTCACCACTTTCACTTGTGTAGGATGCTTAAGCAAAAGCAATTTCAATGTAAAAGAAGCTCTGATATGTTGATGATGCAAATAGGATGATTTAGACTATTGTAAACCCCCTAACTGCTACTTTTCAAGTTAGTTGTAACAAATGTGAGATTTGCTGGCATTGCTACTCCCTACTTTTCCATCTGCCTTGCAAACGGTGACAAAACGTTTTTTTCCCCCCAATAACTTCTCTTCTTCTCATATGAATAATCTGAGCAAACAAATTTTGGAACAAAGAACATACTTGTTAATAAGAGGGGGAAAAAGGAGCATCTTTTTCTATTGAATATTGTTTATCTTTGCTGTATTTTCACAAAGATATTACAAGGGTGCTAGCAATTGTTGCTTTAACTCGTGGGATGATGTCTATATATGAGTCACCAGTATTTATGAAAGGTCATTTTAGAACCTCAGTTACTTGTTTTGGATTAAATGGTGTTTTATGACAAAGACGCATGTTCAGAATCATTCCAGTGCACTGACATTTTAGGTTGGAGTTTGGTGAGAGACTACATAAAGTATCTGTCATCAAGCCATTATTCAGATTACTAACCAGCTAACTGATTAGTTTACAGTGAAATAAAATAACAGTTGACTGGAAATCTAAAATACAGTTATTTTGGATATGGTTCCAGATTGAAAGGGCTTGGTGCTGCTAATTGATGGCAACATTAGTATGCTAGGGCTGCCATAATAAAATACCACAGAATGGCATGATTTAAACAACAGAAATTTATTTTCTCTCGTTCTGAAGACGAAGTCCAAGATCAAGGTGGCAGCAGGTTGGGTTTCTTCTGAGATTTCTCTCCTTGGCTTGCTAGCTCCTCCATGTGTCCTCATGTGGCCTTTCCTCTGGCTGTGTGTGTACCCTAATTACCTCTTCTTATAAGAACAACAGTCAAGTTGGGTTAGGTCTTAACCGTAAGGACCACATTCTAACTTAATTACCTCTCAAAAGGTCCTATCTGTAAATAGAGCCCCATTCTGAGGTACTGGGAGATAGGGCTTCAACATATAAATTTTGGAGGGACAAAATTTACTTTCCCACAGTGGCTTATGATTCGTTGCTTTTGTTAGCATAACTGTTGGCTTTATTTCAGTTTTGGTAATATGGACTTAATTTCCATACGTATGTATGTAATTTCCATACATTAATATCAACATTTCATAAAAATGATGAATACAGGGGAACCTGGCCAGCTTAGTTGGTAGAGCATGCAATTCATGATCTCAGGGTTGTGAGTTCAAACACTAAGCTGATTGTAGAGATTACTTAAAAAAATATTTTTTAAATAATGAATGCAAAACAAACGATAGGAAGATGTGAGAGAACATTTATTTAACATCTGGGTAAATCAGACTTTGAAAAATTTACTCAATCTCTTGGAATTTCCATTACCAACTGTTTTATTGCTTCATTCTCTGTACAGATATTTATTGTAAAATTAAGTCGAATTGATTTTATTTTCTTGAGATTCTTTTTTTATTTTTTTTTTAAGATTTTAATTATTTAGAGAGAGAGCTTGTGAGGGGAAGAGAGAAAGAACAAGTTGGGTTGGGGAAGAGGTGAGAGAGGGAGAGAAGCAGACTCCCTGCTGACCAGGGAGCCCAACACAGGGCTCAGGGCATGATCCTAGGACTCTGGGATCATGACCTGAGCTGAAGGCAGATGCTTAACTGACTGAGCCACCAGTCACCCCTTTTTTTGAGATTCTATTCTATACTTCATAGCAGTACTTAAGGTGTTTAAGTGGATATTTTAAAAAATTATTGGAAATGGCTATTTGGGATATTGAATTCAATTTGAATGATACTGAACTTTTTCTTCCTTTCTGAGAACAAAAAACTCACCTTGGAAGTATCATTAGTATAATAAAATATTCGTAAAATTCCAGAGCGTACATACACCAATCCATGCTACTTAGGAAATTTCTGAAAAGTAACCAGTAGCTATCTGTGAAACTGTAATATATTTGTTAATACAAACTTCTCATTGTCAGCTTAACAATTGTCAAAACCTTCTCCAATTTCCAAGCTTTCATCCATTACTGAAGCACAGGAAGTCAAGGATAAAGATCTACTTAATAACACATGACGATTTAATATGCCTGTCCCAGTTATGAAGTGAAAGTGATAAAAGTACAAACGTGCACATTATGCCACACGAAATTTCGTCTAGTCCAAAGAGTAGCTAATAGCCAAATGGAGATAATGTGCAGGTCAGACTGCATGCTGTCAGAACGGAAGACAAGCTATACAGTCAGGCAAATAAATAAAGTCTAGAGACTGAACACTGGAAGAATTACTTTAAAGCTTTTGAAGAAGTCTTCCTATCTTTCTTTATGTCCTAGGTGGACAAGAACCTTACTTCAACAGCTGCTAATCCATATAAAGTGACACTTTGTCCTCCTAGTTAGGACAAAATGCCATTCATAAGCTGAATAGTCTTCGATAGCCCTTTTTTGGAGTTATCCATTTTTCAGTCCACCAAAACATTTTTTGGTATGGTTATTACATTAAGGGTACGTGGAGGGGGGGCGATAAGGACTAATAGCTTTGGGATCACAGTCTAACTTTAAGAAGGATGGAATTGTTTGGGACTCATTGCAAATGTGCATTTGTTTGCATCAACCTTGGTTTCTTTTTATCTCAGGACACATTCTTTGATGTTTAGCTATTCAAGTTAAGATGAAAGAGAAGATTATAGGAGAAAGAAGAAATGCGGTTCCCTGGAACCAAAATACACAGAGCACACTTCCTGAAAGATGAGAGAGGTAAGCAGCATATCTCTTGTTTTCTCACAACAGCTTTTTATGTGCTTCTATTGGTGAAAGGGGTCATCTTAGGGTTTCAACAGGCAGAATCTTACCACTCAGGAGATAAGAACACTTGAATACCTAGTGGATTTCTAAAGATGTTGAATGACTCCAGATGTGTGATCCCTCCTGCTTCTCCCTTTCGGCCAAGCTCAACTCAGAGTATGAAAGGGTGGGAGGAAAACAATTGGTTATCAAAACTCATTTCTCAAGGCTATAGATCAAGGTTGTATGTTGTTAGTGTCATGAAAATTAGTGATTGAGTGGTTGCCATTGATTGCCACCTGAACTTTCCACATCACAAGAATGAAAACAAATATATACATATTTTAATTTGTATTTCTTAACTTGGTTTTAATCACCAGTGCTCATCAGGACAAATGCACTCCTTAATCCCCATTACCTATTTCACCCGTTCCCCCCTCACTTCCCCTCTCATAACCATCATTTTGTTTTCTGTAGTTCAGAGTATGTTTCTTGGTTTGCTTCCCTCTCTCACTTTTTCCCCCTTTGTTTGTCTGTTTTGTTTAAATTTCACATATTAGTGAGATCATATGTTATCTGTCTTTCTCTGACTGACTTATTTCACTTAGCCTTATGCTCTCTGGCTCCAACCATGTTGTTGAAAATAGCAAGATTTCTTTTTTTTTTTAATGGCCGAGGAATATTCCATTGTGTCTGTGTGTGTGTGTGTGTATACACGCACACCCCACATCTTTTTTTTTTTTAATCTAGTGTTGAATTTGGTTTGCTAGTATGTTGTTGAGAATTTTTTTTTTTTTTTAAGATTTTATTTATTTATTTATTTATTTGAGAGAGCGAGGAAGCATGAGAGGGAGAGGTCAGATGGAGAAGCAGACTCCCCGCTGAGGGGGGAGCCCGATGCGGGACTCGATCCAGGGACTCCAGGATCATGACCTGAGCCGAAGGCAGTTGCTTAACAACTGAGCCACCCAGGCGCCCCTGTTGTTGAGAATTTTTGCATCTGTGTTCATCAGGTATATTGACCTGTAGTTCTCTTTTTTAGTGAAGTCCTTATCTGGTTTTGGTATGGGGGTAATTCTGGCCTCATAGAATGAATTTGGAATACCGTTTGTATTTTTTGGAATAGTTTGGGAAGAATAGGTAGTAACTTCTCTTTAAATGTTTGGTAGAATTCCCCTGTGAAGCCATCTGGCCCTGGACTTCTGTTTCTTGGGAGTTTTTTGATTACTGGTTCAATTTCTCTGTTGGTTATTGATCTGTACAAGTTTTCTATTTCTTCTGGTTTCAGGTTTGATAGTTTATATGAGTCTAGAAATTTGTCCATTTCTTCTAGGGTGTCCAATTGGTTTGTATATAAGTTTTCATAATAATAATTTTCCTTCTGCAGGAGTTTCCTACTCATTGAGCCTGAATTTTATAGATATTTAACTAAAACTTTTTTCCATTTGTTTTGTGTAAATATTTTTTAAGGTGAGGTGCTGCTATTTAATAGAACTGAATCTAAGAGACAGTAAAAGAGCGTGGGGCTTGCAGTCATGTTGACTTATTTGAAACTTAGCTGCATCACCTCCAGGTTGGACAATAATCTGGTGCTTCAGATTTTCCATAGGTATATAATGTAAACAATAATATTAATTGGCTTCAAAAATTTGGAATGATTAGAGGCATTAAGTATACAGTGTACTTAGAACATTGCCTGGCACATTGAAGATGTTAGCTCTTATTAGCACCCCAGTAGCCTAAAGCTGTACCCTCTTCCTGTATCTGTAACCATCATCTTTACTCTTGACTGGATGATTTTTTGACTGCATATGAGGGAAATTTAGAACTTGAACTAAAAGAGAGACAAAAGAACAAACATGATTTTCATTTAAATAATCTAAGACAAATTAATCTTACACACTGCTGAGATACACCTAATGATTAGTCCCCAGGCTGATCCATTATCAGTAGTTTGTAGCTAGTTTGTTCCTTACCCTAGAGTAAAGCTGAAGGCACTTCTTTCTTTAACAAACTAGACATTAATTAAGGTAAGCAGGGGACTAGAGTGTATAATTGCTATTGTAAAGTATAAAGAATGTTAAAAAGGCACTGAACTTACTAATAACAGAAATGGAATTCTTCCTGAAAGATAAAATAGAAGAACATCTCTTTCTGAAGAAATGTACTTAAAGTTGTAGTTGAAAAAAAATTAATGAAACTTTGTTCTCCCATTCCAGCTATTTGATGCACAGAATAGAGAAAACTTTAGAGCAAGCTTTAATCATATTCTCAGAAGTTAGCCAGGGTACCAGTCAGAGTGACTGAAGGTGATATTTTTATTTCTCTCCAAATCGTATAGCATTTCCATTGTATCTTTTATGTCACTTCCTGGGTGGGTGCCCTGCCAGTACTGCCCTTTTCTTAATTTTCCTATTTTTTCACAATTGGTTCAGTTGCCTATACTCAAATTTTGAGTGATATTCTTAATTTCTTCCTTAACCATCATATCCAGTAGTCATTAGCCATCTCACTTTGACACCATAATAGCTCTAAATGAGATATTTTTGTACATTCCTATATATTGTGGTATTCTAAATGATCTTTGTATAAACCCCAGTTCTGCCATTTGTTATTGGGTCATTTCCTCATTTGCAAAATGAGGGTGAAAATATTGTAGATCTCAAGAAGTAGTTATGAATATGAATATTATAGTACACATGGGGGCTTGACACAGTGCCCCGCTCTGAAAGGCCTCAGCACATGATAGCTATGATTATTCTTGTTGTTACTATTGTTGTTCCCATTGGTACCACTCTAGTCAGATCTCTAATACTTCTTTCCTTTTCACAGAAATAGTCTATCCACCTTTAGTCACTCTAATCAACCAGTTATCCTTTACGGTATTGTCAGATTAACCTTCCCAGTCCATACTGTTTGCCATATTGCTCTCGCCCAAGAAGGCCAAATTTTTTGTCTTCATGCAATATATCCTCTCCGTTCTGCCTTACCCTCTCTAGCCTGTTCTTACTCTGTTCCTATACACTAAACTCTGAAAAATCATCTTGAGCTAGAATAAAGTTTTGGATAATACATTTGGGATTACAAAGTGAGTTCAAATGCATGGGTTCTAGACATTTTAACATTATTTATATGTGTGTCTTAAAAGTGTTGACTTGATGATAATTGTCATTTAAGAACACTCCTTTACATCCCTAACAAGAAATAAGAAAGGTAGTGAAAGAAAGAATAACATGAGCAAGAAGGCTGAAAGAAACATCCCTTTCATGTAACTCCCCTCAACAGCAATAATTTGGTATCCTTCCATTTTGTGGTCAAAAGTGCTTTTGTGGAAACTTTGGGATGTAGGTAGGAATTTATGACATGATCTTATATATAGAAAACCCTAATGATTTCACCTCCCCCCAAAAGAACTGTTAGAACTAATAAACAATTTCTGTAAAGTTGCAGAATATAAAATCAACATATGGAAATCAGTTATATTTCTGTACACTAACAAGACAGCTGAAAGAAAAATAAAGGAAACAATCCCATTTACAATAGAAGACAATAAAATAATTAGAAATAAATTTAACCAAGGTGGTGAAGGATCTTTACACTGAAAACTATAAAATATTGATGAAAAAAATTGAAGACACACATAAATGGGAAGATATCCCATGTTCATGGATTGGGAGAATTAATATTGTTAAAATATTCATACTACCCAAAGCCATCTACAGATTCCACGGCCAAAGAGTCCAAACATCCAGTTATAAGATAAAGAAATTCTGGGAATGTAATATTCAGCATGGTGACTATAGTTAAGAATATTGTATTAAATACTTGAAAATTGCTAAGAGGGTAGATCTAAAATGTTCATATCACAAAAAATAAATCATAATTATGTGAAGTGATAGATGTGTTAACTGACCTTATTGTGGTAATCACACAATGGAGGTAAAATAAGAAAGACATACTGAATTTTGACAATATTGAATTCTATTTGTTTTTTTCTTACTTATGGGGATTAAGGCAAATTGATAACTAAAAGCAGACCAAAACTAGTAAGTTCAGACTTCAAATGTCAATCAGCAGAAAATAACGCTGATATTCAAAAAATTAAAAATATATTTCTAACTCAAAAAATTCAGTCTAGTAGGAGTTTCTTGATTGTGGGAGTGTATCACACAACAGCTGCCCCTCAGAAGCTAATCTTGGTAGTCTCACAGAGATTTGGAAGCATTTCTTTGGTGAGTGAGGTGTTGATATCAATCAAAGTGAAAACACTGTCTAAAGATAACCATCTCTCTTAAGGCCATAAATACAAACTAAAATGGCATAGTAGACCATTCTAGTAGCATAGGAATGTACAATCTAAATTATTTATCTCTTGCCACGACAACATTTAAGCAATGACAGTTGATGTATCAAGCCCTTGTTTTTGTTTTCTTATAAAAACAAACCATTGGTAGATTTTGAGTATTGAGACTATAATTTTGTTTTACTTAGAAAACAAATATGACTTAAGTTTGAAGGAAATATTTGTTTCCTTATACTTTTACAATGCTTAAGGTGTCACACCATAGCAACAGTAATGTTGCATGTGTTTTTTGGTAGATCATATTATCAGCCCAAGCAGAAGTGGCCAAAGTATTTGACATAGAAAATTCCTCAAAAGAGGCTAAATTATGAGATATCTACAGCTAAAATTACATTAGTTTCTGAAACTGTAGGAGACTTGCTAATAGTTATGTTCATTAATTTTATCTCCTTTGGTTCATTGACTTTATGTTGTTGACTGCAAAAATGGCATTGTTGCCACCCTGAAGATTGTAAATATTCCTTTGCAATCTTTTTCATTATCACCCTGATCCAAATCAGATGAAACTACGTTCACGGCATGTGAACAAACCTGAACAAAGTTTGTCTTTTATGAATGAACCAAAAAGATTACCAATTAAAAAAAAGTCGAGGTAAGGATAATTCTTCTATGGGAAAATACTTTGTCGCCTTCTTAATGAGACTGAGACCAGGGGCAACAAGACTTACGTTTGATAAGAATCACATTCATATCAAATGAGATCGTGTGAATTTGAAACCATATATATCACATTTTATGCATCAGGAGATAGGCTTAGGGCAATTTAGACAAATCATTAGTCAAGAGTATATTTTGTTAAAGATTGAGATCTTTTTGGGCACACATTATCATTTTCTTCATGTCCTGTTCAAGCCTGTATCTGTCTGTGGAGGAAAAATGAATATCTCCTCCATAAGACAATGACAGAAATAGGCTGTGGATATGCATCTATGTCCAATCAGCAGCGATATGCATAGTAATATGTGGCACAGTTTGTGTAATGAAGTTCCCAGCGTGCAGTCTGGAAAGGTATCCTCCAGTGTGTAGGGTGATTTATTTCCTCTGTCAACAGGAGGGACAGCCAGGACTTGTCCTTTCCTGCTCTACCTGCAAAAATACTCCGTCATCTTGGGTAGTAGTAATGGGTTCTGTGAGTGCTGTAGGGGGGCATTGTTTTGAACCCTTCATTTAGCTGGGCTATTTCCCATCCCTTTTAATTCTGTGACTAGAACTTTAAATGGCATTTCTTTGAAAACAAAGCGATCTCTAGTGAGAAGAACTACTGAATGATACTATTGCCTTGAAAGCAGTATTTAGAATGGTGAATCAAAACACTTCTGCTGATAAAAGTATATAGAAAATGAGAAGGAACAGCTTCATATATAATTTAACAACATCCTCTGTAGTGAGAGAAAAAGGAAAATAAGATTTTTGTTTGTCCCTTTACATTTTTGAAGTTTGTGTATTTACAGTAGCCATGATTTCTAGTGCCAGAATGTAGCTGTTACACAGTTTTACTCAGCAATTTATATTAGACTTTGATCTTGAATTTTGATTGCTTTTTAACCTTTTAGGAAGTTTATCCAATAGTAGCTATTTTCTCCCAAACCAGAATTTTGCTTATTTTTTTTTTTAAAGAGAGAGAGAGAGAGAGAGAACGAGAGGGGAGAAGGTCAGAGGGAGAAGCAGACCTCCCGCAGAGCTGGGAGCTGGATGTGGGACTTGATCCCGGGACTCCGGGACCACGACCCGAGCCGAAGGCCGTCGCCCAACCAACTGAGCCACCCAGGCGCCCCTGCTTATTTTTATTTACTAAATAGATAAAACTAGATAAGTAAACTGAAATTTAAAATTTTAAACCAAGTTTTCATTTTTAAATTTATCTCTACTTATAATTAAATAGAAAACATCCAGTTTTTCAAAAGATTAGAAATTGAAGAACATAAAATTGATAAGGAAATCTACTAATGCTGGTACAGATTATTTTTGTTACAAAGATTTTTTTTTTGTATTAAGTGTTTTCTCATGGAATTTACTAATGAGGAAGCCATCATTACTTGTTTTTCAAAAAATACATCTTATATTCTGTATCTCTAACATTCCACAGGCTGCAACAGGGTATTGGGATGAATCTCATTTGGAGAACTTAAAATGGAAACAATTTCTGATTGTCTATAGATGAAACACGTATCAGGACTGAAAGGCTAACAGGATCGAAAAGGATTATTTTTCCAAAGAAAGAACAACAGAAATTGTCTTAATGTTTAAATCACATATTTATGATGAGAATTTTATTTGAGACTTTTTCTTATAAGCTTATCTTAGAAAAATATGGCAGTTACTTGGCCAAATTCACTGAAGAACCATAATGTCACAGGCAAGATGTTCGATGGCATGTTTGTGTTCAGACTCGGTTGGGTCAGGAACTCCCCTGCGTGCTAGCTGTATGCCTGTAGATGAGTTGCTTGCATGTCAGATTCTTTATCTGTAACAAAGGAATAATAATTTCTTGGTTGTTATAATCCATACGGTTTTATGAAGTTAAATGAATTAATTTTGTAGCCGTTTTTGCACAGTTAGTGGAGCGTAGTGATTATGTGTGGTATTCATGCTATGTTCAGTAAGCACGTCTATGTCACTTTAAATTCTACTACACAACAATTCTCTGATTTCCCATCTTGCTGATAGAATGTTTGGCTTTCTGTGAGTTTAGATTCCAGTAACGAAATTATACGGAGCTACTTTGGGGATCATTTTGCTATTTCTCTAATGTTCTTTCAGGCATTTCAGACTGGTATCTTATTTTGTTTCCAACAATGACTTACTACTTACCATGCAGTGCTTGGTAGGAAGCATGTTTCAAAGATGAAATCAACTTCTTCCTTTTGGACAGCTCTAGCCATTGTCTTTGAATTAGAATATTTTTTTTCTTGATGGTCTCTTATGTCTATGGTTGTTAAAAGGTTTTAAATTTAGGGGCACCTGGGTGGCTCAGTGGGTTAAAGCCTCTGCCTTCGGCTCAGGTCATGATCTCAGGGTCCCGGGATTGAGCCCTGCAATTGGGCTCTCTGCTCGGCAGGGGCCCTGCTTCCCTCTCTCGCTCTACCTGCCTCTCTGCCTACTTGTGATCTCTCTCTCTGTCAAATAAATAAATAAAGATCTTAAAAAAAAGTTTTAAGTTTAAATCTAAAAGGTGGATGAAGAGCTAAGAACAACAGTGATGTACTTACTGGAATTTCTACTGATGAGAAGAAGTGTTACTCTAAAATGAAAAACCTAAAGCATGAAATCAAGAGTAGTTTACTTTATTCTTCAGAACATATTTTGTCTTCCTCTGTGCCCTTACTTTTTATTATTGAAATATAATTGACATGCAATGTTATATTAGTTTCAGATTTACATCATATCAGTTTGACACTTCTATATATTACTCACTTTTTTTAAAGATTTTATTTACTCATTTGAGAGAGAGAGCGCAAGAAGGGGGAGAGGCAGAAGGAGAGGGAGAAGTAGACTGTCAACTGAGCAGGAAGCCTGACGTAAGGCTGGATCCCAGGACCCTGAGATCATGACCTGAGCCGAAGGTAGATGCCTAACCATTTGACCCACCCAAGTGCCCCAACTCATTTCTTTCCACAATAAGTGAAATTGCCATCTGTCTTCATGCAGCATTGTTACAGTGTTATTGACTATATTCCCTAGGTCCTTCCTTTAACTGGACTCTTAACTTTGGCGGGGAACTTTTTACACATGAGCTCATTTAACCCTCATAACAACCATATAATTATTAATCCTGTTTTATGGGATACTGTGTTTTTGAGAGGTTAGGTAACTTTCTCAAAGTCACACAGTGATTAGGAAAGAAACATCTCAAACCAAGTCTTGCCTCATTCCATGCCTATGCTCTTTACTCTGCTGTAAAAACTCTCTCTTCCTTCTCTTTTTCTTCTCTTCTTCTCTCTCCCTCTCTCTTTCTCTGCTGCCCCCACTCGCTCTTTCTCTTCCATCTTTTCCACTCATGCTATGGATTTGAAAGTATTTCCATTTCATTCTCTAATTTTTAAATCATATATTAATTGAAAACAGTGTTAAATAATCTCTGTATTGGGCTTCCTAAAAAATGTGTCACTACTGTAAGTTGAATGTTAGACTCACATCTTTTTCACTACGTTGTGACCTTCAGGAGACATCAGTTTCTGTGACTGAGGAAATTCAGACTGCAGTCAATTTACTCTGTTACACTGAACAGGGAGATTAAGGCTCTGCTAATAGCAAAGTTGACATTGAGATCAGGATCTAGGAGATAAGAATCAGGTTGTGTGATCCAGAATGGAATGTAAAATATCGGTCAGGCTGTCGTGTCAAAATCAGGGACCCAGAAGGACAGAGTTAGGTTGCAATCTAGATCAGTAAAATCAGGGGTAACAAACAACAAGACAAGGGCCAGTATTATAGATACGGATTTCACCAGAAGGTATAGCAGGGGAGAGAGAGCTCTTGAAAAAGTTATGCAATTTGCGTGATCCTTAGCTTTTTCATTCTCAAATATAGATATGATTCCTTGAGTTGAGAGGTTTAAACATACTGCATGGAATGCATCTAAGTGTTCCTGACATACAGCTATAACCCAGTAAATGGCCACTACAAGGGAAGGAAACTTTGGGGTTTCAAATATTTGGTTATGACCTTGACTCATGAGTTGAAGATTTTCCACAAAACAGTGTTCTTCAAACATCAAAGTGTTCTGCTTGGTATGGGCAAACACAGTCATTCATGTGTCATTGTTCTCCATGTCCCCATGCATGTCTAGACTGCAAATGTCAATGTTTGTTTACATGAATGAATTAAAAATTTAAAAATGGAATGTGTATACATACATATATATATGAATATATGTGCTATATCTCTATTTCTAAAGTTAGATCTATGATGTCAATTCATAAGAAGATAAATCTGTTTTTTAGGCTATAATTTCAAGTCAATAAGTTTTTAGAAAACTTCAAAATGATGAATATTCCTTAACATTATAAACGTTAAACTCTCTTTGAGATTTAGGGGCTAGATGTGAGCTATGATTAGATGAGAAGCAAATAAAATTGTAGAAAAGAGTACTGGCTATGGATTTCAAAAAATGCCAGCAACAATACTCTTACTTGTCCCTGCGTACCCATAAAAGTTAAAAAAAAAAACAACAAACTAATGCCTTCAAATTCATTTAAACTTTTTTTTTTCCAAATCACCACACAGCTAGATCTAATGTTATCAATATGCTATAGTTTTCCTCTTCTCTCATCACATGTTGGTAACAGGAGGATCAGAGGCAAAGAGAACAGCAAGGGTGGAAGGAGTCCTGATTGACAGAAATCATCTTTCTGAAACACCTCTGGTCATTTTATTCCTGGGTTGAGATTGCTACTATATCTTACCATATCATACCTATATATGAATATCTGTATATAAAATCCAAATTCTTTGCCTGGTAGGACACATCTTTCAACACCTTTTCTAATTTTCTCACTCTTACTCTTATAGGTGACCTTAAATCACAGGCTTACTCAGATCACTTCTGAAATAGTCATGCTCTACCTTGCGTGTGTGATTCTCTTTGCTGCGATGTCCTTTCCCATCTGACGTTGCCCAACAAACTTCTGCGCATACTTGAAGATATAGTTCATTTGTAGTTCATTTGTGAAGATTTCCTTAATTGTATGCTACATACTTTATCATTTTTTAATACCTTTTGCCCCCATCCCTTTCATCCAATAGTTTATACTTGTTATAGGCTGAAAAGAACTGCAATGCTCTTGCTTAGGTTTTGATACCCTGATTAGCTAGTGAGTTGCTCAACAATTGGGATTCTGTTTTCTGTATCTCCTATCCTCAAATCCAAGCACTTGCCTCGTTTAATACTAGTGGACCTCAAAAGGTGCATGTTAAATCGGTGAATTAGATAGTGCTTCCATGAGACAATTCCGTGGTTCACCTGGGCTTTGATTCTGCCGGAGCTGTGACCCTGGGGATGATAGAGCATGGTGGTCTCTGTCATCACTTAGGTGATTCTAAGTTCTTTGAACTTAGGCTCTCAAAAATTTTAGGAATATTAGCATAATACAAATATGGGGTCACATTTTTAATAATGATAATGGTATCTGTTTCCATTTAAGTTAATACTTTTACTTAAATATTTTTGTACTTTGAAATGAAGTAGTCTGAGCAGATAGTAGGATATATCAACTGAGTGGTGAATGTCACAACAGAGTTACTCAATTTGACAGTGAAGTGAAAATCCCTAGGGACTATGATGGCTGACCGTTAGACAGTTTCAAATTTTTATTCTCAGTAATATACTATTTTTATCTGTAATGTAATGCTGATAAAAGACAACCATAAACATATGAAACAAAGATGAGTGAAAAAATTTAATTCTGCGGAATTGTCTGAAGTAGGCCTCAGCAACTTTCATATGATCGCAGTCTTAAGTTGCTTTCATCTGGACCAGAATCAACATGTCTCTACTAGTGCAAAAGCCATTGTTAAAAGAAAAAATAGGGGCACCTGGGTGGCTCAGTTGGTCAAAGACTCTGCCTTTGGCTCGGGTCATGGTCTCAGGGTCCTGGGTTTGAGCCCCGCATTAGGCTCTCTGTTAAGCAGGGAGCCTCCTTCCCATCCCCCTCTGCCTGCCTCTTTGCGTACTTGTGATCTCTCTCTGTCAAATAAATAAAACCTTTTAAAAAAAGAAAAAGAGGGGCGCCTGGGTGGCTCAGTTGGTTGAACAGCTGCCTTCAGCTCAGGTCATGATCCCGGAGACCCGGGATCGAGTCCCACGTCGGGCTCCCAAGCTTCAAGAGGAGTCCGCTTCTCACTCTGACCTTCTCCCTTCTCGTGCTCTCTCTCTCTCTCTCATAAATAAATAAATAAAATCTTTAAAAAAAATAAAAAGAAAAAAAGAAAAAGAAAAAATGTATCGTGATGAATATATCTATAATTTGTATTTTTATACATTGAGATGAAGACAGTCTATATCCATTATGTGTCCTTTGGGTGCATGTGCTTGTAAATAGCCTGAACTTTTTAAATTATCGTTTAGAAGAAAGAGAACACAAAAATCATATTTTAAAAAGTTCTAATGAAAAAATATGAAAAATCAAAATATTAGCTGAGCTAAGAATTTTTGTCTTTTTTTGTTTAAAACTGTCCTTTCAGTCTTTGTGGTAATAGACATTAATATCCCAATCCAAATGTATTATGTCATTTCATAAGTTTGTTCAAAATCAAAATTTTTATAAATATTTAAGTTAAAGGAAATTAAATAATATGAATGACTTCCTAAGTGGGAAATGTTGAATTTTGTCTTTACATGCTATAAAATTTATCAAAGTATGAAAATCAACTTTATAATCCTATCTTTTCTAACATGGTAATACAAATTAAAATCTTAAAATAGTATTTTTATTCCATTCCAAATATACATAAAATTATAAAGGAACTTTAAAAAACAGTAAGAGGGCTCCTCAAAATTACGTGCTTCTGGGAAAGGAATTTATGAGTTAAAACCGTGGGGAACACCCACGTAGTTGGGTATAGAATTTGAGGGTGCATTTGATTCTATGAAAAAATATTCCATTGACTTTCACTCCAAGAGCATGATGTGTTTATAATCTTCTAACTATAGAGGCTTTTGAAATAGATTATTTAAAAAAAATTCATAATTGGATGCTCTAAAAATCTCTATTAAATTTTTGTATGATGCACAATGAAGGCATATTGCATAACAGATGCAGTCCAATTTGTTAATGATTCAATCAGGAGACTGCTTTGGGAAGACCTCCTCAGTGGGATCTGAATACCTACCTCCCTCCCTTTCTCCTTCTCCTCCCACCATCCATCTATCCATCCATCCAAATGCCTACCTATGTGTTCTAATTAGCCAGTCAAACTGGCCATTTGCAATTGCTTACCACACTTTTGCTTGCATTTTTGGTGGGACTTAGAGGCCAGGATGTATTAAAGATACAGCTAATTGGTATGGAATATGTATGCCAAGCCACTGGAAGGCCACTATTTTGTGAATTTCAGTGTTATTTTAATTATAATTTCTGAGTATTCAGATAATTAAGAACAGTTTTAGAAAATGCTTAATCATTTCTCTTCCTATTATATTGCCTATGTATTTTCTAACTCAGACCCCATCGCCTACTGTCTCACACTTTTCCAGAAAACATCCCTGGGGACTTGTGCCTTGTTAGCCTTAATCGCTGTTAAAAACTAATAGTCTTTCTTTATCCCTGCTGCCTCCACCATTTACTAGAAAAGTACTGCAATTTCACTTGTATCTTAAGGAAACCATAGTTTCTGCATATCAGAGGAGGCTTCCTTACTCTGTTAGCAAACCAGGAAATAGAAGTAAAATTTCAGGCACAAAGAGGGTCTCTGTGGCAGTCATCTAAGATGACAATATATTACTCGGTTGAATGTGATAATAAAGGAAGGAATAAATACTGGCTACATTACTTTCAAAAATGTTTTGACCTGTTTTTCCTCCTCAGTTCTTACTAGACAGACAGGTATTTTGATAGAAGATTTCAATATATCTGCAGTCTGGCCCCCAAGTGGCTATATTACATTTCTATATTTATTTATTTTAGCCCAAAACCGACAAGTCTCATCCTTATAGAAACTAAACCAAACCAAACCAGAACTGCATCAGGCTTACCTGCTATTTCAGAAGATTTATAAAATTGAGGTGTCTCTTTAGCAGACACAGAATAAAATGGTTAAAAATAGGACCACCTCAATCTAAATTATGTTTGATTCAAATCCTTGCTTGGATGATTCTTAGGTCTCTGTGCCGAAATGACAGAGCAGCCCTTTCACTCACAGTGTGGGTTTCAGTGGGAGAATTTCTGTTTCCTTACAACCTAAATGCAGTGCAGTGCGATCACCAAAGCAAGGTAATACCAGCCCAGCATGCATGCGATTTAAATACACAGACTTCCATTTAAAGAACATTTAATATCCTCTTAGTTGCCCTTAGGTAAGAGAGTGCCTAAATCCATTCTTTTGTGCTTCTGCGGGAGAGAGTAATAGACAATTAATATGATTCCTCTGACTGTGGACCTCACTTTTGGAGAGCTGGATGAGGCGTGCAATATACTGACCCCTTTCTCTTTCTCTCACTCTTTTTTTTTTCTTGCTCGGTACAAGGAGAGCCCAAAAGAGAAAACTGTGGAAAATAGCTAAGTGTTCATCCGTTAGCATTTTACCACTCAGGTACTACTAATACAAATTCAAAAAATGCTAATAAAGTCTGAAATTTCCCAGTAGGGGAGTAATGGAACACTTTTAAAAAAGGCACTTTCAGTTAATGACTAAGGCATTTTTTGCTAACAGCAATTTTGGCTTCTTATCCCAGGTGGAGAAAAATGCATTAAACAGGAGATTAAAATGTCCTTTCAACTGCTTGGTAATGCCAGCTGCTGCTGCAGGCTAAGGCATCCATGAAGTGGCATTTAGTTGATGGTGGTTCTGTTCCAAGGGATGGAGCAAGTATGAAAATCCCACTAGATGGGGGTCTCTTTAAATATGCTGCAGACGCACAAATAGCAAGTGTAGGAGCTGGGCTAGGATGGTAAACTGTACAATCTGTTCATTGCATTTTGGTTGCTAATTAAGAGGTGACATACAGTATGAATGCACAGAACCTGTTGAAATTCTGTCAGGCTCTGTCTTTGCTTTCACATGTTTGAATGCTATTTAATAAGGCGTCTTAATTGAAAGTAGAGAAATATATAAAAGTAGAGGACAAATATGTTAGATTAAGATTCTTAGAAAACGTGTGCGCGTGCGCGCATTGTGTGTGTGTGTGTGTGTGTGTGTGTGTGTGTGTGCATGCATGATTCCTAACCCCTTGGTGCTTCTATCTGAGACAGCTACTCTACTTCATAAGCACAGTATGCAAATTTTGTGATTTTTCTTCTTGCTGTGGGGGATAGAACTGGAGTGGAAAGTTGGAAACAGAACTTGCAAACACAAATGTGAACTTAACAGTGACTCTGACATAAAGGAAAAATGGTTTCTGTTGCCAAGAAATACCATTTTTATGAGGAGTGTTTAAGCAAAGAAGATGGAAAAAAAGGGAGGGCACTGTTACTTTTAACAATGTATTGTGTGTATATAGTTTTATAGCTAAACGCATATTTTCTCTTTGCCTTTCCTCAGTGGATGAAGCCAGGTTAATACCCAACTTTATTTTCTGCAAATTGGCTTCATAGAGTATACATAATGAAAAAAGAAAAAGATGCAGCAAGAGCCAAAGTCCTTGGTCTCTGCAAAGCTGGTAATGCCAGAGACAGAAACACACTGAAGTTTAGCATAAGGATAAAAGTCCCCAGAACTGCGAATTCTGTCCCCCTGCTTTAGTTTCTTCATTTGGATACAGTGGTTAATGAGTTAACAGATAGATACTGAGCACTCTGGATTTGCCTAGCACATAGCAAGGGCTCCAAAGGATTTGATCCATCTCTCGTGCCTATTGTTGTTTAGTACTGGGAAGTGCAAGTAGACTTGGGAAATCTGATCATAGTGAAGTTTTCTCTGTAGAATTTTCATTGCCCATGCTTCTGTCTGGAGCTAAGATTATTTGAATTTGTTTTACTTATGTCAACTAAAGACTCTTCTTGTCTCTCTCCTATGACTAGTAAAAGTTGCTGAAAAATTACATATACACTTACTTTAACAATTGTTTAGTGATAACTTAAAAAGGTATGTTTTGAGTTTGAAGGCCCCTTTTATTTCTGTTTTACTGTTCTCATCTGTCCAGTCTCCTGGTTTATTCTACTCATTCAGTTGGGTGGGACTTCTTCATCTGATGCCCAGATCCACTGATACTCCCCCTTAAATTTCAGCAATATCCAAGCCAAAATGACATACAAACTACTATGCTGGAGCAGGGAGTTCATCCGGGGCATTTGTCTTCATTTGACAAACATAAACCATCTGTATTGTGAACTCACAGTGGCCTGAATTCACAGCCCACTGATACTGTGAGTTAACAATAGGACATTGGAAACAGCCATCCATTGTTACATAAATAACTGAGGGGTGACTTGAGTAAATAATTTCAGCGAACGCATAATGTGAAAAATGTTTAATTGTCGTATCCATCACAGTAGGTCCTAATTTGTACCTTCTGTAGCATAAGAGATTCTGAATTTAGAGAGTAGGAAAACTGAGTAGTGATTTTTTTTTTTAATTGTGTTGATTCATTTTAGAGATAGAGACAGAGAGAGAGAGAGATAGAAGTGAGGGAGGAGTAGAGGGAGAGGGACAAGCAGACCCCGAGCTGAGCACAGAGCCAACCTGGACGCGGGGCTCACTCTCGCCACTGAGACCATGACCTGAGCTGAAATCCAGAGTCCAGCGCTTAGCTGACTGAGCCACCAAGGTGCCCCCTGAGTAGGGATTTGTAACTTGTTAAAGTGAACCTGGAGAAAAGAAGAGAGGGAGGAAGAAGGGTAGTGATCTCTTTCAAGGTTTGATCTAATCTCTGGAGCCAGAATCCAGATACCTTTATATTAAAGTATGGTATGGTATTTAAAAAAAAAAAAAAATCCATCCAATCTTCAAATTAGAAGAAATTCTGTTCTGATGATTCTCCATGTCCCTTTGTCAATAGCGGACATAGAAATTTTTTTTTAGAAATATTTCTCAAGAAACATTATTTCTAGGGCATTTAAAGGTATGAAGAACTGTCCCTGGGGCAAAAATCAGGGTGAACTGAGATGATCCCCCAAACAGCTTTGAAACGCCCTGGCTTCCTAACAATAGAACGGGGTAGTTAAACAAAAAATTCCATGCTGAGATGCTCTGAAATTCTTTCACATATTAGTAAAAATATAAATATTAGTAGAGATTTCAGACTCCTAATCACTGAGAAAATAAAACCATACTGATGCCCCCAATTACAAGTCACTTCACTACATTGCTTACTGTAAGAATTTAGTTTTGCTTGGTAAATGGCAGTTAAAAACATAGCAATTACATGTTCTTACAGATTACTTGGTGACTTTATTTCTAAAGTTTGTATGACTTGCCCTCTGATTTTTATAACCGAAATAATTTCTTTACCCTATAATTACTGGCTATGTAAATACCTGTCAGTAGATGATTGACTCTGGCCATTTCCATTTAATTAAAAGGTCAGTGCCGACACGTAAATACTTTTTTTATTTAATGCTAATATTTGTGCCTATAACCACACAGTTAGCTTAGTATCCAAGGTAAATTTATCTTTGCTGTGCACACTGAAATACACAATATGAATTTGATGTCACAGGCATGTAACATCAAATTCTCCACATGGCAATTATGAATGGTAGGGCATTCGTAGATAATAACACATAATAAATGCACATAGAAATGTTGCATAAAAATTATTAATCATGTATGAACTTACTGAATTATTGCACAGATTAGGTAAAAATGAGTAGGATGAATAATCATTCCAGAGATTTTCTATTCAGTTACCAAAATGTACGTACATAACTGTTAGTTCTCATAATTCTCCTCCTTTGAGCACAGCAGAGAAAATAGGAAGCAGAGATGGATAGGACTTAAAAAACGTATTCCTCTGTTCCTGGGAGAGTCTGTGGGGATAGAAGGGTGAAATGGAGCAGAAAGACAGAGGAGGTCAGATGGGTTATGTGACAGGAGTAAAGAGCAGGCTAATTGAATTTGCAAATGATATGAAATTGGGAGTTGTCAGGAACAGAGGGGAAGACAGACTGTGAGTGTTAGTAGATGACTTACTTAAGTTTGAGTAAGTTGACATTCCGCAACTTTGAACATTTATACTTTGCATACATTGGCTTGGCTTTGTTCTGTGCCATAGGATTTATTAATTGCGGTTCTTGAAATTAGCCAGCAATTAATTATTCCATTATCCACTCAACAAATATGTACCCAAAATGTTCTAGCCCTTTTCCACCCAAGGAAGGACATGGAGAAGGAAGTAAATATAATCATTTTTATAGCTTTTCTGGCCTAAAGACACACTTGCCCTGGAATGTTGTGGTTAAGCGTAAGACACGTGGCAATTTGAGATATTTGGAGGCTACCTGGCTCTTAATTTGAAATTTTTACAAAAATCAATTCAGGATCAATCTGAAGGAGAATGCCATGGAACAATTTTGCAGAGCAGAGGCATTTTTTTTTTTAAAGTAGGTTATATAAAAGAGGTGGAAAAGAGTGTGGTTCTTGGTGAGCTGGTAGCTGAAAACTGCCTCATCCCTGTTACTATTAGGCTGGCCAAGTGTATTTTACACCTCAAAGACTTTGTTTGGGCTCCTTTGCCATAGTGTAAATGTCTCATTCTTGCTTTAATTGAACGTGGCTTCATTTTTGAGCGATGCAGACTGTCAGTCCTGGAAGGAGAAGGCCCTTCCGTGAAATGGGTCGTGAATGAGAGGTGGCAGGAGGGTACTCCTTTGCCCTCACCCTCGTTAACCTTCTCTTGCTTCACCTCTTTTCCACACAGCTCTCATAGCTCTCAAGGAAAAAAAAAAAAGCTCTGGGAATGAATATAGACCTCATAATATGATACAAAGAAATGTAGGTCATGAAAATTTCAAGCCTGATAGAAATAGTTAATGCTCATTTATGCAATGACCTATGTTGTTTAATTTATTTATAACTTCTAAATGTTATAACATTCTTTTAAAACTTATCTCCTGTCAGTTTTCTTACAGTGCCCCAGGGAAAATTTTAAACTTGAAAGTTCCAACATTTCGGATTTATCAAAGTGAAAGAATTTCTCAGATTCTTTTTTCGCCGGGTTTCATGGATTTTTACATTGGAGAGTTAATATAACTTAAAAAAAAAATCTTTCTGTTAAAAAAAAAAAAAATCACCTCTAGGCTGAGACCATATTTGGAGAGCTTCTGCTCCAAAGCAATTTTGAGGCTATTTACATAAGAGAAGGAAACTGGAATTTATAACTGAAATTATTTAAATGACAAAATTCGCTAAACTTGATGCTATGATAATGTCTGATGAATATACACATTTTCTAAAGAAATTCAGATAAAATCTCATCCAGTTAAAGCTCTATCTAGTTTATAGTGAAAAAAGGACTTATTTTAAGGTGCTATTTTTAAAGTGTTCTGCAGACTGTGAACTCTCAATCATTTTTTTAAAGAAGGATGTTTGTTCTTAATAATAGTAACTGATAAAATTGGTTAAGAGCAGCAAACTATTTCATAGCCAACTTGCCACTACTGTAGCGTTCAGAGCCAAAATAGAAAACACTGTGGAAAGATCATGTCCCAGTACTTAGAAAAAAAGTATTTTATATACTAAATCAGTTGTATGTCTGTGGGTTTAATGTGTCCCTTTAATAAATCTATGCATGCCTTAAACCCATTAATTCTTTTAAGTTCAACAGCAGACCTAACTGTCTTGAAATCTCGAAATTTAGCCAGTGCCATAAATATGATTAACACTCGAGTTTAGCAAATCGTGCTGTCATACTTTCTTATATACCCATATATATGGTGGTCTAAATTACCACTCACTGATTGCTATTTAATTAAACAAGAAAAGTACAGGTAAATTGCTCTTGTCATATAAAGGCTGTGGACACATTCAGTGACTGTCACTCAGCTAAACTAGTCTCAGAGTGATTAGGTAGCTGCAGGCTATACAGAATATATCATTTCTTTCAAAAGCACAGCAGGACTTTTTTTTGGAGGGGGGAGGGGAACGTATTTTATTTATTGTACATCTCTGTATAATTGTGTGGTTTGGTTATTTTGAGACAATAGCTTGGTGCGAAAATTACACTGTGCAACAGTTTTAGCCCACCTACATTCTGTGACTACTTGCTATTATTATTATTATTATTATTTGCATTGTTTGTATTCATATTTAAGACATTTAAAAACATAAACAAGTAATTTGAGGCTTTTTTAAAGATTTTATTTATTTATTTGACAGAGAGAGATCACAAGTAGGCAGAAAGGCAGGCAGAGAGAGAGGGGGAAGCAGGCTCCCTGCTGAGCAGAGAGCACAATGCGGGACTAGATCCCAGGACCCTGAGATCATGACCTGAGCCAAAGGCAGAGGTTTTTAAGACTTTAACCCACTGAGCCACCCAGGCACCCCAATTTGAGGCTTTCTAATGAGGAAGACTGTTCTCTCACGGAAATGATAGCTCATGCCATTTTCTCCTCTCTTGCACCTACCTACCTTCTCAGTGTTTCTGTCTCACACGCTTTGCTTTCAGAGCTCATGTATGTGTCCTGTGTTCTGCTTTGCGTGTGGTCAGACGTGGTTCTTGCTCTGAGCCCTGTGCTTTGGAGGACCCCACTATGACCCTCCCCTCACTGTGCCGTTTGTAAGTTTGACAGAATTCACTGGGCTGGCTTGGGGGACAGGCCAGGTAGGAGCCCATAACCCACCCAACTAGATGACATTTCAGGTACTGAGACCCCCAAATTTTCAGTCCAAATATTCCTGAGATCACCCTCAGGGCTTGTGCTGGAGTATGTTTCTGATTCCTTCTCCTGAGGACACTGGTATGCTTTCCCAGAGAGGGAGAAGGAGGTGAAGTTTATGTCAACTGTTCATGAAGATGGTGGTCTGGGGATGGAAACAGAAGTGGTGGGTGGCTTCCCAGGGCCTTCATAGGACTTACTTCTGGCCCATAAAAGGAACAGTCCTGTGGTCATTTACCTGGGAAAGTCTTTCCTAGTCTTCCTGGAAGGTCAAATGCCTCTGTTATTTTTATAGGCCCTCAGATCACTATGTGGCAATCCCTGAACTGTTGGGATTATACGCTTGTTTGTGTGATTACATATTCGATGTCTACCTTGCTACAGGTCTTTGGCCTCAAGCCAGGAAATGGGTTTTATTAGGTTTATTATTACATCCTCCTGCCAAATACAGTGGCAGGCTCCTAGTAGAAGCATCATCAATATCTATAATTAATGAAGGAGAAATTGGTCACTTTACAACATTCCTCTGAAAACTGGAAGACCAATGACCTTCTGATGCTTGAGTATATGAGGCTTAATACATGCTTGGCAGATAGTTAGGGGAAAGTGTGTTAGTTAAGGTTTGTCCAGCCAAGTTGATAATCAGTTCGAATGAGCATTACCTGATTGGCATATGTGTGCTATCAATTATTTATATTAGTCATAACTGTTTTGGCTTGAAAAAATTGTTTTACTGTGCATTACTGATATGTCAGTACATTTAACTGAAAAGTCCAGGGGAATTAATTGGCTTTAGGCACATATGGATCTAGGGGCTCACATGATAACATAAGTAATCTGTCTCTTTCTCTCTATATACACTGTTTTGGCTTTGCTCTCTGGCAGGCTGTTTCCCCAACAATTGTAAGCCAAGTTCCAGGCCTCACTCTCATGGGCCATTTCAGGGTCACATGTGCAACCCTGAACCATGCAGGTCATGCCATCACAACATGAAATTGAAAAATGAGGGTGAAATTTGTTCTCCAATGGAAAATTAATACGTTATTACTGTAATGAAGATACTGATCAGCTAACATCATAGGTACTCATCCACTATTATTGTCAACACTATAGAAAAGAGTTTTTTGATGTAAGGTGGCTTGATTTAATGACTTGGAGCCCATTGCTGCTGCGTTACCAATTTATCACACATAGAGAAGAAGCAGTAGCACCCTTGCTTTCTGGCTTGCTTCCTGAAGGACTCTGCTCAAGCATTCCAGACTGTACTCTCAGAGGAGCCCTTCCGCACTTCCTTTGCGGGGAATGGGAGGGAGAGAGCTTACTAGTGCCATTTTATAGCCCATTCACACTCTTGGGATATCCATTGGCTGTTGGCCACATATCAGAGTTCAGGAGAGGAGCAGAGCCAAGCTGAGAGAAGGAATTGGAAAGGAGAAGAATGGGTGTTAGAGTAGTCTACAGATTATAATGCCTGTGAGACCAACAAACCACCTCTGAAAGATGACTCCTAAAGACCAGTCCACTTAATGATAGGGGAGAGTATAGAATCATTTGAACAAGGGTTACCTCCTTAGGGGACTACTCTGAAAAGTACAACTTATTTTTGGTGTGTTTGCTTAGAAGAGAGAA
Source organism: Nasua narica (assembly GCA_028533885.1). Classification (NCBI taxonomy): domain Eukaryota; kingdom Metazoa; phylum Chordata; class Mammalia; order Carnivora; family Procyonidae; genus Nasua; species Nasua narica. Next base: position 60,678,969 of record CM052809.1, on the reverse strand, counting down.
GTGATTAGAGCCCAGGCTTTGGAGTCCATCTCTCAGAGTTGAAAGTAAGGCTCTGCCGCATACTTGCCCTGTGACGTTGGTCAAAATACTTGATTTCTCTCTGTCCTGTCTGGTTCACATCTGTTAAATGGAAATTCTAGTAGAATCTACCTTGGAGTTGTTCAATAAGTAATTGAGTTGATACAAGTAAAGATTTAAACTGGTACATAGTAATTATTTAAAAGTTGGCATAGCTGTTAAAATGCATTTGTAAACAGAATAGTTTATATACATTTGGCACTATATTATTAAAATGGTCTCAATATTTTTAGACATATGTGATAAACAATCCATAAAGCATTTTTAAAATGACTAATAAAAGCAAAGGAATGAAAAAAGTGGTACTGACTGCACTGGATAGTATGGGCTCTTGTGAGCTGAACGTGGAGTATGCCCTGCAGTGGGTAGCGAGCTTTGGGTCTTGAGGATACCGACTAACTTTGAGTTCAGCCACCACTCATTCAAAGCTTTGAAGCTCTTGGATGCTGAAATAGCAAAGTGGTGAAGGATCAAAGGATGAAAATATCAGTGCCAGTAAGGATTGGCTCATGGATTTTATAAGCTGTATGACTTATGTAACAATTAGTGTGTGGAAGCCAGCAATGTGAACTGACAAGATGGTGGCAGCTAAAGAAAACAGAGTCGATTTCTAATTGGAAATAAGCGAAAGGACCAAGAATATCCACTCATTCTAATATTTCTTGGTTTCACCATGTATGCGTTAATATACACATTGATTTAACACATAGTCATTGAATACTTAAAAATAACACACCAACACTGGGAATGAATGTGTATGTGTGTGTGCGTATAAATATACGTATTCAATTTCTGATTATGAGGGATCAAAAAAGTCTTTACAGAGATTGGCACCAGGCAGAAAAGGGGTATTTCAGTGGGCTAACAGCCTGAGAAAAGGCGCAGAACACTAACACACCTCTGAGCATTTTGGGAGGGCAAGCCCCGTGTGTGAGGTAACACAACAGGTCCAGTGGAGAAATAGTCATTGAGTGCCCTCAATGCTATCTAATGTTTACATTACTGTATAGATGTTAAAGAAGCTCTTAATCTGAGGAGTGATAACAGCTTTGCATTTCAGAAAGATGACTTTTGTGACAGTGTGGAGGACAGGTGTGGCGTCTTAAGACTAGAAGCAGGCTAGTTAGGACTTGACTTCAGGTAAGGGCCTGGAGAGGAGTAGTCATTTGCTTAGAGAGGTATAGATAACATGATTTGTGTAGGTGGATTTGGTAATTGGTTGGAAGCCTGACATTTGTAGTATCATTCACCAGATTGAGTTTAGGAGAGGGTACAGATTTGGAGGGGGCCAGTAATGTTGGATGTGCCTGGGAATTGATGACTTGAAGATCCAGGAAAAGCTTAGGGGAGATGTGTGGGTCAGAGGTATAGAAATGTATGTCATGGATGGACAGAGAAATGTAGGGTATAGAAAGAAAAGAGCAAGCCAAGGACAGGCCTTTAGGATTACTAATTGTCAAATAAGTTTAAAGAGGAAGAAAGCTTCTTAAAAGAAACTGGAAAGGCGAAAGAAGATCAGAAAAATCTAATAGCATGGACACCAAAGGAGTAGCCGCCTGAGTCAGATGCTAGATGCAGTCAAAGAATTTCTTGAAAGGCATGTGCTCATGCATATGCGTCCAGTGGAATACCTGCAATAAAACTAAGAAATATGGTCACAAAACAGCAGCCCTTGATCAATTTTCTGAAACAGTCACTTGGTCATCCCAGTTTTTCTCTCAAATCCTCTCCTTTAAAATGTCTGCAAAAACCTCCCCTAATTTCCTCTGTGTTCTTATAATAAATTATATGACCCTAATTAAGATAGCCCTCTAATTTTTTAGGAGTTGAGAGTTATTAAACAATTGGCAAATAAACTCCTACTGAATAATATTAAATATATGAGAAACTTCGTATAAGTCATGCAAACCTTAAGGAGTTTCATATTATAGCTATTTCTGTGTAATCTGATCACTATTCAGATTATGTTATACAGTTATGCCTGTAACTCCAGTATCAGTCCCCATTACTATGCTCCTAGTGCTCGCACTTAGCCTGTCCCTACTATGTATCTACGGAAGATCCAGTGTGTTTCCAGGGAATTTTAATTTCTAGGGGATTTGCAGCATCTAACTCCATGCTTCTGCTCTGTCAGTTCACTTTATGGATCGTTTCATCATCCTATGTGCTGATATCTCTCTGTTCCATTTTTTCCATACCCACGAACTACCACCTAACATCCCTGTTTGTGCTGCAGGCTTAGCTAAGGTTTTGGAGAGATGTTAGACGTTCCGAAGATTTTTTATCTTTTAATTAGGAAAAGAAAAGCCCTTTCCAGACAACTCCCTGAGATCTCAGGTTTAGAAAAGGGGTTCCTCTGGTTGCAGGATGGCTAAGACGATAGAAAAGCTGTTTCTCCAGGCCGAGTGATAGAAGAAAAAAGAGAGAATATGATGAGTATTGGTTGCCAAGTGAGCATGCCAAATGATGACGTCCCCTAAGCACAGGTATCACTTCATCCTTATACAAATCCCGGGACATTGGACTACTATGGTTGTCAATTGTATAGATGAGGAAATTGATATTCAGGTAGGTGTACTGAAGTTGAAAACAAAGTACAAATTTTTTTAAACCATACTTCTTACTTTAATTTCTATAAAATTACCACAAGCCACATAGGAGTGCTAACACTGGTCAAAAGAATATCAGCAGTCAATACACTGCAGTTGGTTTCACTGCAGCAATTCCCTGAATATTCTTACATCTTCTTATTTATGTAGGGTGTTTGTCCCTTCCTCTCTTCTTTTCAAAATTCCATCCTTTGAATTCCCAAGCCATCTATGAAGGTTTCCTGACCATCCTCATTCTGGTAACTTTGCTCTCCTTTAAATATCCATAGCTCTTAAGCTGTGATAACTTAGTTGACACTTGTTACAAATTGTCTTGAATTTTTGGTTATTCCATTATGTATCAAGACTTTCTACTTATAAACTTATAAAGAACAGAGAAGATAGCTGCTAAGAATTATAGCTCTCCTGCTCCCACTTCCTCCTGTCCCTTGTCCGAATTCTCACAACTGTGTGCCATTTAAAAGATCACGAATGTAACTTACTCCGGTAATGTACAAGTAGATTTTTAAACTTAAGCCATTTTCCCTAAACCATAACCATAAATATTATTAAACTAGAAGACAGTAGCTTCTCATATCCGAACTGTGAGAATAACTGCTCACCCTTGCGTAGGCAGAGCTTTCTAAAACAAGGTTAAGCGGTCAAAGTTCTTTGTCTTTCATGTATTACTTACTGAGAACCCCAAATGTTCTTATAGTGTACTAGGTTTTGAGGTTGTAAGGGTAAGTGATGGCACAACCTCTGTCCTCTCGGGGCTCATAATCTACTGGAAAATGCAGAAGAGCAAAGAGGCAGTTCTGTCGATTGTGGTCTGTATCCCCAGTTTGCCTGGAGCCTGTTACTTTGTGTCACCATTATCTCTAGGGCTTTGAAGCTATTCTTTTTTCCTTCTTTCTGTTCTACTTTGCAGGCTTGCTTTCTGGAATGTACCAGAATACATTCTATCCTTCTTTCAAATAGACGACTTCTAAATCATGACTTCGTTTTGTCTATCCAGCTCATGTTAGTTGAGCATTTTAAAGCTTTCCCTCTATGGTAGGCTGCTCCTAAAATAGCTTCCAATTGTCCCTGCCTCTGGGTAGTCAGTCATGCTCTTGGACCGGCTCCTCCCCTAGTGTGTGGACTCGATCTAGTAGCTTGCTTATAACAAATAGAATATGCCAGTGGTACCTTACACGTTCCCTCTGTGGCTCGTCTTGTGTGCTTGCTCTGGTGAAGTGATCTGCCAGGTTGAGAGCTGCTCGACTCTCAGGTTGAGTTGCTCGAGCTGCCAGGTTGAGAGCTGTACGACCCAGATGGCAATGAACTGAGGGTAACTTTCAGCCAACTGTCAGCCAGAAACTGAAGCATTGTGTCCAGTAGCACAGAAGCAAGTGAATCTGCCAACAATCAGATCCTTGATCCACAGAAATTGTGAGATAATAAATGCTGCTTTTTTTTTTTTTTTTTGAGCCACGGTCTCTTGGGATAATTTGTTAAACAGCAATAGATAACAAATACAACTTGAAAGAGACTGAATTTATCAATCACTACATGGACTTAATATCTCATCTTTGGCCCTCATTTTATCCAAGAGCTCCTTCTAACTTCTCACTAATAGGTCTTTCACTTTGGCTTCATCTCCCTTCACTTCTGACTTCTAAATGGCCAGGCCTGCTTGGTGAAGATTTCTGATTTCTTCCAAGCAGCTAGATTTTGATTATCACTGTAATTAAGAATAGGTAACGAATAAGGCCATTAAAGTCTTCCTTCTTGGTAGGATAGGTCTCAGAGTCCTAGAAAATCTTTTCTGTTTAGGGCACTGGGCTGGCTGCTAATCTCTCTCACTTAGACAACTATAGTAGCTTCCTTACTCGTCTTCCTGACCCAGAGTCTGTTGTCCCCATTGCAAGTCAGAAAGACCTTTCTGAAATGCAAATCTTTTCGTTCCACTGCCACCTCCTACCCTCACCCCCAACACACAAACACAAAACACTTTGAGACCTTCTCACTGATCTCAGGTAATTGATAAAAGGTCCAGCCAGGGCACACCTCTCCAGTCTGATGCTTCCTGCTCTTTATGCCCTTTCTGTCTGGCCACTTCAGCTCCCTCCCTCTGCCCTCTGCCTTCTATAACCTATTTCCATGCCCTGTTTCCTGTTCTAGGGATACTCTAGATGATTAGGGCATGTTCATCTCTCAGATGACTGCTGCTCCATCCGATGTTCTTGACTCAAGGTTTTTATGATCTCCTCATATATGTTGACATCTCCCTATAAAACTCCACTGCATTGCATGTATCCTAATTACAGTACCAAGACCTTTTGGTAGGAGTATTAGAATTTACATCTCCAGCCTCTTCCCTGAGGGCACCATGGAGTGTTTTTTTCTCACCAGTTTGTCATAATGCCTGGCTGTGGTAGGTGCAGGGTAACTATTTGTGAACAAGTTAACGAACTAGACAGCACTCAACTGTCATTTTTAATGAAGTATGCTACTGTTAGGCTAGAACTTCAATGGAGAGCTAACCTTGTGTTTCTCTAATACAACCATAGCAGAGAAAACCAAAGGGAGATAGTAAATTTTGAAAGCTTGCCATATTTGTACATCAAACGTGTTTTTCTCAACCTATGTAGTATATATTATTCCCAGTTTTATGCTATATGACATTTCATACATGCAAGAGTAAGAATTTATTATTAATATAGAGCATTAATAAATTTCTGGGTTCTTTTGACTAAATGTGATGAATTATTAGATTAATCGATTCAAACAGCGAATTAGTCACTTGGTTAATAATTGATTAGTAACTAATCTTTTTTAAACCAGGCATATCATGCAGCATAAAACCTATGAAGAACTGACATCTCTGGGAACACAGAAGGCCATTCTACACCATCTCCCTAACACTGCCTGGTTTTCTACTTGGCGTGGTCACAGTTTTCTTGACACTATATTACTTTTCATTAGAATCAGGCTGGTAGTTTTCTCTAATCTTTGTTCTACTGATTAACCTCTCTCAAAACTAATTTTTAAAATAACGCTCAAAGCTTTTGAAATATTGAGCTCTTCACATTTAATTTTCTTCATTTTGTTTCTTATTTATACTCTGTAAATATATATATTTCAAATTGAGACAGACCTTGAAACATAACGTGTCTTTATATAGCTGTGATCCGCCCACTCAGAAGAAAACAATTCATGAACATGGAGTTTAAAATATATCATAAAATTCACGCTTCATGCTGTGCCAATTTAACACAAACATGCCACATCCCTTGCATTAATAACCCTAGATGATGACTGATAGAAGAAGTTCATAAGATTGCAACTTAAAATCAATTTATAGATCAGAAAACAATTTGAGTAATGAAATTTAGGGATACAGAAGAACCCTATCTGCACTCTTACACAGATGACCAGAATCTATGATGCCCTATGTGATTTGTTACATATATGAAACAATAGGCAGTTGTGCCATTTTGCTTTCCTCATCCTTCGAAGGGGACTGGCATGCCCTTTTCAGAGACATTTTTTCTTCTAGAAGGTGATCTAACAATAGTTGGATGATATTCATGGAATGGGAAAATAATTTTCTTTAATTGTTAGGATGTACAAAATGTCTCTCATTTATCACTGATGTGTGGAATTACTCAATCCAAGTTTAAAAAGATGTTAGGTTATACATTAAATTTATATGTTAAAATTATGAGGAATTGTTAAAATTATATGAGTAAAAACAATATGGCTTTGTAGATTGTGAACTGTAGTAATGCTATTCACTAACCCTAGAAGAATGATTTACATAGAGAAAAACAAATAATAGCATTTTGTGTATGTGCAATTATATGATCTCTCATCTAGCAACCAAAATATTAAAATGAGCTAAATTAAGTTTATTTTTCATTCTCCAAATGATTTTACAATCTAGGTCACTAAATATTATTTTGCAGAGTCCATCAATTTTCAAGTTTTTCCCAAAGTTGAACCCAGGAACAAAATTGTTGTATTTTATCCCTATGTGTTTTTTATCAGGAAAGTGTAATTTTTTAGAAAACTCTCACTAGAATGCTAATGGTGAACAAATAGACTAAACCATCACTTAACACTATCCATTTTAAATAAAAGTGAATTGTAGAGATTTCTTCATGACAGAATCTTTGTTCTAGTGCACACCTCTCCTGTTGGGATTTGTAGCAGCAAAGTGGCGTTGTGGGGCAATAGCTGAACAGCAATGCAGGAGATAGGTCTCATTGGAAGAATTTGGAAAGATGACATCATAGGTGAACATTTTATGCAAGAATGTTTTTACGAGTTCATTTTTAAATAATACGTTATTCAAGCAGAAATATTCCACAAGAATTTAATAGTTGACAAAAATTAACAACCATCCTTGTGAGTATTGTTTATTTTACTTTGTCCTGTTTTTATTTTTGGGTTTTTTTGTTCGTTTGATTGTTAGGCCAGACTTTATTATCTGTGGGAGATTGTTTTTTTTTTTTTTTTTTTTTAAAGATTTTGTTTACTTGTCAGAGAGAGAGAGAGCGTGCATAAGCAGGGGGAGCAGCAGGCAGAGGGAGCCAATGCTGGACTTGATCCTGGAACCCTGGGATCATGACCTGAGCCGAAGGCAGATGCTTAACCGACTGAGCCACTTAGGTATCCCTCTGTTTTTGTATTTATTATAAGGTAATAGACTTACTATCTTTTCTTAAGACTTTTTTTTTTTTTTTTTTGCATTTCCCATATAAACCACTTATCCAAATTTGACTATTCCCTTTAGTAGCTGTGACTCTGGATTCAGTGGGGCAGTGGATGTAAAAAGATGTGATACATGCGCCTTTCAGGCAGGCCTGGCCCTCTCAGGGGAGCCAACCCATGATCTTCCCTTTTTGCAAGCCTGAGGCAGACCAGCCAGGAGAACTTGTGATCTATGTATTGATGAATACACAGGCAGAAGGAAAATGAAGGGAGCTTGGTCCCCTGAATCACATATGTAGGAAAACTGCTTATGGATTACAGACAATTATTTTGAACTTTCCTGGGCAAGAGATAAACTTTACATATTAGGTCACTGGGATTTTAAACCAACAGCTCTATTTTAGTTTTCTTATTTTAACTAAAGCATAATTATATTTAATAAAATTAACACTTTTTGTGTATAGCTTATGAATTTTGACAAAGGTATGAAGTCACTACCACACAGTTAAGATATAGAACTGTTCTTTCAGTTCCCCATAAAAGCACTCATGCCCCTTTGTAGTCCATATCTCTCATCACTGTCATCCCCAGAAAATACTGATCTGTTTTATTTCCCTCTAGTTTTATCTTTTTTGAAATGTAAAATTAATGACACCGTACAGCATGTACACTTTTGAGTAATTTGGCATGAACATTTAATATCCATCAGTGTTACTGCTTGTATCTAGTGCTCAAGCTTCTTTGTTGGTGAGGATCCCATTGTATGGGTGTATCACAATTTAATCTTTAAAATGTTGCCAGGTATATGATTTGTTTCCAATTTGGGGCATTTATGAATAAAGCCACTGTTAACATTTGCCTACAAGTTTGTGTGTGAACATACATATTCAGATCTCTTGAATAAATACCCAGGCGTGGGCTCACTGGATTATGTGGTGAGTGTATGTACAGCTTTATAAGAAACTGTCACGTTGTTCTGTGAATTATCTGTATAATTTTTCATTCTTATCAGTAACGTATCAGTACTATGAATTCTAGTTTAGTATCATTGCAGATAGCAATTGCTCTTATCAGTTGTTAGTGTTGACCATTTTCAAATGTTTGATGGTACTTTGTATTAGTTTCTATTGCTGTGTGACAAAGTACCATGTACTTAGCACCTCAGTGCTGCCCAAATTTGTTATCTTCAAGTTCCTATGGGTCAGAAAGCTAGGCATGGCTATCTGGCTACTCTGCACAGTCTCACTAGACTGCAGGCGAGATATTCGTAGGGCTGCAACTATCTGCGGCTCCGGATCTTCTTCCAGACTCATTCAGGTCATTGGCAAAGTTTAGTTTTTTGCACTGTGGGACTGAGGTCCCTGTTTTCTTGCTGGCTCTTGGTCTGCAGTCACATTCAGTCCTAGCAGTCTCTTGGTCATGGACCCTCGCACAATAGGGCAGCTTCATTCTGCTTTGCAGCCAATCATAATGCATCTCTTTGATTTCCTTTGTCTCTGACCACTAAACTGTTCTATAAGAGCTCACCTAAGTATAAAAGGCCCACCAACATAAGCTCCTTTAGGATGAGCTCAAAATCAACTGATGAGAGATCTTAATCATACCTATAAAACCCTTTCACCTTTGCCGTGTAATGTATGTAATCATGGGCCTGATACCCCTTCACAGCTACGAGCCCCAGCCAACACTTACACTTACGTGTGGATGTACAAGGGCATTGGTTGTTGGAGGGTCGTGTTAGATCCTTCCTTGCATCTAGCTTACTTGGGTTCTAATTTCCACTTCCCTATGACTAATGGGGGTATCTCTTCCTACTTCCAGTAGCCCAGGGTGGTGATGTACACTGGACCCCAGACCTGGTGGTGAGCATGTGGTGTTGAACATGTGGTCGTATACTTACTGCCAGCTTTGTTTCTTCACTGGAGTGTCTTTTGAAATTTGCCTATTTTTTTATTGGTTTGTTTTCTTATAATTGAGTTTTGAGAGTTCTTTGTACATTTAGACATGAGTCCTTTGTCAGATAAGTGTTTTACAAATATATTCTCCCATCTGTGCCTTGTCTTTTCATTCTCTTAACATTAACTTTTGAAGAATGATTTTTTTTTTTAATTTGGAAGTTTTTAACTTCAGTGAAGTCCATTTTATCATATTTTTTTATGGTTCATGCTTATAGTGTTAAAAAGAAACATTTGCCGAACAAGTTCACATAGATTTTTCTCCTATGCTTTATCTTGAAGATTTCTAATTTTAGGTTTCACATTTAGGCCTATGGTTGGTTTTTATTAATTTTGTTTAGGGCATAAGATACAATTTGAAATTAATTATTTTGGTATGGATGCCCATCTTCCAGCATCACTTGTTGAAAAGAACATCTATTCTCCACAGCCTTTGCAGCTTTGCCAAAAAATCAATTTGCTATATATGTGTGTATCTATTTCTGGACTCTCTTTTCTTTATAGTTGATTTGTATTTCTCTTATTTCTTTAATATAATATTAATTTCATTGCTGTAGTTTTAAAGCAACTCTTCAAGTCAGATTATATGAGCTTCCCAACTTTGTGGTTTTTTTTCATACTTAGTTGTCTTTTAATATTAAGTAGGAAGCTGGCTGTAAGGTTTGTTTAGGTGCCTTTTTAATCGATAGAGGACATACTCTTCTATTTCTAGCTTGCTGAGAGTTTATATCACAGACAGGTATTGTATTTTGTCAAATGATTCTTCTACATTGATAGAGATGATCATAGGTTTTTACTCTTCTTTAATCTGTTGTTTGGTACAATTCCTCTGATCTATCATGATGTATTAACATTTTTATATATTGCTTGATTCAATTTTTCAAATATTTTTGTGTCTATGTTCATGAGGGATATTAGGCTGTAGGTTTGTTTTACTGTAATGGCACTATCTGATTTTTCCTTTCAGAGTAATGCCAGCCTTATAAAAGAGGTTGGGAGGCATTCTCTCCCATTTTATGGAAATTTTGCACTGAATTGGATATTTTTTCTTTCTAAAATGGTTGGTAGAAGTCATCTAGTGAACCTATCCAGGGTTTTCTTTGTCGGAAGCTTTTAAACTACAAATTCAGTTACATTATGATGTAAGACTCTCCAAGTTGTTGGTTTTTCTTGAGTGAGCCTTGGTGGTTTGTACCTTTCACGGAATTTATCCATTTCATCTGTTGTCAAAATGTAAGGGCTTAAAGTTGTACATAGTGTTCACTGTTACTATTTTAATATCTGTGGGTTCTTTAATCTCATTTCTTTCATATCTGATTTTGATAATTCTCCCTTTTTTCTTGCTAAGTCCAGCTAAAGATTTGTCCATTTTATTTATTTGCAAAGAACCAGGTTTTTTTTTATTATAGTGATTGTCTCTTTTTTGTCTTTAATATCAATGTTTTGTGTCCTTTATAATTTTCTTCTTCCTGCTTGCTTTTGTTTTTATTTGCTTTTTTTTTTAAGATTTTATTTATTTATTTGACAGAGAGAGATCACAAGGAGGCAAGAGAGGCAGGCAGAGGAAGAGAGTGAGCTGGAAGCAGGCTTCCTGCTGAGCAGAGAGTCTGATGCAGGGCTGAATCCCAGGATCCTGAGATCATGACCTGAGCTGAAGGCAGAGGCTTTAACCCACTGAGCCATCCAGGCGCCCCTACTTTTCTTTTTCTAGTTTATTCACAGTATTTCAGGCTTTTGTCTCTTCTAAAAAAAAATTTAACATTTTGTATTTCTTAAAAGTACTGAGTTTGCTGAATTCCAGGAGTTTTCCTATTCTTTGTTTTTATTTCCATTCAATTTATACTATTTTCTAAATCCCCTTGAGACTTCCTCTTTATCCCAAGAGTTACATAGAAGTCTGTTGCTTAATTCCCAAATATTTGAATTTTTTCCATCTGCTTTTTCCCCCGTATGCTTTCACTAGTTCCTAAATTTTTTTTATGAACAGAGCTTATAGTTTGTATAATTTGTAAATAGTGCTTATGCCTAGAAATAGCCATGTGCTTTCTTCTCCTTGGCTGCTTGTGTTGGAGTATGAGTCAATCTGACCAAAAAGTTAGCTGGGTATATCCTTCATCATTGCTGTGATTACCTTCAGGGTACCACTGACCTCAGGTTTCTCTAGCCTGACCTTGTTCTTGGAGTGGGACTGGTTTGCCAGACGGTTTTCTCAATGCTTTTTGTTACTATGAGGTTTTCTCTCTGTGCCTACACTCAAGGAGGATCTGTCTCCATGCTCTTTCCCTTCCCCCAAAGGTGTACCACTGTTGCTTGTTACTCTGTGCTTGCCAGTCTATTGGTGAAAGACAGGGGTCTTCTCTATTATCTTTGTAGAGTTTTATTCTCTTTGTCCCTGGCTTGAACTTTTCTCAGGGATTCTTCCCTTCCCTTAGTGGTAGGAGACTAATGATCCCTCGGTACCAATGGGATTTTTCCTTTCCCTTCCCAGCTATATGGGTCTATATCTCTACCCTGGAGTGATAAGGGTTCTTGACTTTCTCACAACTTCAGACTCTTGTTCCATGGACAGAATGGTGTTTGACAGGGGCCTCTCCTCCTCTCATTTGCACTGTGAGGGAATCTTTCTCTGGTCTCCCTGTTTCCAGTTCTTCTCATGGGAGCCAGTGGAGATTCATGGAGAATAATCTTTGAGTAGCTGTATACTCCCCCTATGTTTTTGGCTCCCAGGGGCTTTATACTCTCATGTTAGCCTATACTTCAGCAATGAATTAAAATTTTTAGCTCAATTCCCCTTACCTACCTGATCGTCTTCCCCTGCTCTGCTCCTGATGAATCAGTGCTTAAGAACTGTATCTCCTTAGAAGCCATCTTTTAGATTACAGGCTAGTTGGTTATCCTGCAATTCCTCCAGGCTACTGAGTGCAAGAAAATTTATCATTTTGTAAATTACATGTCTTTTTCCTATTGGTAGGTTGGGAGCAACACTCCCTTTTTGCTTTCTACATCTGAGGAAGCAACCAGACATTAATTAATACATTTTGAAATATTTTTTATATATTGACTCTAAAATTATCATTTATTTGAAATCTATAAATGAGAAAGCCATGAGAAGTAGCTTCTGTTGGTGAGTGCTGAGAGTACTACTACTGTATGCACTTTACAGATGAATAAATTGAGCTTAGGGGGTTATCCAGATCTCTTAAAGTCATGGAGCTCATAATGACAGAGCTGCACTTAGGACCAGAGCTGTCCTTGATCTGTATGGTTTAGATTTTGACATACAAACATACTTGCTTATACCCATAGAGTATTCATTGGAATAGAAAGCCTACATTTCAAAGAATTTGTGGACATTTTAAAACTAATCATGTTCCTTGAAAAATGAAGACAAAATAAATATCAATTTGAAACAACAAAAAAAAGCTTAGATTTTTAAGATGAATTATCAAAGCAGCCACCTCCTCTTAACCCTTATATTACCAACATTTAGCAAATCCTCAAAAAATGTTTTCTGAATGATTTAGGTTATCAAGTGGGTAAATGGATAAAATTTTTTCAGGAGTTGAAACAGAACATTCACTATTACTTACGTATTTCACTCGGTGTGCTTGCACACAGGATACCAATCTTCTTATAGGAAATTGTGGTGTTTCCCGATAATATTTGTTTTTATTAAAATTTGTCACAAATGTTCTGTGAACTTTATTTTCAGGAAAAGTGACCTGATTTCAGTTAAATAGGAAGGAGCCTGAAAAATTTACCAGACAATGAGATTGTGATATCAGAGTTCTCAGCACAACAGTTGATTGCACATACCATAACCTTGAGTTCCCCACATTTATTTACAATATTTGAAAGACTATATTCTAGGGCTAGCCTAATGTGGAAGAACAGAATTCCACAAAGAGGAGGAGTAGCAAAGGAGTAGAGTGGGAAAAACAGAAGTAATTGATAATATGTGAGCTTTTAAAAACATTCCAGGGTGAGTTTCTTTACCTGCTTGGAAATGAATTTAGTAAGATCGTTTATTTAAGAACTGGGAATGTCATTTTTCCCACACAAAGCAGATATAATATTTTTGATCTACAGTAGCCCAAGATGGTTCACCATGTGTGGGTGTTTTTGGACATAAAACTGTAGTCTTCTGGGCTAGGCAGGTGTTGACAGTTTATGTGCACATTTGTATGAACATCAATGGAGAATTATGCAAACGTTTGAAATCACTGACATTATAAGTGAACGCTTGCTGTTTTTAAGGAGCACCTTAGAATGAATGAACAGGAATGATTTAAGAAATCACGATCTCAATTCTTGTTTTGCCCAGCCTGAGAGAGGCCCTACTATATCACATGGTTTTACAGTTTTGTCTTTCTAGATTATTTAATACTCAGTTGAAATGAATTTACCCCTAAAAGTCGTATTTCTGTTAGCAAAAAAAAAAAAAAAAAAAAAAAAAGGCCTTATAGGAATTCTAGAAGCAAGGCTCGTAATTGGGCTATAACACAGCATGGATACAACCAAATCAGAGGATTACTGAAAATGGTTTCAAGAAATTCTATAGATTTCACTGTTTTGTTTTGTTTTGTTTTAAAACAATCTCATATGACATGGGTATTTGAAGATACAAGTGTCAGAAAACAAATTAGACTGCTTGATATTTATTATCAATACAAGAATACTTAGTCAATAATTAGAAAACCTAAATTTTTGAGACCTTTTCTAAGTCAGGCCGGAGACATCACATAAAGCTATTTTTACTTATGCCTTTTGATGTGGGCCCACGTAACATACCCAGGCACATAACCGGTCAAGGTATACAGGGATTTAAGGAATCAGGAATGGTCATCCAGGTTCTTTATTACCTTGGGAAAGTCACTGTACATACTTAATTCTCTAGTGCCCTTCTCTCAGTTGACTGATATATAATAATAGCATCACTGATAAAATATTCTTACATAAACTGTTCCCATTTTTAAATATTAACATATTTGAAAATAATAGTCCAATTAGCAATAATTTGTGTAGTCCAGATTTTCCATATGGGTTTACTTAAAAAGATTTCTAAATGCTTTAAAGGAAGAGATTTCTTCCTTTTGGTACTTTAAACAATTAGAAGTTGTCCTCTAGAGATTGGATATACAAATTGGTTATCTAGAACTTTGGGAATATTAGAAAGTTTAAAGCAGGAAGTAATGCTCCAGAAGGTGGAAGAAATTACAGTGGAAGTCAGCATGCATAGTATACCTTCTTTGGAAAGTGGGCCAATCTGCCTCATCAATGATTATAATGTTCTTTTAACTTTTCTTCTTCTGAAGTTTGTACTCTAAATCAGGTTAGATGTTACTAAAGGACTTACTAAGTTACTGCTGAGTACTTAGCAAGGTCCATGTGCTATTCTTTTTATTCTTTCTCACCATAGCACATACTCTCCCCAATGTCCATCACCCAGTCACCCCATCCCACTTACCCCCTCCCCTCCATCCATATGCTATTCTAAACACTCTCACAGGGGAATTATTTCAACTTATTAACTACCTTAGGAGGAAGTTAATAGTATCTATGCATTCAAGATGAGAAAACTGAGATAGAATTTAAATTCTCTTAGTTCACATAGCTAAGTGATGGATACAGGGTAGGGACCTAGTTAAAATCCCCCTTTTGAATCTCTTAAAATCTTGTGATCTCAAATTAAGAAGGCTATGTGTCTCTTATATAATTAAAAGAAAAAGATTTGTAATAAATGTGAATTTTATACAGTAGTAGAGTTATTACATATGGAAATACATTTATTTAGATTGCATATTTTGAGTTTATTTTTACTGATACTTGTTTTCAGGACTATAAACTAGAGAACTGTAGTAATTCTTTATGTATGAGAAGAATATAGTTCTTGGTTAAATAGCCATGTTGCTGAAATATTTTTGATGGACCATATATAAGTTAAATGTTAAATTCTTATTCTCTAGAGAAAGACCTGCATATGTGTTGATCAATAAAGAAAATGTCTTATTCACTTATAATTTGTCAACCAGTATAATTAAAAATATATGAGATCCTGGTAGTGTCAAATGTTTCTAGAGTTATATACTTTCATAACTCCAATGGATCTCCAAACCTAATCTCATCATGAAGCCAGAAATATACTAAAGTCTTTGTGGTTAGTTTGATTTACTGGTTCTTTGGCCCTTTGCAAGTTTTATAACCAGTAGCAAATCTCATGGCTCCTTTCTAGAGCCAAACCTCATTCTGGCATATTACCAGTGTTCAGTCATTTCTTTGGGAAATGTACTCTACTGTTTGACCAACTAATTTTAAAATAAATACGGGTAATAAAGGAAGAATATTCCATACTAGCTTTTTTTTTTTTTTTTTTTTTGTATTAGCTACTACTGTATTAGGTCTTAGAGTATCTTATTTGAGGTACTTTTTTTATATTAGGGTGACTCCTCCTTGAAATCAAGATCTAAATGTTTTTTCCTTCCACCCCTTCTCTCTCCTTTTCTTGTCAACTACTACTTGGTTAAAGTGTACCTTAGGCCAGGGATTTTGTTGAAGAGAATTTTACACACCCCAGGTATGATTCAGAAAGAAAATGGAAATTGTTTTTTCTGCTGATTTTCTAAGCTTAGCTTTTTTCTATTATCTTGCTACTACACAGTCCCAAAGCATTTATAAATCTCTGGGCATAAAACGAGTTGAGTGAGCATGGTGCTTAGAATGTGATGGTCATGAAATAAAAGTAAACTCACTCTATAGAATACTCAGTAAATTTAGTTAATATCAACTCTAAACACAAATAATAGGTCATTAATATATTCTCATATATCTTTTCATTATTTTTATATTCAATATTAATCTGAGTACACATGTGATATTGGATATCTATTTGTCATCCATCATTACTTTGTAAACCGTTTTCATTGCTATCATTCATAAAGAATTATAAAACTGTCTAGTGACTAACATGTTACTTTTCTTACTGTTAGACATTTAGGTATCTATTTTTGCATAGTATACTTTTTAAAAAAATATTTAGTTATTTTTATTTTTTAAATTTTTTATTAACGTATAATGTATTATTTGTTTCAGGGGTACAGGTCTGTGAATCATCAGTCTTAGACAATTCACAGAACTCCGCATAGCACATACCCTCCCCAGTGTCCATCACCCAGACACTCTATCCCTCCTACCCCTCTCCCCTCCAGCAACCCTCAGTTTTTTTCCTAAGATTAAGAGTCTCTTATGGTTTGTTTCCCTCCCCAGTTCCACCTTGTTTCGTTTTTCCCTCCCTTCCCCCATGACCCCCTTCCCTGCCTCTTAAATTCCTAATATTGGAGAGATCATATGATAGCTCTTTCTCTGATTGACTAATTTTGCTTAACATAATATCCTCTAGTTCCATCCATGTCATTGCAAATGAGAAGATTTTGTTTTTTGATGGCTGCATAGTATTCCAGTGTGTGTGTGCACGTGTATATATATATATATATATATATATATATGTACATACATACATACATATACACCACATGTTCTTTATCCATTCATCTGTTGATGGACATCTAGGCTCTTTCCATAGTTTGGCTATTGTGGACATAGCTGCTCTAAATATTTGGATGCACATGCCCGTTCATATCACTACATTTGTATCTTTAGGGTAGATACCCAGTAGTGTAATGGTTGGGTCGTAGGGTAGCTCTATTTTCAACTTTTTGAGGAACCTCTATACTGTTTTCCAGAGTGGTTGCACCAGCATTCATTCCCACAAACAATGTAGGAGGGTCCCTCTTTCTCCACATCCTCACCAACATCTGTCATTTCCTGACTTGTTAATTTTAGCTCTTCTGACTGGTGAGAGGTGGTACCTCACTGTGGTTTTGATTCGTATCTCTTTGATGCCAAGTGATGTTGAATACTCTTTTGTGTGTTTGTGGGTCATTTGGATGTCGTCTTTGCCAAAATGTCTGTGCATGTATTCTGCTCATTTCTTGATTGGATTATTTGTTCTTTGAGTGTTGAGTTTGATGAGTTCTTTATAGATTTTGGATCCTAGCCCTTTATCTGATATGTCATTTGCAAATATCTTCTCCCAGTCTTTCAGTTGTATTTGGTTTTGTTGACTGTTTCCTTTGATGTGCAAAAGGCTTTAATCTTGATGAAGTCTCAATAGTTCATTTTTTTCCCCAAATACTTTTATTTTTTCAGTGGTACAAGATTAATTGTTCATGCACCACACCCAGTGCTCCATGCAATATGTGCCCTCCTCAATACCCACCACCAGGCTTGCCCAACTCTCTACCCCTCCCCTCCGGAACCCTCAGTTTGTTGCTCAGAGTCCACAGTCTCTCATGGTTCATCTCCCTCTCCGATTTCCCCCCATTCACCCTTCCTTTCCTTCTCACAATGTCCTCCACGTTTTTCCTTAGGCTCCACATGTAAGTGAGACCATAAGATAATTGACTCTATCCACTTGCCTTATTTCACTCCACATAATCTCTTCCAGTCCCATCCATGTTGATACAAAAGTTGGGTATTCATTCTTTTGGATGGAGTTATAACATTCCATTGTATATATGGACCATATCTTCTTTATGCATTCATCTGTTGAAGGGCATCTTGGTTCTTTCCACAGTTTGGCGATTGTGGCCATTGCTGCTATGAACATTGGGGTACATGTGCCCCTTCTTTGTACTGCATCTGCTTCTTTGGGGTAAATACCCAGTAGTACAATTGCAGGGTCATAGGGTAGCT